>JANEYF010003051.1:600000-1166421 GCA_029963845.1 Rhamnusium bicolor | reverse complement strand
ACTTCGTTACAATATGCAAAAATAAAGATGCCATCTCGGAAAATTCAATAGTTTTGATATGTTAAATTGGGAAATATTTCAAACACCCGAGTCAAAAATATATGCATGTTTTATTTATTTATATTTTTAATTAATGAAGAAAAAATTGTCTTGCTGACTGATCTATTTAAGACACATGTTTAATATTCCGATTAATTTTATGTAGGTACCTGCGCAAAACATAATACAGAACTAGCAGAAGTTGTTGTTGAGGCAGAAATATTTCCAAGTGTATTGCTTCATTTGGGGCACCCTTGTCCAATGGTTCGCCGCAACGCTGCCTGTCTTGTTAGGGATATCGTGAAGCACACTTTAGAACTGACTCAGCTTGTGGTGAATACGGGAGGAATTGGCGCGCTAATTGAGATGCTTAACCAAAATGTAGAGGAATCCGATAAGGCTAAGTTACCTGGTATAACCGCATTGGGATACGTCTCAGGTAGGTAAAAATAAAATAAAAAAGTAAAAGTAAATATTTATAAGGATAGGGATATTCGTATTAGAGATTGTTAGAGATGCAGGGGTGATAAAAAGGATTATATATTTAAAATTGTCCAATCCAGAAAGACTCCTACAGGGCATAGTTTTAGAAGACCTTTATCTTCGCGATTAATCGGTTCTGGGACTGATATTTTGAGACTGTATTGGCACGGGCATTTGGAAGTCTTCAAACGTGGTAGGACACTCCCAATTGGCATTTCGACTTGTAATTTGGTCATGCGATCAAATTGCGAGTTTATTGCGCAATGTCGAAGAAAAACTTAAAGTTGACAACTGAATTTGTCTGGGTAAGACGCAAGAAGAATCTCCACATACTGAAATCAAGAATGCTTCACATATGTTATTATAGATTATAATATCAGGGGTAAAATATTTAGGTCTCTAGGAATTCTCAGGGATAGGCAAATATCCACATTATTAAGGCGCCTAGTCGGGAAAAGCTTCGGATAGCTGTGTCACTCTGTAGAAAGTTTTTATACATGCGCCGCTGCATAATTTTGCTCTTGACTATACCTTCACTGGACGTTTTATTCACCGACTTCATTGAGATGCGATTCCCGATAAAGGTAACACTTCCTTGCTATATTTGTAATCACAAAGATACTTATTTAGAAAATTCATTTTAACCAAATAGTACGGAATAAAAGTTTGAAACTTGCTGAGCATAATTATGAAGATTCATTCTAGATGACATGTACGAATTTTACCGATTGATATCATAATTCAGGAGCTAATCATGTCCAAATTTCACTTATATTTACAGTATAAATTTTCCCTACATAAAGTGAAAATTAATCAAAATAGATATACATGTACCCTCTAGTACACTTTCAACTACTGATCCTCCAAATTTGGTGTAATTTGACCAAACCGTATGGAAGAAATAAATTTTGAAAAATTACCTTACAAACACTGGTTCGATTAGCCCTCTTAATATTCCTATAGGAATCCTATGAAAGTTAAAAAAAGATATCCATTTCTGAGCTCTTTAGGAGTTACCTACCGGACTTCCTAATGAACACTAATTAAGAACCTTGTCATATAGTCGAGGTATTATAGAAGTATGTTACACGTTTCGCCGAACAAGGTAGCATCATCTGGAGATGAATAGAACTGAACATGGATTTCGAGAATCAAATCAGCATTATCAGAAGTATCAACTATTTCCAGAAAATGCAAATTTGATAGCCGAAACGCACGTCAAGTTTCAATCATTTCCAGATGAGGCTAACTGGTCGATGAAACGTGTGAACACTACACTCGATACACGTATAGCCAATCGAGATAGTGTCATCTTGAGATGATTGAAACTTATTTAATTTCAATCATATTTATAATAATGCAAACTTGGATGGCGATGGAGTAGATGTATCAACTTCAATCGATTTAAGGATGTTTTCTAAGGCTTTATTTTGTTCAATCTTAATAAATTAGGAAATTCACCATAAATGAAAATTTAGCTTTAATGTCTATTAAAATCTAAATTTTGCGGCCTAATGGTAGCTAGGATATTGTTTCGAGAAACATACAACTTAGCCACACCTTAGAAAGAAAAATATTTTCCCAAGCTGCATTTTAACTGTATTAACGTTGCCCACTACTTCCTAATATTGCTAGATAATGTCGCAACAACGATTTTCCGACTGGCTTTGCATCAGTTCAGGGGATATAATCAGGGTCCGCTACCAACGTCGGCATTCGACTGTCAGTGATGACCAACGACGTCGTTTACGCGGAAAACCATCTTTTGCACCAAAATTAGTATGCTTTCTAAAGACATTACTGTTAGACGTTTGGGATCACTTCTGTCTACTGAAATCAACACCACAGCAGTTTCCACCTAAACTTACAGAGATAGAAAGTAGTTCTCCTTTGACTTTATTGACTTCTCCTCTAACTTCACTAAACTTCTTCTTTAACTTCATTAACTTCTTCGATTTCACAAACTATCCTTGCTACTTCAGTGACTTTTTTGATAACATCTCCTTTAAATTTTTTCAGTGAGGGAGAAAATAGCTGCCTGCTGTTCATCTAGGCTTCTTTTGGCTCTCTTTCCTCGACTCGCCACTTCTCTTGTTCTTAAAACATTTTTTTTAATTCTTCCTGACGTTTTCTTTCTTGTTATTCTTTTTTCTTCCTGTCGCCTTATTTCCAGGCCTTCCATCATTTTTATTAAGTCTTCTTTCCTGACGTTTTCTCTCGTTCTTCTTTTCTTCCTGGCGTCTTATCTTGGTCTTCTTTTTCTTTCTGTTGTCTTCTCTATTGTTCTTCTCTTTCTTCTTCTCGTTTTCTCTTGATCGTTCATCTGTTCTAACAACGCTGCTAGTCAAGACCAGTGGTTGTTTCTCCGCCATACTTCTTGTTATTGGCATTAACTCACGCCACGTAAATGATTTCAAAATAAAATTTACTACACTATAATGTCCATAAAATGTATCTATAGTGTCTATTTTAATAATGGAATGTTCCAGAAAAACCTCGAAACAGCTCTAGCAAGTCTTATTTACAGTCTATACTCTTTTTGTGTTGACAAAATTCACTTATCTCCACTAATTGTGCAATATTCGAGAAATCTTTCACGAAATATCACCAATAAATCTTGTTTTGAGTCTATAACACGTTCCCGTTAATACAGTTTACGAATCTTCTGTGGTTTCCAAATCGAATGTTCTAGAATTGTCACTGTTCACGTTCAACTTAAAAGTCACTTATAGTCTTGTTTTTAGTCTATAACACGTTCTCGTCAACACAATTCGCTCCAACAATATTCTAGAGAATTCCGTGCTACTTGGGTTAGTAATAATATATGCAAATTTGTTATTATAGGCCGGATACACTATTCCTCCTTTCTTAGTCTACTTAATATCTCTAATTTCCAATCCTCCAAGTTACCTTACAAAGATATGTATGTTAACTAATCCACTACACATATACATTATGTTTTTTTTGTGGATATGATAATGATAAACATTTCTTCTCCCATTAGGCCATTCGGATCAACTTGCAATGTCAGTTCTGGGCTGCAAGGCCATTGTTCTTTTGGCACAAGTTTTAGATGAGAGTGAAGATGACTCCCTGCACACAGTAACCGTGTGGACGCTGGGACAAATCGGAAAACACAGTCCTGAACATTCCCAGGCAGTGGCAGCGGCGAATATATTTCCGAGGCTGCTTAGTCTCTACCTCAGTGAAAAATCCTCAGAAGATTTGAAGTACAAATGCAAGAACGCTTTGAAGTTGTGCCTGCAGAAGTGCCTACTACTGCCGGCGTTGGAGCCGATTCTCTACGATGCTCCAGCAAATATCCTGAAATATATTCTGGGGCAATATAGTAAGGTAATATAACTTTTAATAACTAATGACGCAAATGGTTGTGGTATATTATATATGATACAACACTAAAGTAATTTTCGCAAACACCAAAGCACTATACTCGCCAACCAAGTTGGCATCATCTGGAGATGATTAAACTATTTAATTAATAGTTGTTCGAATAATCTAAAATAATAATAAAACATTTTCATTGACACCATGCAAAGAGTTGTACTGGTGACCAACCAGATACACAAAGCTCTGAAGTGCGCCTTCAGTTGGCTTAAATTTTATGGTAGTTCTATTCGTAGAAATGTTTTAACTAGATGAATCAACCAATGACTTCCGAACGAAGTCATTGGAATCAACTAACATTTAGGTTTGAATTTATTTAATTAAATATATATGTATATACATTTTTTGTCTAATATATTTGCAGTATTTAAAAAATCCTGATCCCTCATGACTAAAGCTGGCAAGCTGTGCGATTATTCAGTGGTGCAACAGCAGGTAGATACCTAGTAAAGCAACGGCCGGCCGGCCGGCGGACAAATCGAGGCGAGTTGCGAGACTAGTCCATTGTTGTGTGTCGTAGTTAGTGTTTACTCGCTAATTTATTCCTCTCCGTTGTATTGTATGTTGTTGTATTGTTGATAATTTTATGTGTTGTATTTTATTATTAATATTAATTTAATAATGGAATATGTCAGACGTGCGCTGACAAAGTGATTAAATTTATCGGTGAAATCCCGAATTTATTCTATAATGATGCTACAATAATTTGTAAGGTTTGCGAGACAGACCTGATGTGCTGGGATAAATATAATTGTAGACGTCACGTAAATACTGTGCAGCATAAAAATGTAAAAAATGGCGTATCTTGGAAAACAGTTTATGTTCGATTTACTGTTAATGCTGACTGCCTGTACTTCCGATTTTGGGAGATATATTGGTTGAGCGTTTTTAATTGTTTTTGGGCAGAAGATATTAGAAGCCTCGAGGCTTCTAATAAATGTCTTCTCAGCTCGTCGTATTCCTGTTCTCCCAAAAATAGGGAGAGACATCCATATTGAAGTGTCTTAAGGTGAATTTCCATGAAACGGACACATTTACGACTGTGTTTTGTTTACAAATACAGAAACAGAAACAAGTTTTATGTTAATTACATATGAATATAAAATGTACTTCACTTAATATAAACCAATTTATAAAGTTATTTCGCATAGATTTATCGACAATTATTAAAAACACCCTTGGAAGCAAACAGTAAGCATGAACTGGAAAAAAATTTAAATTCATTTTTTCATAAAAAAGTGTGTTCCTAACTTTTAAGTTTTTGATTTTTACACAAATTTAATTTTAGACATATTTTCGCGGTCAATAACCATTGTGGTCAATTTTTGTTCTTGGGAACATCATCTCTTAAAGTATTCACAGGATCCTAATATATAAAACAATTTCCTGTGTAGTTTGTGAGACCGAGCTTTGTAAATTCCCATTGCAAAATTCCATATTGAGGCCTAATTTTGAATTAAACTGTATCGCGTTTAATTCTAAGTAATATATTTTCATATATTAATTAATAGACTGTCGTGAATTGACAATTTCTTTATTAAAATATCTGATTACAGCTCTGAAACGGTGTGCCCATTTTAAAATGCTACTGCGATCAATATAACATATTTTAATTTCCGTTTCCTCAGTAAATTTATCTATTCTAACCAATCCTAAAGTCATTGTATGTAAATTTTTAATCAGTAAGTACCTAATGAATTGGATTACAGGCGCCGCTGTATTAATAACGTTTTTTTCCTTTATTGTGTGTACTCTAGTCCTTCATAAAGTACGACACGTGGACAAATATATTGGTACATGAACTCTTTGTTTACAACAATTCTGAGAAAAATAGGTAAAATGATATAGTAAAAGTTGGGTTGCGGTACTTAAAATATTAAAAACTGGTCTAAAAATCTTAATAGTAATAATAACTTAATAGTAATAAAAGTTTAAAGTTACTATTCAAAGAATGCTGTGTGTTCTTTGATGATAATATGACATCACCTTTAAACCTTTTTGCTTTACATTAGCTTCACCTGTATGTATCTATGTATGTATCTATCTATGTAACGGAATCTTTCAACGTAATTTTCAGCAACTTCAAGACGTCTGATTAAATTGAAAGTATACACACGTATTAAGGACCGATGACAATACAATAATTTGAATGCGTATCGACGCATTTCTCTTAAAAAATGTTTCTAAGCGGATGTCAAAGGTGTGTGATCGGCGCATTCGCCAAAATAACGGAATCTTTCAGCGTAATTTTCACCAGCTTCAAGACGTCTGATTAAATTGAAAATTTGCACACGTATTAAGGACCAATGACAATACAATAATTTGAATGCGTATCGACGCATTTCACTTTTAAAAAAATCTAAGCGGATGTCAAAGTTATGTGATCGGCGCATTCGCCAAAATATCGCATCCATGATAAGTTGGCACAAAGTTAACCACTAATTGAATACCGTAACTCATACTATACTTGAAATACAAGATGAACTAGTTACCAATTTACGATAAGAATGTTTTTTTTTAATGCATTTCATTCTTTCGTTTTGTCAAAATATACAGCAATTCAACAATAGCAATACAATAATTTGAAAAAGAAAATAAAAAAAATTAAAAATGCCGAAATAAATTCAAATCAATAAATTTTGAAAAAAAGTTTTAATTAAAAAGTTTCGACAAAAAATTCTTGAAGACTATTACATTTGTTTTCGTTTCATGACTAAAAAAAAATAAATAAATTATAGTTTAAAACACTAAAAAATCACGCTTTCACATTGCGTGCCATGTCGTTCATTTTTGAATGACACCGATTTTTCGTCAGAGGCCGCGTCATTCAAAAATGAATGACGGGTAGCAAACCGTATGGGGCCGCGGCGTTCAAATATGAATGACAATACAATGTAAATTATATGAGGATCTGAAAGCATGGCCTATGGGGAACACTTCGTTGTACTTGGTTGGGGGAAAATCGGAAAGATAAATATTTTATGCTGTAAAATGTCAAAATAAAGATTTATTCTTTCTTTAGTGTTGCAAACGTAACATTTTTCACTTGTACAATTATAAAAAAAAAGTAACTTATTTATGTTTTATATTGAAACAATCTAAGCAAATTTGTGGCTGGCCGGGACACATGTTACAATAAGTATACACCATTTTTGCGCGATTTCTGGCTTCTTTGCAACTTGCTTCTTCTTGAAGTTTTATATAACATAAGGTACATATTCTCCTAATCTTCTTACCATCATCGTCAACTCTTTGAGACAGATGGTGATAGGAAAATCTATAAATATGTGTCATGCATATTTGAATGACGTGGTCCCAGACATAAAATAACATGAACATATTCCTGGGGGGCCTCGTCATTCATATATGAATGACATTGAAGAAATAACCAAAAACACTCAAAACAAAAAAAAAAGTACAAAATATGTTCCGTAAATTTATTCTTATGTGTAAAATACACATATCATGAAAAAAACAAGTTGGCCCTGCGGGTTCGTTTTTTTTTTTACCACTTGGCACACAATGTGTTAATAGCAAACCGAACTAAAAAGTAAAAAATTAGAATGAGGTGATTGACAAAAAAATTCATTTTATTGCAAAAAGCGTGGGGTGCTCTTTACTATATTTTTATGATAACTCTACTTTTATTAATAGCTACCAATAAAATATTTATAACAATTGATATCAAGCACCCCACGTTTTTTTACAATAAAATGAATTTTTTTGTCAATCACATTCTAATTTTTTACTTTTTAGTTCGGTTTGCTATTAAAGCGTGATTTTTTAGTGTTTTAAACTATAATTTATTAATGTTAACTTTTACTAATTATCTCCGACTTTCATGAATTCAATCTTCGTGCAAGGAAGCGTGCATACTTAGGATGGGCGATAATCAAGAATTTTTAAAAATTTTGAGATTTCATTTTGGAATAGCCGTCAAAACTTGCCTTTTGGTATCTAAGAAAAAGGTCTATTTGAGGTTTTGCGAAAGTGGTATATCTTCTGCCGGTTTTCTTTTTTCTGCCCTTTACTGGCCCTTAAAAATGAGGTAAATTTGAAATTTCAAGTTTTTAGTAAAAAATTAGTTTGAACGTGATTTTTATCTTTTTTTTTATATCACATAGTAACCAAGACTTTATGCGTGCAAAACGTAAATTATGAACTTTTGCAGAAAGTCACTAGATGTTTCAGAAAATTTAAAAAACACACTTTGTAACAGGCTTCCAGTTCAACGGTTAAGTTGATGTGAGAAGGTTGCATTTTCTACTTACGGGTGATTTCTTGCGAGAAAAAATAGGAGAACAGTTGAAGAACATGTTTCCTTAATTCAAGAGCCCTATTCTGTCTTTATAGGCCACACAATAATACCTTTTGGTTTTGCAAAGGGCATTTTTTGAAAAATTTTTCAACTCTTGAAAATCACAACTCCGATTTACGGTGCAGTCGTCAATACAGGATTAAAGAATGGAGTTAGAACTTATCTTGAATCGAAGTTAAACCAATGTGGATTTTGATTAAATGTAACTCTTCATGTAAAAATAATAATAATAACAATAATAATATTTATTAGCAATAGCTAAATATAATACATATACAATAACTTTAATAAAAACACAATTTTTAAATTTATCACTTGTAACGATTCACTGAATTTGAAAACAAATAATTATTATTATTATAATGAATTCATAGTGAAATAAATGCATTTAAGATTGGAAATAGATTCGGTAAATTTCATTCATAATAATACGTAAATGTCTTGCTAGTTAATTAAAATTGTTTTTCTGTCCTTTTATCAGGCTGGCATAAAAACTTAGATACTTTTTTATCCACCTTCTTTTATAGAAAAACAAAAAACATTTTAATTAACAAGCAAAATATTTACGTATTATAATGAATTAAATTTACCAAATCTATTTCCAATCTTAAATGCATTTATTTCATTATGAATTCATAATAATAATAATAATTACTTGTTTTCAAAACCAGTGGATCGTTACACATCGAGGCCCCACGTTGGGCGCCATTTTATATAACCTTCAGTACATTAAGGGCTATCGGCAGCTTTAATAGACGGGAGCTATAGTTGTTGGTTTTATTTTTTTTTGTCTTTACGTTCTCTTTTGTTTCCTTCTAAAATTGGAAAGTACCTGTCCAATAAGGAAACTCACAATAACAATTGTTTTAAAGTACATATACTTATATAATTATACGGAGCAGAAGCATATCTATTATAATGGTTTCGAGAAAATATATTATCTAGCTGCTAGAACATATTCTAAGGAGATTCTATTTTATGGTTTTTGCAACTCTACATATATGGTATATTTTTTTGGTTTATTCTGAGATCAAAAGGATAACAAAGTTGATTGAACTGTGGTGAGACATATAAAATATCCAACCTTTGGAAGAGGTTACGTGAGTACTTTTTACTTTTTCTATACTCCTCGGATATTTTTAAAATCAGAAGTGGGTGGAGAATGTCTCCCTGCCAATTGGTCAAAGGCTAATATTACTTATTCACTAAAAATCTATCAATATATGATATAGTTGTGTAAACTTGCAGAACAGCTGCTTTGTTGAGTACTAGGTAAAATACAAATACTTGTGTTTCCATGTTTTTAATTAGCAATTATTACCAGCCATAAGTTCAACTCAACTTATTTTCATTGATATGAGCATATTTTCCTAATTATTATGGTTGGAACAAATTGCCATTTCGGTTGTTAAAAATAATTTATGCATTCCATCCAATCTTGGCCATATAACTAATTAAAATCTTTTTTTGCATTACATACCTTACCTCCTCTCTAGAAGTAGTTTTTTGTAATTAGAATATTAGTATAATTTTTTTTTACTTACCTATTAATTTACTAACGTGATATTGACAATAAATGTGTAAATATACTTTATTGCTATTAGTAATATAATTGTTTACAATTTTAAAACGGCCATTTAAAT
Source organism: Rhamnusium bicolor (assembly GCA_029963845.1). NCBI lineage: Eukaryota > Metazoa > Arthropoda > Insecta > Coleoptera > Cerambycidae > Rhamnusium > Rhamnusium bicolor. The sequence continues at coordinate 1,156,533 of JANEYF010003051.1, read as the reverse complement.
TTTCTGTGTCGTTTTGTACAAAAATTCCCTTGTCAATTTTATATTGGATGGCGCCCTCTTGCTTACGTAATCAAATAAAAAAATAATAAAACCCACGACCATAGCTCCTGTCTATTAAAACTGTCGATAGCCCTTAATGTACTGAAGGTACTGAAGGTACTATTAAATATCTACACTATTGTGTACATGACTATAACAGAGTCTTGTAAAAATCTGTAGTGTTTGACTTGTTGTTATCTGTATAGGTAGATTATAATACATTACCATTCCCTTATGATGCAGATCATTCTGTCCATAATTTGTTCTGTTTGTATATACAAATCATCTCTAGTTCTAGTCATGTATTGGTGACTATCTCTTACATAAATACAATATTCTAACAAATGAGCAGGTAATATGCCATGTAAAATTTTATAAATAAAAGTCATTGTATTAAATATAATTATTTGTTTCACACTAAGAATCCCTACTGTATACAACATATATTTTCTGTTTGTGTATCTATTACAATAATATTATCCTTAATGCATAATTTTGTTTCTTTTGTAATGTATATATTTCCGAATTCTTTAGTAAGAATAGTATTGACGAACAATAATTTAAATGGGGATTGATAATTGATTTATAAATTGTTGATTATGTCCATTCAGTAATGTTATTACTTAATCGTCCTAGTAAGTTGATTTCTTTTTGCCATTTTATTGGTAATATACCCTGCATGTTTTGAAAACGTCACTTGGTCATCTATTATTACACCTAAATATTTATATTCTTTTACACGTTGTACTCTATATCCATTACATTATATTTATTTTTAGATTGTTATCTACTAACCATTTTTGCAATGAATTTATGTCCTCATTTAGTGTCAATAACATCTCATTCTTATTTTCATCAATAAAATACACTAATGTGTGGTCTGCAAACAGTTGGATATCACATTTACGTTTATGTTGAACTATATCATTAATGTATATTACAAACAAACTAGGTCCAAGAACTGTCCCTTGTGGAATCCCATACTTTGTACTTCTTGAATTTGATACTTCATTTCCGTATTTAGTTATTTGTAATCTATGATTCGTGTAGCTTTTAAACAATTTTATAGTTGTGCCTTTAATGCCCATGTTACCAAGTTTTAGAATTAATAAGTATCAATAGTTTCAAATGCCCTTTGAAAATCTATAAAAAACTACACCAATAATGCTTTTCTTACTTACTGATCTTTTCCAGTCATATAAAATAGTTTGTAATGCACTATCACACGAGTTGTTTTACGAAAGCCTGCTTGATGTTTAGTTAATATTAAATACGATTCGCAATATTCTACCAGTTGTTCATTTACAACCATTTCTAATAATTTTTCATAACTTGGCATCATATTTAGTGGACGATATTCTACTCCAAGTACAGTGTTAATTTTTTTCTCAACTGGAATGATTGTTAACTTCTTCCATGCGTCTGAAAATTTTCCAGACTCAAGACTAGAGTTGATATCATCCAGGAATCTGTCACTTATGGACTCAAAATATAGTTTTAATATATATGTATTTATTCCATCAACACTGCTCTTTTTATTCTCCATAGTATTAATAATTTTTCTTAACTGTGTGATATCAAGTAACTTAAATTTTCAAGAATGCAATTATTTCTTTCCATTGTATTAAATTTGCATTCATAATTATTAGTTTTATTTAAGGATAATGCAATAACCATGCAATGCTATCAAAATAATTGTTGAATAAATATGATATTTCTATTTCTTTTTCATACATCTTTCCCGTAAATTTTATGCCTACTCCTTTGCTCTTATTTTCCCCATATACCAATTTTTTTTTATGTTTTGCACATTTCTTCAGGATCATTTTTTACCTCACCAATTCTTTCAATGCCTTTTTCTGATTCCGGATTAAAGTTACTACACTATTTCGATATATTTTAAATTCATTTCCGTGTCTTTAATTACTAAAAATGGAGCAAAACGTGATTTACAAACGCTCAGATTATAGTCCAGTCACATTAGAGATTTCACCTCGGAATGAGAGATAATAAGCTGTAAACTTGTATAAACCTTTATTTTGGCGCTCTAGAAGTTGTCTCAAAAGTCTCATAAAATCTCGGGTCCGCGTCTTAAGATATTCAAAGTCAAAGGTCACAAAAATCGTTTTTTTTGCAAATATCTCTTCCTATGGTTTTAATGCCATTTGCATTTATTATAAAAATTGTAGAGAATAAAATTCTCTACAACTTTTGTCCCAAACATTTTTTTATATACTCAACCGTTTTTGAGATAGAGGGCGGAGAGCGCTCCGCGCTTACCTATTCACAGCATAATGCAAGGTCAACTGTAAGTCCCAGTAAATAATACGCCGTATAAAGTCTATAAATCATTAAAAAATATATAATTATGAATAATTTGCATTGTTTATTAATTAATACATTATATTTAATAATATTTTTCATTTATCGAATATATATTTGTTCAATATTACTTACCTTTCCGTGTAATCAAAAAATTGTTGAGTGGAATACTTTAAGTATATTTTAATTATATTCTAATATATATGTTAATTATATTTTAAATAGAAAGAGAATAGAGTAAATACATTTTAATTATATCTTTATTTAGAAACACTTTTTCATACATTTATTACAGTTGAAGTTCAAATGTGGGGAGGTTTTTCAAAATCTATTATAATTAGAAGGACTTGAGTCTTAATTTTCTTCTTCTTCTTCTTCATCATCGTCTTCCGGTCGCTCGAAATTTTCCAATTCAATATCATCATTTTCGTTGTCAAAGATATTTGTCTCTAGATCTTCGAGAATTTCGGGGTCAAATGTACTATCTTCATCGAGATCGCTTTGATACGGTGAAGCATTGAGGCACGTTTGCCCATTACACTGGCCACAAGCTAAAGAACATTGCAACCCCGATTTCCTGCATCGGCAGCGTGAACCACAACCATTCTTGCAGTTGTAAAATATTAAAATATATAATATAATTAAAATATACTTAAAGTATTCCACTCAACAATTTTTTGATTGCACGGAAAGGTAAGTAATATTAAACAAATATATATTCGATAAATGAAAAATATTATTAAATATAATGTATTAATTAATAAACAATGCAAATTATTCATAATTATATATTTTTTTATGATTTATATACTTAATATTTATCAGGACTTACGGTTGACCTTGCATTATGCTGTGAATAGGTAAACGCGGCGCGCTCTCCGCCCTCTATCTCAAAAACGGTTGAGGATATAAAAAAATGTTTGGAACAAAAGTTGTAGATAATTTTATTCTCTACACTTTTTATAATAAATGCAAATGGCATTAAAACCATAGGAAGCGAGATATTTGCGAAAAACCGATTTTTGTGACCTTTGACCTTGAATATCTTAAGACGCGGACACGAGATTTTATGAGACTTTTGAGAGAACTTTTAGAACGCCATAATAAAGGTTTATACAAGTTTACAGCTTATTATCTCTCATTCCGAGGTTGACCATCTTTTTTTGGCCTAAGTGATTGGATTATTATACTTAAGTCAAGATTTAAAAAAATATTATAGATCCTGTAATTCAATAAAATGTTTTTGCATACCTGGAAAATATCCTTGTATGTAGGCTAACTGATGCCCTTCCTCATATAAGAGAACTTGCTCTTCATCGTATTCTAAAAGCAAAGAAAATATGACATTTATCCGTTCCTTTACCCTACCATAATTAAATTTTGATGCATACTGACCTTATGGTAAAAAAAGTGAATTACACCTCCCCCGTTAGTTAGCAATCTAAAAATAGACGAGACAAAAAAAAATTAATTGAGAACACTTCTGATGAAATGGTAGAGATAAATTCATTTCCATGTCATACCCAAGCTATAGAAAGGTGTTGAAATTAGTAACTGAGGCTTCCTTTTCAGTTGTTTGTCCAGAGAAACGAGATGGCTTCATTAAAGTAAAAAGGACTATAAATCAAAATATTTTCTGCAGTGGATAAGGGGGGATAGGATGAAAGCCGTCGAGCAGTCAGCTGTCTGTGGTGAATCCTGTGTTGTTTCTCTAGAACAAACTAAGATCTACTCTTGGTCTTTAATTTTGCTAATTAAGATAAAATATTGTTAAAGGTAATTTTTTTCAATTTTGAGTTTTCTTGAGGACTAGTAGAGGGTAGAAGATGTAACACTATCGAAAATTCCCAAATGAACTTTTTTCTTAGAATATCAGAAGGCAAGTTTTGATGACTATTTCAAAACGAAACTCCAACTTTCGTTCTTTTGGGTCCATCCTAGACTGCATATTGTCCAATGTTGACTCTGTTGAGATAACAATATGAGATAACTTCTGAGGTATAAAAAAATTTAGGTTTCTATGTCTTTTTTTTTCATCAAACTTGTATCTCTTAAGTAAGCGTGATTTTAGTAGTGGCTTCTGAATTTAGAACAGTATGTGATATTCCTGTAAAACATGACGGCATCAGCAATGTATTCAACTTTGATATATCAGGATAGAAACCAATCACTGTAACAGATACTCATAAACTATTTATTTAGTCGTCGCGGGTGTAATCTACCAAATGTCACTAAAGCTTGAAATGTATATGATAAATGTCAAGCTTGTGTGGTTCGGGCATTAAATACATGAGTATGTAATGTATTAAATCAATATTGATTCAAATGGTACTTATATTAGATAACAAAATAAATATGCGCCTAATGTGTTCTAATACAGCTTGATTTAGAATCCCTTTCTTACATAGATTTTATTTAATTATCTTATTTCGACAATTCTAAACCAATTACGACAGTTACCAAATACACATAAGTTACTTGCACTGAAAACAGTGTTACTTAATTTTAATAGACATGTAAAAATAGAATCAGCTGCTAAAGAAACGTATCATTAGAAACTAAGATAAAATGGATGAAATACCCCAAAGACCACCAAGAAAAAAAATTCATCTGGCGCTCATTTGTGGACAAATACGACCTATACCCAGCTTTACAGCATTGCAAAGGATGATGCATTTAGTTTGAAAAATCGGGTCGGCACCGAATATAAGTAAATTGTGATAAAATTTAATTGGAGTATAACAGTCAAACGTTTACAAGAAACATTTTTTAACGAATACAATGTAAAAATTGATTATTTTTCGGGCATAGAATTTAAACCAGACCGTCATGCAAGAGATGTAAAGCAAAAAGAACTCTAGAACGACAAAATTAAAGAAGTTCACATGCTTTTACTTCAAAAGCAAATATCAGATTACAGAAACATTGGAACGAAAGCACCACAGAGGATCTCAGAAGAAATTCTCTTATAGCAGCCAAAGAATTACAATAGCATGGAAATGAAAGCAGAAATAGGAAACTTCATTTGTTTTAGTATTGAAGAGGACAATTTAGCAAGACGCACCGAATATGTTATAATTCTATCCTTTTCTGTTGATGACCCTCTCATTCTAAACCTCAAAATTTCCAAAAGAGAATAATAATATTCTAGTTTTTGCGAAGCTCCAATAATATTTTTACTGGAGCCACAGTTTGGGAAAAATATCTCGACTTATGTATGTGGATTAAGGAGGCAAGTATGTGAATCAGCATTTAGATGGAAGAATATTCCACCTAACTTAACCTCACCCAGAAACTACGATTCTCATGCTTATTTTTTGTAAAAAAAATTATTACAATTTTCTTTTGTGTTACCCAATGGCAGACAGTCCTACCGCGGCTCCGAACCTCAAGGAAGTGCCGCCAGCAAATAACTAGAGCTATTCTCACAACTTGTAGGGTTAGTGGCTGTAGGTAGATTAAGAATCATAAGATGCCCTAATCAAGCAGATAGAATCTAAGATGGCCGCCTTCTACATTTGGTCTGCCCGGTTCATAAACAAAACGGTTGTCGCATTTTATTTTAGTTTGTCTATCTGATTCTGTTGTTAGTGTATAATAATTTTTATTTTGTTTTTTATGCCTTAAGTTTTAAAATGTGACATACTATATGTATACTATTGATTGAGTTTATATTTATATATTGATTAAGTTTTAAAATGTGACAATATAAATTAATTGCAATATAAACAACTATTTCACTATTTTTTGAACGTACAAAATGTACATAATATGTATCTAAAGTGGGAAATAAATTTCTATTCTATTCTATTCTATTCTATTCATTTAATAAAATTATGGTGGGGGGAAACGTCAAAGATGTCGCAAAGGGGCATTTTCGCTTTTCGTTCGAAGTGTTTATTTTTGCATTTGTGTTATTTTAAGTTTTTAATATTGGTTTTTCTTCGATTTCTGCTTTGTTTGGACTTTTACTTGTTTCATCAAAATATAAGATGAGCGATTATTACATTTTAACGATGAAGAGAGCCCTTTGTGAGGTTTCGCGATCTGATAGGCTAGAGCGTTAATGTGGTAACCGTTTAGTTTATAAACAGTGTGGACTGCCAACCTACCAATCACAGATAGATTTTTGGCAGGCCAGTACAGTTATTAATTCCAAAAGCAGCGTAGGCGAGTTTACTGATTATTATAAGCACCACATTGACCGAGTGACCTGTGTACAGAATTTGGAGGTCACGATATTTGATCTCTCTTTCAAGGTGATGTTTGTCTTGGCACGCGACAAGAACACTATGATATACATAATATTGGTTTGATGGTCAAAGACGACTATGTCAGACTGGGTTTGGATTTGCCTGATGAGTATTATTATAATGTGGCTTCTTGGTCGAGTGGTAAAGACACTTGCGTCTCTCGCGCTGGAGTCCCGGGTTCAATCCCCGATCCAGGAGATAGGATTTTCTCTAAACCAGAAAATTATTCTAGAATACCGGGCATTGGGTTTTGTCCATTGTCTCTAAATGTGTATCCTTCTCCCACACAGGGTACCTTGAGGCACCTTCAGAGATGCAGCTGTGGTGGTGTTTAAATTATATATGATATTTACGAAAAGTTTGTCGTAGTAACCTCTACCCTATTTTTTTTAACTTTTTTTAAAGAAGAAATGTAAAATACAAATCTCGTAAGGTGAAACCCGCAAACCGAAAGTCTCTGATTCAATTGATCGGAGTTCTGGAGACGTGGGTGTTGAGAATGGTCCTAACTGCTATAGATCCGGGAGGAATAAAGAAACATCCTACTATATCTTGATGTAGTGTGCGGCGAGAAAGCTGCCTCTCATGGAACCATATCTTGACGATTAAGGAGGTTTGAAGAGGGTGAAGGGGAAGTAAAAAAGGCCCATTTGTGGCCTACTTACCAGGCGCCAACCTCCCCCAACCAGCACCACTACTACTGAATATTTTCAACTTTTTATAGTGCGCCCAGTTTTAGAGTTACGCGTTGACTGGTCTTCAAAAAAACAGAACTAGGTATTGTTTATAGATAGGTTGCACTGTTGTATTTGTCAGTTTTATAAGAGTGTCAGTACTGTCGATACGCGAGTAAGAGAACTTAGTTTTTAATTATTTTATTTTCTAAAATTATGCAAGCCGCAAAAATAAATTAAAATATAGCTACTTATACACAAGTAAACTGGCAGCGATTCGCCTTAGAGAAAGAAAAAAAATACTAACTGACTTAATAAGAAATACGTTCGTATTTATGTTAACAAAGCGCTAATTGCAGCAAACGCCATTCGTGGTCCTTATACTCGTGCTTTACTTTTTTTTACCCTCTCTATTTTTCTTTTGTTTAGCGTCCAACAGAATCACGTAATACAGAAAGTTTGGGGACTCATCTTTACTGGCTTATTACATATTGAGTGTAGAACGCACATCTATAGATAGTTTACTTTTTTTAATATTTTACTTGTTTTGTTTATCACTGCAGGAACCGCCCAATGCCCCAAATACTTTTATATGGGATCTGGCGGAGGCCAGATATGAGTGGAGGCTCATATCGTCTTCAAGCTGATCTCACTTCCAAACCAGTGGTATTTCAAAAGAAAACCCCATCGTTTTACTGACAGATGCCTTTTTCAAATCATCATAATAGTATCGTTCGTTGCTTGGCACCGAATATTCGGAGCGTCTAATAATTTGAAAAAAGTAATAATTAAGGTAGGGAAGTGCCTGCTAATATGCTTTAAACTCGTATCTCCCCATTATTATAACAACTGTGCAACTGCCGTGTGTTAAATTTTAAATTGTGTATCGTCTTGTTATTTCATTAAATATTTACAAAGTTTACCAAGAGCTTTTATACACGCCTGTCATTACCAACATTTCCGTAAGTGGCCCGTAATGGCCGTCCACCATGGTAAACAAAACAATTAAAACATCCTGTACGTTATCAATTGAATACTTCTATGCATTGATTGGTCATTTTTTATGGACGTTTTATTTGATTATAATAGTTGTGTTGGGGCCGGTTTAAATAAATTGAAAAGGTTTGCCGTTCTGCCAGAGACAAACTATATTATTGTAAAAACTATAGGTATTCAAAGTAAATGAATAAATAATAATAATAATAATAATAATAATAATGTTTATTTAGAAAGGATGAAATACAACTTTTGAAGCACAGGAAAATATAAAATATACAGTATGTATTTACGAATTAAGTGTATTAATAAATATGAATAATAAACATAGGGAAATCCACAGAGAAAAATCTGTTCGTGGACTATGCTATACGATAAATCAAAGTACCTGTTAAACATGTATTACAATAGGGGAAGAGAAAGAAAAAAAGGAAAAAAAGGAAAAAAAAACAGTGATATGCATAATTAAATACCACTCGCTAAAATAATAATAAGCCAATTTCATATTTGGGACACATGTGCATATATATGCACATACATCCACATATACACACACATTCATACATACACATATACATATTTGCACATGTATGCATATTTAAACATATACACACTTACACACACACATATACACATATATACGCACACATATATACACATATATACACATATACATACATACACACATACATACACATACATACATACTTATAAACATTTTATTTATTCATTTAATCTTTTTTTTTTTACTAAATCATTTGATGAATTACAGTTCTAGGTGTTGCCAGAATCCATTCTGATAGTTTTTTTTTAAACAAGTTGTAAGAATTTAAGTTTTTTAGTTCATTTGGTATAATATTATACATCTTAGAACTTAGGTAAGTGAAGCTTCTTTGGCCAATTGTTTTTCCCATTTTTGGTACGACTATTGAGTTTAATTTATATCTTGTGTTATATGTGTGGTCGACTATCTGGTTTTTGGTTATATGTTTTTTTTATGTAATATCAAAGTTTGGCAAAACAGCTGTCTAATGTCTAGGATTTTTGATTCGAGGTACAAATCATTGCTCGGAAAGAGGTAGGGTTTATTAAATATTATTTTTAAAATCAACCTTTGAGTCACCTCTAATTGTTTTAGATGGCAGTTCATTACGCCTCCCCAAGCAATGTTGCCGTATATTAAATGGGTTTGCACCAAAGCATAATACATTGTTTTCATGTGGTTGACATCGAAATTTTTTTTCAGATATTTGAATTTTGGAATAAGGCATCGCAATTTTTGTACTATACTACTTATATGTGTATTCCATTTTAATTGGCTGTCAATAATAATTCCTAAGTATTTTATACTTTGGCAGGATTCAAGTTCGGTATTAGTGTCATTATATTTAATTTCTATGCTTTTATAGGTCGGCAGGTTGTTAATATAGCTTGTAAATGGTAAATATTTTATATTTTTTTTTATGTTGATAGTAAGTAACTTAGCAGCAAAAAAGTCTAACAGTATAGGAAAGTCCTGTTGGATTTTTTCTTTTAGACATAGCCAGCTCTTGTCTTTATAGACCAATGCCGTGTCATCGGCAAAACTTATTATTTGGCCTGTGAAATAAATAAAAACATTAAATATCACAGGTAATAACAAACCTCTGTGCATCTAAAGAAGCCTTGTATGTGAAGACACAATTAGCTCATTTAATGACAAGTTGGGGAATAAACTAGTATTTTCATTTTATCTGCCAGGTATTGAATTAAATCTAGATTCCCGATAAAGAAAAAATGCAATTTCCAATTCATATTTAAAGTTATTTACTTTAAACATGAATACGACAGTGCAGTTCTGAATTCTAAAAATATTAATTTTTTGTAGTTGGTGTTTTAGTTTACTATTACTTGGTATCATTTTTTCGAAAACATTTTTCACAATGTATTTTTTGAGGCCAGCTAGAAATGCGACAGTAACAATTAGATCTTCTCAGTTCAAGAATAAGTTGTACTTATCCACATAAAAAAAACATATGGATGTCACCGGAAAATTTCCAAGAAGTCAAGAAGCTTAAAATACTTAATTGGTGGTTTGAAAATGTTTCCTTTGGGATTTTATCAATATATTCTGACCTCACTACTAGGGAAATTGTTAATCAATTAGAAACATCTAATAACACGGTACGCAGGGTACTCCCTGGATAGTTCGGCTTTATCATATTCAGCGTGTACAGACGCTTGTCCCAGATACAGATTACATTTCACGTTCAATGTTTTCAGAATTCTGCAGCTGATCCAAACTTGCAAAATACTGTACTCTTCACAGATGAGTAGGGCTGTCAAAAATGTTCCGTGGGGCAAATTAACTAATACGAGAAACAATAAACTGTTACAATTTATAACAATGTATGTAAAACTTACCCTCTTAACTAGCTTGATGAACTAGATTGCTTATCACAAACTGGAGAAGATGTGTAGCCATTTTGCAGCATCAGGTATGTTTCTATGGTTGTCTCCATGAGTGATGTTCGCTTTGGTGAAAATGTATTCTTTATTTTGAAAACGACTGTTCGACATCTACTGATGTAATACATGCATACGTAAAATAGTCTTTGAACGCACTTAACGGATCTGGGGCTGCACCATCACATATTTGCCTTAATTTGGTAAAACCGGTGTCTTTATTTAACACACCTGCGAACGTTTCTTTAACGCGCTCATTTGTTGCGTCACCTATAGCGTGTAGCAGTAGGTTTACTTCGTCCACTATTTGCAGTGACTCCGCTAACGACAACGCACTGTCTTCTAATTTTTTTATGCTTTCCTGTAATGGTTTATAGTTCTTCGCAATATTTTTTTAAAGCTGTTTCATCGGAAATATCTTCGAATTTTGTCTGGCTTTCCTTAATAGCTGCAGCCTCATCTGGATTGAATTGTAGTGTCACAGCTTTTATTTGTTGGAAATATTCAGCATAATAAAAAGCTGCCTGCAACCATGTTCCCCAACGTGTAAGAATCGGCTGTGGTGGTTCAGGAATACCGGGACACTTACTATGAAATGCACGGAGACGTTTAGGAGATTTAAGAAACACTATTTTGTACTTGCTATTAATGCATCCACCTCTGGAAAACCTTTTCGAATAGTTTCTGCCACAAGATGTAAAGCATGCACTTTACTTGTAACATGTATAAACGCACAACCTTGTTCTTGCAAAGAACGGCCTACCGAACGCATTGTCACGGCGCCATCAATCACAAACATCAACACTTGACTTTTTGACAGTTCAAATTTTTCTAACGTCTCCAGCACCATCCTGGTAATTGTTTCGCTAGTACACTGACTTAGTCTTTTGCTAGCTAGTAACAGTGGAACTGTCGGTTTAAGAGGGTCCAGTACTCGTATTATAACATTTAAAATAGAATTTTTTTTTACAATCTGTTGTCTAATCAACAGATAACCATAGCCGTGTATTGTTTAATTCACATTTCATCTTATTTACCATGTCTACGTGTACAGTTGGTAGATAGTTACATAACGTTGTGCGACTTGGTAACTTCACCTGGGCATTCCAGAACTCTCGAAATGGTTGTTTATCGAGTATGTGCAGCGGAACATCACAGGCAATCAGCATTAATAGTAAATCAAACATGAACTGTGTTGTCGAAGGCACGCCATTTTTTAAATTTTTATGGTGTACACTATTTACGTGAAGTCCACAATCACGCTTATCCCAGCACATCAAATCTTTCTCGCACACTTTACAAATTATTTTAGCACCATCATATAATAAATCCGGGAATTCACCTATGAATTTATTCACTTTGTCAGCAAATGGCCGTTTTCTACCCCTGCGTACGTCTGCCATGCTTTATTATTAAATTAATATCAACAATACAGTACAACAAATAAAATGAAAACACAGAAACAATAAGCAATACGCCCAAGTGACTTAACGTGTACACAACTCGAAAGCTAATAATAGACTGGATTGGAGAAAGTTTCGCGGTCAAGGTGAATGCCGTCGACAGTAAGTACATCTGTACTCTACGACCATGATACACAGAAACGATTTGCAGCTTTACTGATGAGGCACAACTTTTACAACACACATATTTGGGCCAAGAAAACCCGCATGTATTTGTAGAATCCCGCCATCAGGAGCAATTCAGTTTGAATGTGTGGGCCAGTGTTAGTGCTGATAATTTTTTCTGCCATCTAACTTATACAAAAACTTATCACAGATAAGTATAACACATATCTGTTAGAATTAAAAATAACATTACTGAGTCAGTCGTACTGAACATAATGTGCACATTATATTTTTTATAATCCAAGTTTCAGCATTTTGGCAAATAGCTGGGAAAATAACTCTTTAAAATGTTATATATTATAATTATCTGTTTTTGTAAGAGTTAGAAAATAATAATTAGCAAAAAATTTTTAGCATTTTATAATTTCATTTCATTCCATATTTTAATTTAACTTTTACCAAGAAGAGAATACCTAATTTGTTTTAAATTATTCTAACCCTACGGGGAATTTCCACTAGATATACAATTTGTAGATTACCTGATTTATGAACTAGTTGCTTTCACTATTTATTAACAAATTGTTATTAATGAAATCAGGGGTGAGTAAACCAGAGGATCAGGTGAATAATAAATATAGACGGTTTTTCTCTAGACAGAATTTACTATATTACATAACAGATTCAGATACATACATATAATGCCATAAAACGGAACTTTTTATAGCTCAAACTTTTCACCAACCTCTAATAAAACCTTCTACAGCTTTCCACTCGTCTAAACTTATAGATTCAGCGCCTATTACCAGCTCCATCCTGGCATCTCCAGAACTCTTTTTCCACTCGTCCCAACTTACCTGTTGATGTTGTTCTTGACAACATCCGTTCAAAAAAAAAAACTCCATAGCTTACTTACTATAAATTACAATAATTACACATTAGGCGTACTACAAATTTCTATTATTTTGTTCTCTGTAGCCATTAATATTTATAACATTAGCATTTACTAAGATTCATATCTACTTTCGAGGCTTTCAAAGGGCCATACTAAGGAAGCAAAGATACAGAAACAAATGTCTGTGGATATTTTAAAAATAATTGTTCAACTGGTGAGTACTTTTGTTTCATTTATTTTTGGTTTTACTGAACAGAGTAGTTAGAGTTAAAAATAACATTATTTAATCAGTCGTACTGAACATAATGTGCATATTATCTTTTTTATAATCCAAGTTTCAGTGGTTTGGCAAATAGCTGGGAGAATAATTGTTTAAAAAGATATACGTTATACTTATGTGATAAGTTTTTTGTAAAAGTTAGAAAATAATAATTAGCAAAAAATGTTTAACGTTATTATAATTTCATTTCATTCCATATTTTAACAGAACTTTTACCAAGAAGAGGATACCTAATGTGTTTTAAAAAATATAATAATGTAAAAGATAATAATCAGAGACAATACCTCTTCTTGCTCGTAGTAAGTTATTAATTAAATTGTGTTTAAACTTACATTAAAATATTTGTTATTACATCAAATGTAGATTAGTGTTCAATTTGTAACTATTGTCGTCTTCAGATATCTAGCACGTATTCAATCATTTTGTAAGCCCAATTCATACAATAAAAAAAATGACGATCCAAATAACTGAATGAGATATATAATTTATTCCACATCGATGCTGTTTGAAATTTTAACATAAAATATAGTTGCAATGAGAAATTCACATTCTCAAACAGCAGAGAACCAATTCTTGTTGTTTCTAATACGACATCTTTAACAGTTTTCCCAAAAATAACCAAATTTGGTTTTCCTTTATTTTTATGAAAGTAGGTTCAAACTGTTCTTCTAATTTCCTTTGTAAGTGAGGAGCACTAAAAGAATCAGTCTCTGATAAAAAAACTTTGCATCTTTTTTACTACTCCATAGACTGATACTGATTTGTTGGCGCCACATACATAATATTTGCAAAAGCATTATTAAGGTTGACTTTTTTGGGAGGATAGACACACGAATGTTTTGACTTTTGACTACCTTCGTTGAACCAAAACTTTACTGTACTGTGTGCTTCTTCTATTAGTAAGTCAATGTCAGAAGACAATCACTCGTGTACATTTGCTGAAAATCATTTCTAATGTTAAAAACTGTCTCCCGAAACTAAAAAGTAGGCACAGGAATAACTGCAGAATTTATCCTCTTCTCACTAATCTGTAATATATTAAGTCACATAATAAACCATTATCTTTAAACATAAAATGATGCTCGTTACGACGACGATGAATTTGTTCCCAAGATTAAGACAAGTAATAGAAAATATCCTCAATGGTATAATACAAGTATTATTAAATAGAGGGTGTCCCAACCAAAAATAGGCACCCTGAATAACTTTGAAGATAATTTTTTTTTTTAAATTAGTGAAACACGTCAACCTTGTTTCCAAGGGGGACATATTTTAATGTAATACTTGTATACCTATCATCATCCATCTACCCTACACGGCGACCCCCTCAAAAAAATTCAAATCGCAAAGGGAGTCGAGTGATACATCTTTTGAAAGGTCTTTCAATTCTCTACATAACTGTGTATTTTTTTTAAACTTTTATCGAATCGTTCCTGAGAAATAATTGTTTCATTATTTTAGGTTCGGGAAATAAAAATAAGAGAAGCAGTTTAAATTATCGTATGTATTGGTCAAAATGACCCCGACCGCCATACAGTAGTACAATTTGTCATGAAGTTCTGTATGAACATTTCTGAACACATCTGAAGTCAATAAACGGCATTCTCGAACAATTCTTTCACGTAACTCTTCCAGAGATGCGGGTTTTGTTGCAAATACCTTCGATTTGAAATGTCCCCACAGAAAGAAATCCAAGGAGTTAAATCGGGTGACCTAGCGGGCCACTCCACAGAACCTCTTCTTCCAATCCATCGCTCAGGAAACCGATTATCCAAAAATTGACGGACTGCTATAGTAAAATGTGGGGCTGCCCCATACTGTTGAAAAAACAGTTCGCCCTCTAAAAGATTATCATCTTCTTCGAAGATTTGAGTAATCATTGGGTCGATGTTATTTACTAACAGATCGAGGTACCTTTCGCCATTTAAATGATCAGGAATAAAAAAACGGTCCGACAATGTGATACCCAAACATTTAGCTTCTGAGGCCTTTGGGTATGAGTTTCCATGAACAAATGTGGATTGGTTTCACTCCAATACCTACAATTGTGCCTGTTTACCTCCCCATTTAACTGAAATGTCGATTCATCAGAAAACACGTATTGTACAGTAGATTGGCATTACCGTTTAATTGTTCACTAAAAATCTCACAGAATTCAAGCCAACGATCGGGATCATCTTCGTTTAATTCGTGTACCAATTTAAATTTATATGGATGAAATTTGTGGGCCTTTACAATTCGATGAACACTGCTTAGTGATACACCGGAAGTCTCAGCTACTTTCCTGATCGATTGAGTATTATACATCTGCAAATAACCCAGAACTGCCACTTCGACTGCCTCATTCCTAATCGGTCGCTGAAGTTCATGCTTTTTGTTTCCTACAGAATCTGTTCCATAAATTTTGTCAATAATTGTAAAATATACTGAGAACCAACCCTTCTATCTGGGTGATTTCTATTGAATATGCGCTCCGTAGCTCTAGCACAATTATCGTTTTTAAAATAAATGCTGACAATTTCTATTCTCTCCTGAAGGGAGAGAGAAGGAACCATTTTGAGAACTCACTCTGGTAAAATGTATCTCGCTTTAAAATTGGTGTGAACAAATTAATGTTCAAGGACTATCAAATATTTATGAGTCTTTTATTATTCTAAAACTAAACGGACACGGAAAGTGTTTTTTGTCGAAAAAACTCGTGTTGATTTGAGAGCACTAAAAAATGTAGTTTTTTTATAAATTCCAATACTCAGTGCCGTGTATTTAAGATCTTTTAAACGATTTTGATTGTGTGCAATCATCAAAAATAAAATTATTTTCCTTAAGAACGATTCGATAAAAGTTTAAAAAAATACAGTTACGTATTGCCATTTGAATTTTTTGAGGGGGGTGGCCGTGTAGGGTAGAGGGATGATGATAAATATACAAGTATTACATTAAAATATGTCCCTCTTTTAAACAAGGCTGACGTGTTTCACCAATTTTTCAAAAAATTAGTATCTCCAAAGTTATTCAGGGTGCCTTTTGGTTGGGACACCCTGTATATAAAATTAAAACATAAAGCTTGAAAGGACCACAAACGTTTCAGTGGTTCTCTTGTCCTAGAGGAATTTACATTTTTAAGAAGGTATATAAAATCTGAAATTAACGATAATATGTTATATTGTCAAAACATTGAAAATAATATTAAAAGCGATCCAAAAAAATTCTGGTAGTTCGTAAAAAAAATAAAAAAAATTCTAATAATTTTCCCTCAACAATGTACTACAATGGAGATGAATATATCAGCACTTAGGATATCACTAATACTTTCTTTCAATTTTGTCCAAATTCTTACTCTATAAAAAAGTTCTGATCACGATATGACAGCTGACTCAACCTCCGATATTCATAATTTGAACGAATTTTCTGCAAATGACGTCATCAAAGTCCATAAAAAAAATCAAGGCTAATAATACTATGGGTGCTGATAAAATTCCTGCTTTTCTTTTTCATGACTGTGCTTCTGCTATTCTTTAATGAGAGATTGAAAAGAAGAAGAAGACTTCATATTTTTCAGAACATATTAAAGCAGGCCAAAGTTATTCCAATGTTCAAAAAAGGCGATAAGCAGCATATACAAAATTACAGACAAAATACAATTATCAACAATCTTTCTAAAGCGATTGAAATTTTACTTTATGAACCAATTTTTAATCACGTGAAAAATCATATCACGGAACTTCAGCACGGCTTTATAAGTAAAATATCTACCAGAACTAATCTGTTTCGTCTTACTCAATACATAACTACTGCCTTTGATGCCAATACACAGGTCGATGTTATTTATACTGCCTTTTTGAAAGCCTTCGATAAGCTGGACCATAACAGTTTACTAACGAAACATACGAAATTTGGCATTTCGAAAAACTTGCAACAATTTTTCAGCACCTATTTCAAAAATAGATCACCGTTTGTAGAATGTTATGATCAGCTGAATTCACAACAACATCTGGAGTATCTCAAGGCTCCATATTAGGTCTACTATTTTTCAATGTGTTTATTAATTTGCTGTTATTTTTGGTTGCCTGTTTTAACGCAATTGAATTATTTTAAAATAATTCAGTTTATTTTAAAAACAAATTAAGTTCCTCTTGGTAAAAGTTAAAATATAGAGTGGAATGAAAAATAATATTAACTGAAATTTTTTTGCTAATTATTATTTACTAACTTTTACAAATCTTAACTTTTACCAAGAAGAGGAACTTAATTTGTTTTTAAATTATTTTATTCGACCCCAAGGGGTATTTCCACTATATAATTTCAATTATTCTGTTCTCTGAAGCCATTAATGTTTATTATATTAAGGTTTACAAGTTTTCTTACTTTGGATTATTTAAATGTGCAGGCTACCCTGATGACGCAATGCAAGCAGAAACACGTGTCTGTAGATATTTTAAAATTTTTTAAAGTGAGTGTCAACTGGTGAGTACCTTGTGTTTTATTTATTTTTGGTTTTACTAGACAGAATAGTTGAAATTAAAAATAACATTATTGAGTCAGTTGTACTGAACATAATGTGCATATTATCTTTTTTTGTATTCCAAGTTTCAGCATTTTGGCAAATAGCCGGGAAAATAATTGTTTAAAAGATATATGTTATACTTATCTGTGATAAGATTTGTAAAAGTTAGTAAATAATAATTAGCAAAAAATTTTCAGTTAATATTATTTTTCATTCCACTCTAATTCAGTTTCGTTATTATTATATTAATTGTAGTTCACTGATGATGGTGTAATAAATCGAAACGTTAGGAAAAATATAAAATTAGTTATATCTGACCGAAATTCCCAAAAAACTGTATAAAAATATTGTTTGATATTAACGGTCAAGAAAAGAAAAATATATGTACATGTAAAATATTTTGATAAAAATCAATAAGGGCTCAGTTGCTCCTGAGCCCAGTCCTGCGTATACATATGACCAGAAAGAGGAATAAGGAAATATAACAATATTGATTAGTTAGTAGTAGGTAACCTTTATACACAGAGAGCTAGAAGCATTAGAGACAATGACAACAATTAGAAATAGCTGCGCATAAAAATACTTCGTTGTGAAATATGCGAAAATCGAGTGGCTACAAAGAAAAATTGTACATAAACAACAGCGGCTTGTGTGTTAGTGGTGAGAAAATAAAACTGTTGAAGATCCCTAAACCTCAGAAGTGTTACTCTAACAAAAACATAAAAATCGCCGTGGAATCACCAGAAGAAGTCGTGGAAAATCAACAGAAAAAGCCGGAAAACAATAAAAGGAAGGCTTTTAAATTAAACGTGACAGATTATAAAAATTTCCAAGTGTGCAATAAGCTACTGAAACAGATATATGAAACCGTAGAAGTTGGAGATTTTGAAAGGATTCTGAGAAATTTTTATGCAAGCAATGCTTTTAAGAGACAAGCAAAAACAAAGGAAAGAGATGTTTTAACTGCAATAAATGCAGATGCAATTTACGAGGAATTTTTCGGCCAACATTGCAGCTACTTAAAGAATGTTATAAGCAAGAGTTAAAGTTAAAACATACGTCATGGTTTTAATAAACAAATTATTGCGATAATTTATCAATAAAAATAACTAACCACGGGTCACGATTATTTATAATTTAATCTGGTTTTAGAAGTGTGTAGTTGACTAGGTGTTTAAGTGCCCCAGTAGTTTTTAGACTCGGTGTGGTAATAGAAAAATAGTGCACTAGTAGAAGTCAACGTACGTATCGAGAATATGCCT
The DNA here is from genome assembly GCA_029963845.1 of Rhamnusium bicolor. Lineage (NCBI taxonomy): Eukaryota > Metazoa > Arthropoda > Insecta > Coleoptera > Cerambycidae > Rhamnusium > Rhamnusium bicolor. The sequence goes on along the minus strand of JANEYF010003051.1, from coordinate 1,137,298 downwards.
TCTGCTTCATATTGCCTTAAATTTTGCAAATAAAAATCACCCTCGATGCTTGCAAACATCTGAAGTTATTTCTGTGATAATATAAACAGGGTGTCTAGAAAAGAAACAAGCTATATAGTATTACACACAAAATCTAACTGAAAAAAACAACGTGATACCAATTACTGTAAACATGGATTGTAAAAATGTACCCTCCATCACCCCCCAAATTAAGTCAAGGGACCTGGACAGGAAAGTGTTGAGGGAGACGCTCTACTCTGAGATTTTCCAGAGGCATCGCAGATCAATTTTCGCACTGGGCTCATTCCTGAGAATGTTAAAAACCAAGAAATCTAACTATAATGTGATAAAACAAGATGGCGAATCCGAATAACATTGTGAAGTATTTTATTGTTGAGAAGTAGGCCCAAAAAGTGCAGATCATGTTTAGGTTGTTTTTTTAGCTGTTTCCCCTCGCGTAAGTTTTTTATAGTAGAAAGTAATCAAATTGTATTTTTTTAATATATTTATAAAATAATATCAATGTTTGAAAATATGCAAAAATAATCATTTTTGCTCAGGTTCTCGCTGAACTAACAGACTGAAATAATTAAAATTTTAAAGTTTCTTCCAAAAATATTTAGGAAAGTTCCACGCCTTAGAATCTATTTAGTTATCTTGTCAAATGTTTTCTGTCATATCTTTATTGACCAGTCAATATTTAAAATGAAAGGAAATGCATAAGGTGTTTTAATTTTCGAAATAATTTTTAAAAACTTTTTTTGTAGTCAAAAATAAACCGCAAAATACAGGGCAGTTTTTCATTATACATAGTAGAAAAAACGTATGAGAACATTTTTTGAAAATGTACTTTAGTTTTATCTCAAAAATGCTCGAAGAGTTATGAGGATTTAGAGTTACGATTTACCATCATCAAATATACCTCAATTTCTTTACGAGACACTATCAAGAACTACTAAACGAAAATTTATAATCAATAAAGAACCACATTTGCAGGACAAATGTAGAAGGTCGTAAGCATATTGAAATTTCACTGGTCCGCTTTTATTCTTACGAATTGAAACATGTAATTTTAAAATAAAAGTTTTCTATAAACTTCGAAAAGTATTTCGTAAGGAAAGCTACAGCCTCAAAGAGGTGCTTCTGTTAATGGGTTTTCTCAATATTTCAGAAATCGTTAAAAAAAATTACAAAATTTGGTACACTTATAATCCTTTTGTTATGCGTCTTAACAATTTCCAAGATTAAAATTTAAATAAAGAAGAAATGTTTATTATTCTGTAGTTTCTTTGTAGAAGATCTAAAATTGATTTTAATTTTGATCTTATAGTTCCTTTAAACGCATGAAGGTTATAAAGTGTACCAAATTTCGTAATTTTATCTTTCACGGGTTTTGAAATATTGGGAAAACCCCATAACAGAGGCGCCTAGCACTTTTACGAAGTATTTTTCGGCACATGTTTATAGAAAACTCTTAACGAAAAATTACGTGTTCTATAACCTGTTTTAATCTGTAACAATAAAAGCGGAACACCCTGTATATAATTTTTTTTCCTGGTTGGAAACAGTTCTTCTAAGAACGATATCTAAAAAATATGATTACCCAGTATATTACTGGAAAAATTAAGCCTGTGATTTTTATGTCCAAGAAGGTGTTTTTTGACAACTAGACTGCTTAGATTAAAAAATTTATCGATTTGTATGTAGCCCTAATAAATAAATATTATATTATTTGCAAAAAATATAATACTGTTATCGGTAAAACTAAAATTAATTATTATAATAATAATATCATATTATTATAACACAGGCCAACATTTTTCAAACCCTGAGATCACATTATACCTTTTCGAAGATTTTTTGGTGCACTGAATCCAAATCCGACCTCAGAATTGATCCATCATATCAGGTATTCGAGATATCCTAAATTTAAAATGCAAAAAACACGGTTTTCGCTATGATCGGGATTATATTACACTGTGAATTAATTTTTTTTCACAAAACTCGTTTCGGCATCTGAAAGTACTACTCTTCCCCTTCAAAATGCATTTTGAATTTTTCAAATATTTTATTTTTTCTCGGAGAAATCGTCCGTTGAAATTAATTGGATTGGCGGTTTCGTTAAAATCATACCAAAAAAAAAAAAGTTCTGGCAGGCGAGAGTAGTGTAGTTATATGATTTTTGGGAAATTCGTTGTCGGTTTAACCCCATCAGGTCATGGTTTGTCCCTAACCTTAAGAAATTCAAATTGGCGGATATGGCTGGTCGGAATTCTGAAGAGTCTAAATTACTATAAAATTCGACATTTGCTATATTTTTTCCCTCAAGTAAAGTAACTTTGATAAGTTTCTTTGTATGGACGATCACATATTACCGCTCTCAGTCGAACCTAGAGTCACGAAACGAGGACGTGGTGGTGTTGATTCCATTTTTCTTTTTTTTATGACTTTTTTATGTATTTTTTCTTACTCTTTAGAACTAATTAGAATAAAATTACTTCATTTTCTTATGTAAACGTTCGCGCTTCATTTCAAATGAACGTTGGAAATCCTTACGTTTATGACTAGTAGAGTTATCTTCTCTTTTCAAAGACCAGCAATAGTCCGTCATCATTCTTTCATCCCACCTACCTTGATAATGCTGCTCTTTTTTCTTTGATGTCCTGATGAAAACGTCCAAAGTAGACCTAGTGACCTTGAAAATTGATCTCAAGATCAAGCTTAAGGCCACCATTATTAAATCCCCTTAAAACCTAGCAACACTTGTCTGAAATAATCTTCCTTAATTCTTGAAATATAATTAGAATGGATCAGAAATGCTGTAGAGGCCTCTACCGAAAGAACGGAGCATTATCGAGAAATATTTTTCGAACAAAAGTTGTATATTTTTGCTAGAAAAATATGATGCTGTCATAAAAAATATAGGTTCCCATGTAAAAAATCAAAGTTGCTCTTGAAATGATCTTCAACATGATCTTCCAAGGTCATCACAATTATATTATTCTATTGCCCTTTCAAAACCCTTCAACTTTTGTCTGAAACTTTTTTACTAATAGTTGACATAAAAAATTAAGAAGCCTGGTACATTAAAATGGGGCACCATGTATGATAACAAATAAACAATGTTGCTACTAGAAAGAGAAGAAATAAGATATCTGAAAAATTCAAAATACATTTTGATGGGGAGGAGTAGTACTTTCATATGCCTCAACGAGTTTTGTGGAGAAAGATTAATTCGCGGTGTAATATAATACCGAATATAGCGAAAAACCATGTTTTTTGCATTTTTAGGTTAGGATATCTCGAAAACCTGATTGATGGAGCAATTCTGATGTCGAATTCGGTTTCAGCGCACCAAAAACCTTTGGGAAAGTATACTCTGATCTCAGGGTCTGGAGTTTCGTCCAATTTTGTCGGCCTGTGTCGGCAGTTTTACCGATAACGTGGGTACTACCATAATTTTTGTTGCAACCAATAACTAGAGTACCATGAAATGTAATACAATAGAGTACCAGAGTACTATGTATACAGAAGAAGATATATATTATAAATAAAATATAAATATAACACAATTAAAACAAATTCTTACATGGATTGTTTATGTTTATAAAATTGATATCAAAACCACACATTCGCTAGTGTCTTTCCAACTGATTTGTGTGAATAAATATTGTTATTGATTAGTTTAAATTATTTACAAACAAACATTTTGTTCATTTGTTTTTCGGGAATTTTAATTCGTTACAAACTGTGTATAAATATTAGTATTTAGGAGATACTGTTCAACGAACCCCTATATTAAAAGAAACCAAAATATTTGAATTTATATGAAACAAGTTCTTCATCAAAACAGTATCATTATTTCATTATCTATATTATCTGGGGTGTCTCAAGGCCCCTTGCTATTTTTAGTTTACACATGATATTACCCAGTTTTGTACCGATGATATCCCAGACATGTTCGATTGGTGAGAGATCAGGTGAACGTGCAGGCCATGGAAGCCAAATACTATATAGTAACTCTTGTTGATTAGAAGCGGGCAAGATCTTGTTGATTAATTGGTTTAATCAACCCCCGAAGATATGGCACTGCAACAGATTCTAACACCTTAGTTATGTAGCTGGTTGTGTTCAAATTGCCCTGAACGAAAACTAAAAATGACCTACTGCCAAAAGATATTGCACCCCTAACCATCACTCTGACTTTAAGGGCAGTAAAACGTTCAACAGCTAGTTGGAAATTCCCTCATACTCCACAGAACATCTCACCCTCCTTCGTCCATCATGGGCTTACAAACAAAATCGGGACTCGTCAGTAAAGACCACATGATGCTATTCTTATATCTAATACACTCACTCATTACACCACTCCAGTCTGTGGGCGCAAATAAATTGAGTTGGTTGCATAAAAATGGTCGGTAGGAACAAAGCCCGATCTATTCGTCGATATACAGACTCCATCGATACTATTTGTCCTAAAGTCTCCATACAACATTTCCCACGGCTCGTGTTGTAGAAAACCTGTCTCACAGCCAATCTTCTCATATGACGTTCCTCACGATCTGTAGTCCTTCTAGGACGTTGGGATCCGCGAGGGCGCTCATAAAAACCTTCTTCAGTCCACCTTTAACCAATATTTTAACACAGTTGTCACGTTACGGTCTATGAGATTGGTAATTGCTCTAAGTGAAAATCCGACCTCTCATCGTTCAGTTATTTAACCGAACTTGTTGAACTTTCTTCATTGCGGATAATATTTACAACTCAAATATAAAGGCAGAACTGAGAATAATTTATTCATATTTACGAGAAGAAGCCCTTGAAATATACACTTCTTTTACATAAAAATCACAGCAAAAACCAAGATAACGTTAGAGTTTTATGTTGAAATTTTAATCTTTTTATTGTTACATTGAAGTAAGTACCTTTTCTGTAAAAATTTCAAATGAATTGCTTAACTAGTACTAGGTGCTACGTTTCAAATCGGTTTATAATAAATAGCAAAAGGATTTTTAACACTTATTTTATAGTTTTATTAAATTTTCTCACGTCGAGATAACAAATTTCATATTAATAATGATAATAATAATCAATCTATTGTTGAACAGATAAAAATGATATCGTTATCCAACATTATTAAATTAAATAACGGAAGTATAACATGCTAAAATACAATAAAATAACAAAGTGTTAACAACCAAACAAACAGAATACAAATATTACAATCTAAGGTAGCAAAAGGTGTGTTTACAACACACACATCCCGCAAAATAGAAAAACTGTGAAAATTACAATATTAATCGTAATTTTAATTTGAAATGTTATATTTTATGGTTGATTCTTAATTTTTTGTTTATTCTATAATAAAAATGTTGACATTGCATTATGTTTGTACTGTTCGTCGATTTTCATTGCGACTTTAAATCTCAAGGGATTAAGCGCTTGTTTTACTCCCTGTTTTGAGGCAGTAAAGTGCTATTTTATTCTCGTTCGTACAAAATAATAAATAATTTCTAATAATTTCATTATAAATTACAAATATGAGAAGAAGATGCCTATAAGATCATATGCAAAAGTATAAATTATCAAACATATTATAAATAATAAAAGACATGATTTAAAAAATGTTACAAACTTTCATCGTTTGAACTGGAACCTTCATTAGAGGATCCCTTATTAAGAGTAAAAGTTAATGTTATATTTTCTATGATGTCGTTCAAGTCATACAGTTTCTTTTCTTCTTTTATAACATGTTCAACACAAGCTGCCCACCTAGCAGAAGTTGCTTTAACTGATGACAATCTTTCGCTTCTGAAAACAAAATAATACTGATCCTAGACACGACTAGTTGATCATTGGTCGCAGAGAGCCGCCTCTGTGAACTTGGCTAGTATTTTGACCACTGATAAGCTTGGAAGTAGCTCCCTATGTAAAATCAACGCTTCAGTCTTAAAACGGATAGACTATTGTAAAGGGTCAAAATCATTTAGGCCCCCGTATCTACGCCACTATAACATATACAATACTTGACATAATTTATTAGACCAAAGTAGATACGTTTTTCTAATATTAAATGGCATTAAATAACGTCCTTAATACTGTGCGTACGAGTCAAATGGAAAAACAATGAAAATTTATCATTATGAGTATACTTCTTATGGTCATTATATTATATATTAATTACTATCCTCGTATTATAACAAAAGATCGGTACAATCACAAATGGCACTGATTTTAAAAGGATAATTAACGGATTCCTTTAATTTTTACTACTTTTATCGCAAAAAAGTTTAAATAATTGTTTTCTTGGTTTTGGAAAATCATGTATTTTTTTTGTTTTAATCGTAATGGAATTTTACATAACCATAAATTTTGCGTTGTATTTAGTTTACAACTGCAAACAATATAGGTATTCTAAGAACATTCAGAGCATATAATTTAACTCGTAATATAAATTGAGTATACAAGAAAAGTCCACATATCACCATAGTATTTTACAGCAACAATCAAACTCAAATTTATGGTCCATAAACCAGGTTGAGTTGATAAATATTATGACCTTTAACTCCCCTATACTTGGAATAAACAAACTTATTAAAATCCTTCCCATGCTTTAAAATAGCGACTTTTTTTGGTGTAAAATAATTTTGTTATCAATTACAAATACGCAAAATAAAAGCAGTTAATCTTTTTTTAAGCGAATGTAATGTTCTGTTATAATGGAAACTTTATATCCAGTGGTATGGCCTCAAATTGTAGACCACCTCCAAATTTGCTTTGGGACCCTTTTCATAAGTTTTGTATGTATAGCTTTGTCACTTTTAAATGACCGGAGAGCCCTGATAACCAGACCCTGGACCCGAGGTTATCATGACTTCAAAACCAGGGTCGGATCAAGGCAATATGAAACATTTTCATGCACAATAATACAATATCTTACCTTGTAGTTGTATTTAGTGAATTCAGAAACGTTCATGGTTAAATGGCGGATAAAAGGTTCTAAACAAGTCATATGAGGGATGGATATATTAATTGATTGATGTAACATGGTCGGGGTATGGTAGCCGAATGGGTAAAGCGGTTGTAGCTATTTACTCGGTACCGAAGATCGATGGTTCGATTCCATTCTGGAGCAAGTTAGAAATTTTATTTGTAATTTGTTTCGGACTAAGATGGGAGAGAGAATTTTCAATGCCCTAGATATGGTTCGGACTCCACAATAACCTGTAGAGCCTCGTCTCTCTTTACCTATCCTAGGATTTTCCGGGGGGTTACTTCGTGACTTGATAGGGGGTTGAGAAAATGGAAAAAGAAAACACTAACACAAATAGATTCATATGGTAGCTACGAACCATTACAATAAAAACATGTTATTTATATATATATATTTGTTCTAAATGATCCAGAGTTAAACTCCGACGCCTTTCTCTAAATATCCACCTATATTGTGAAAGAGACTGATGTAACTGGCACATATGTGAAGTAGTTACATTTTTTTTAAAGACGGCACATTAGTGTCTGGTATACAAAGGTCCACATTGCTATTTAAAAGTTTCACAAACACGAAGATGTAAAAAACCGGGGTTGTTTTTTAAAACTGGTTTCAGTCTGTTCTAAGTTTCCGCAACACTCCCTGATAATTGAAAATATTGACATACATCAAATATAACATTCATTGCGATAATTACTCTATACTCCACTATTTTGGGTTACGTTGAAGGTTGCGTATGGCTAAAGGAATCCACGAGAAATTTCCTTGTATATACTGCGACACTGTGGCGTGCTCAGTCTAAATAAGGCACGTGACCTTTCAACAATGTGGTTTCTCAACCTATCTTTATATTAAAATGGTTCTGTTACATCATATGTTTGTTTACGTTTTAGTAGGCGTCTTGAAAATATGTGAAGACAAATTCATTTTGTGGAGCAAAAAATTATTTAAAAAGTTGTGCAAGTAAATAATCTTTCACACTTGTATGATAATAACAATTTCTTGCTCTACAAATAATAAATACTAGCAAATAACAAAATACATTTTTTTAACAAATTCATTTTATTTTATACACTGAAAAAAGTCCGCCTCTGGAATGACGACTTGAGTTCCGAGGTCGGCTGACAACCATGTTACTTGTGGCGATGTGGGACTAAGCCCATTATTGAAGCAGGATAGCTCAATGGTATTATTGTTATTAAAATTATATGTATGTTGCCGAAAAACTCTGAGCTAACCTGTTTCAATAATAAGCGCGCTCCGTCACCGAAAGCAGACAGCGACGAAGCTTCCAATAAAGAAGTTACAACAGCGGGCTGTCAATCCAAAATAATGGTAATTTTAAAGCTAATTGGTCTCGTATATCCTGCAATTTTGAGTTTTATTTTTTTAATGTAAATAATGGTAAAGTGGGTGTTGCGTAGTAGATTCACCACTCCATGCGCTACAACTATTTTATATTATTTCCTAATTGTTGAAACACACTGTGTAAATAGAAACCAAAATAACATATATTGTTGCTCTTTTTATTTTTGTACATGAGAAATAAAAGTCTGTAATCTATAATATGACTGAACTAATGATTATTTCTATATGTTTTCTATAGCTGATTTTTAATTAAATATATTGAGAAGAACAGTATTAACAATACACTATTTTCAGAATAATTATTAATATTTTTGGAAGTTTTTCAAACATTTAACGCCACTGCTGTAAGGAACTTAAGATAAAAACCTACTTTAATAATAAAAATGACATAGTTCGTAAAAAATAATCAAATCACACGATAGGACATTACGACAGCTATTTTCCATCAAATTTAAACCAACATGATCTGCAATTTAGTGATGATTCTGCTACTGCTTATTTATTTGTTGTTATTATTCATTATAATTATTAGAATTGTTGTAATATATAATTATCTATATATCTAAGCAATTTTTCAGAACCTAGGTTTAAGTAAATATACACAGTGTATCTAATTCTTGTGATGAATAGGCGCTCTGTATATTTATGTTTTCCGTATTTTTATGCCTATTTTAAATTTGGCTTGAAGTTGTTAGATGACGAACACAATCATACATAATATATTTTTTGTATAGGATCCATTTTATTTATCTTAGATAGCCTTAGTTTAGGAATTTTGTTGTAACCTAGTTTATGATAAAAAAAAATCGTTATAAAAATAAATGTGTTTTTATAAACAAAATATAATACTGAATATGGTTTTCTACTGCCAAAAGATGACTTGTATTTAATAACATATTATAACACTGAGAATTTATGTAAATTTTATAAAAAAAAAAAATAAATAAATAAAGATACCGTTTTTATGATTTGTTTTACTGACTTTTTCGTTTTCTGTTGAAATTTTTTTCCACCTAGGGATACACCCGCTTTAAGGGATTGTAGCTCCCTTATGAACTAGTTTAAGGCAAATGTTTATATACAAAACTCAACTTGTTTTTCCTAGTTCTATCACTCCCTTGAAGGTAAGTACCCTGTATATTACAAAGGTTATTGTTAGGATTAATGAACACACACCCCTATTTCGGTCAATTATTCAAAAACTATGCCTACATAGAATTTTTTGTACTTTGTGAATATGCTATATTTGTTTCATTACTTGAAACATATGAGGGGTGAAAAGAATTTTTTTTTTAATAGAACATCTGGTATATTTTTACATGCTTGGATACGTTCTGTTTAATCACAAATATGTATCATACTTTTACGTTTATTTTAATACTGAGAGGAATAATCTCAATAATACACAAAAGTAACGGAAAATGTAATTTATTAGAGAAGCAAAGGAACTTTTTAATATTTTTTGTAATAAATGAATAAATTAAAGACGACATGTTATGAAAATGCAAAAAAACATAAAAAACTGACATATTAAGAAGGCAGTGGTGGATTTAGAGGGGGCGCAGGGGTGCCCCCCCTTACATTTTATTTTAATCAATTTTAATAAATTAGGAAAGATATGCATGGTTGTTTTAATTCACCACAAATGAAAATTTAGTTTTTTTAATGCCAAACAAATTCCAAATTTTGTGGCCCAATAGTAACCAGGATTTAGTTTCGGGAAAAATTGTTTTCCTGAATAGCATTTTAACGTTATATCAATGTCATCCGATGTGTTTGGCGTTGCTGGATGATGTCGTCGATTATCTGACCCACTTTTGCACCAAATTCGGTGGATAAAATTAGGGTCGCTACAACATCGGCATGCGACTGACAGTGACTGATGATGACCAACGACCTCGTTTCAACAGTATGTACAAGGTGTCAACTATAATTTTGACCCCCTTTTACTTCCTTATTTATGAAGATTTTTTTAAATTTTAAAATATTCAAAATTACTTAATGCCAATACATACAACGATTATCTGATCCACTATTGCACCAAACTCGGTGGATAAAATTAGGGTCGCTACGAAAAAAAAGTTGTTTTATTTTTAAATGGAACGCCCTATATATTTTTGACGGTTTTGTAGTACTCTTTGAGCTGATTTCAAAAATGTATAACCCTTTGGGGTTTAGATAAAATCTGCCGAGATATTCGAGGATAAACATGAAAAATATTTAATTTCACTATTTCGAGGTAGCTTTGCATTCTGACTTAATTGTTGATTTTCAATTGTCAAAATAATCTTTGTTTGTAATAAATACTTAAGGATCTCCCCAAGATCACACATGTATTTTATTAAAAAAGAAAACATTTTTGAAAATTTATTTAAATACATAACAATAATTAACAAAAAAACAACTTCATTTAATTTAAAAAGTACAAAAAATATATTTACAGTTACGTAGAAATGATTTTCATATGCAATCCGTTATTTTGTATACACATTTGACAACGTTTTAATAAATTTGACCGAACTTGTTGCAGACATAATAGATTATTATTTATTCTATTAACTTCTTCAATGATCCCACGTCTTAATACATCAACTTCCTCAATTATCTCTTCATATATATTGTTTTTTATTGTTCCCCATAAAAATAGTCTAGATAATTAAGGTCTGGACTACGAGCCGATCATGAAATTGGAACACCATTACCTATCCACACTGTATAATGTTGATTTAAAAATTGGCGTACCAAATTAGTATTACTACCTCAAACCTCCGTGCAAGTGGTATTTGGTTATCTAATAAATCCTCTATTTCATTTCTTAAATAATTTAGGTAATTTTCACCGTTCAAATATAAGTCCATTTAACATCCCACACCAAGCGTTGAGGCTCCTCCATCCTTGTCGTCTAATGGGGAATACTAAATGAGGATTATCTGTCGCCCAGGTAAGTTCATTATTTTCATTGGGGGGGGGCCCCTTTGCCCCGGCGCCCGGGCCGGGGGCGCCCGGGGGGGGGGGGGGGGGGGGGGCCCGGGGGGGGGGAGGGGGGGGATGGAGAAAAAAGGAAAAAAAACCCCGAGGAGAGGGGGATTGGGGGGGGGGGCCTTTTTCCCCTTATGGGAACCCCCCCCCCCGAAAAAAGTCTTTCCAAACCTGGGGGGAGAAAGGGTTGTAACTATATGGTGTTATTATTATTATTATTTAAATGATGAAATGTTGAAAAAACACTTTCATCACTAAAGAGTATTTTATCACAAAAATGTCTGTCAATATTAACCATGCGAAGCATTTCCGGACAAAAGTTAAGTTTGTTTTGCAGATCTTGGGGATATAGTTTCTGACATTGCAAACAGTTTAACGGTCAATACGTGTGTTTTTTAAAACTTGAATATTTGCCTTGAATTCGAGAATGTTCTTGGACCATTTTTGTAGATCTTCTATTATTTTCAATAACATATAATAAAATTGCCATTTCCACATCCGCAGTAGGCACCGTCTTAACACGTTTCCTTTTTTTATCTACTAAACCACCATGATTTGTTCTAAATTTACTACATAAATTCTTGAATGTATTTTTTGCAGGGACCCGAAATCTGGGGAATCTTCTAACAAATTCCCTACATGCAGCAGCTTTATTTTTATTAGGTACACAATAGATAAATTTCGACAATTGCACATCTTTCTTCTACAGAATTCTTGCACGTAATTTTTGAACAATATAAAAATGACATAAATTAACATTCAGTCAATTGTTTTGAGAGTTAAAAATCAAAAATTAAGTCAGAATGCAAAGCCACCTCGAAATCAAATATTTCTCATATTTATCCTCGAACATCTCGGCAGATTTTTATCTACACTCAAAAGAGATATACATTTTTGAAATCAGCTCAAAGAGTACTACAAACCCATCAAAAAATATACAGAGCGTTCCATTAAAAAAAAACTTTTCTTTCACATATATTTATTTATTTTTTTTATTACGGTCATTTACATATACGTGTATAAGATAAAAAATACACATTTTAACAATAATATTTATAATTGTTTAATAATACAGCGAATATTTGTATTAAAAATATCTACAGAAGTATTAACATTATTATAGTTTGTAAACATATGGAAGAAGGGAGATTGTGTTATTATATTGCTTCTTGGAGTATGAATTGTAAATATTTCACTGTGTCTTGAGGCAATACGAGGTACAACATAAGAAGAATGTTGTGAAGATCTTCACATTTAATGTAATTATTGATAATTTTGAACAAGAATATTATTGATTGAGCTCATCTCTTTAGGAGGCTATCAAAATTGAAAGTAGATAAAAGTGTGGATATCCTCGCGGAGGATACCTACCAAACGTCTTAAAGTGCAATTTTTTTAGAAAGCGCCGTTGAATGTTTTCAATTGCTGTGATGTGGCAATTGTATATTGGACTTCAAATAATTGAAGCATATTCTAATTTAGATCTTACTAAAGAATTGAACAATAATTTACATAAATCTATGTTGGTAAAATCCTTGATGTTTCTTAGAACAAATCCTAATGTTTTGAAAGATGACATAGTTGTTGCGTTAATGTGGTCAACAAATGTTAATTTTGGATCAAAAAGGGCACCAAGATCTCTCACATTATTAGCTCTAATTAAAGGTATATTGCATATTTTATAGTCAAATAGGCAAACATTTTGCCTTCTTGAATGAGACACAATATTGCATTTACTGATATTCAAAAATAGGTTGTTTTCGATACACCAATCATTTATATGATTTAAATTAGTTTGTAAATGTTCACAATCAGTCAGTGAGTTTATTTGGCAAAATATTTTTAAATCGCCAGCGTACAAAAGGTATCTTACATCAAGCTTAGCAGCAATATCGTTTATAAATATAATGAAAACCAGGGGTCCAAGAATGGAATCTTGAGGTACACCGGATGTCTGCAAACATTTTTCTGATTTATGACCTCTAACTTGAACATATTGCCAGCGGTCAGTTAAGTAAGATGCTACCAGGTTTGAGAATCCGCTGATATACTAAAATGTTGAAGTTTGTGTAATAAAATTTTATAATCCAATTTATCAAAAGCCTTAAAGAAGTCAGTGTAGATGACATCTATCTGATACGGCCACATTTTAAAATTTTAAAAAAATCTTCATAAATAAGGAAATGAGGGGGGGGGTCAGAATTAGAGTTGACACCCTGTACGCTTGTCTTCGAGATGGTCTTGAAAAAATGACGACGTTGTGTAGAGCAACCTCAGCCGTATTTATGTATGAATCCTTCTAAAATATGCATCGTATCTGACTGTAAAAAAGTGATTGAATATTTAAATGGTCGGTCTCTCCGTTGATACTGAGAAGGAAACCCTACAAAGAAAATCACGAGAATAATAGAATAACACAATGGTTATGTTATTTGTTCTAGTTCATCATCTTTTATCCTCTTTATCATGCACGCATCACATCACGATTCGTCATCCATAAAACGTTAAAGTATGACTAATCTATACGTTGATAACTCAGTCCTATGATTACGTTTCCGCAACGTCAATAATAAACCTAAAACCTCCTACACCAACGTTCACAGCCATGTAATGCAGTCGGCCAGACCACAGAACAGGAAAAAGAGGCCAGACGTTAAAACGTGTCTATTTTACGTTAGTCACAAACAACTGATAAGTGACGTTGTTTAGTCGGCCAGAGGTCGTGGGTGGCATGATTATGATTTTCTGTACCTAATATTTGAATTATTACTACTGTTGCGCCCTCCCCCCTTAGCCAAATTCGCCACTGTAAGAAGGAACAAATTTACAACAAATTTAAAAAAAATTGACGCAGCATATTCACTATGAACCCCCATTCTTATTTATACAAATATTACGTCGCTTAATAAAAATTTTTCTCATGAAGAGAAAGATGGATAAATCAATATTTAATACATCATTTATGGTATTTACATACATTTTATACCTCAAAGAACCCAAAGGACAAAATCCAGCGGATTCAATTCGGGGTTCTTGGAGGCCAATGAATAACTCGAGTATTCCCATTCCACGTAGGATACCTCCGAGTTAAAAATGTAACCATCTCACAAGTATTGTGTGAAGTGCTATCTTGTTGCCAAATGAGTTGATCTATGACCTTTTGGTAATTCATCAAGTAAATCTACTTGTATTTAATGAAATCATCTGTTAAATCTACCGTCACTCAAAATCGGACCAATAATTTTGCCTCCCACAATACCACATCATACGTTCACAGACCTACGTCCTTGTTTTTTATTTCAAATACAGTGTTTGGTTTTTCAGTAGACCATATATGACAGTTTCTACGATTGAAAATTCCAACTATCGAAAACGTAGACTTGTCCGTCCAAATTATTTTTTGTAAACAATTTTTCGTCTTTGCTGTCAACATGGTTACACAAAATGTCCTTTGCCTTAGTCTTCCGGATATGACTTTTGAGACGGATACAATTTAAAAAGTTTATACTTATTAATATTCCTTTAAACATCTGTGGGCAGATTTTACTGATAAATTGAAATGACTACATGAGCAGTTAGATGAAATTTTAGAAGAAGTTAGAAAATATAATAGAATCTCCAATTCAATGTGTTCTGTAATAATCCGTCTTGTTTTGTTTCTTTTTATATTTACCAAAGAATTTGTTTACATAAATATGTTGGCGATATTTTTTAAAAATTACCTTGTTAGAAATTACTATTAATGGGTACTTTCTTTGATATTCACTTCTAGCTCTAGACATGTTCCTTCCGCACTTAATAAAAGTTTCATAAATATTTCGTCGCGCTTCTAATAAATATACCATGTTTACTATTAATCTTTAACAACGATACAACCCCTACAAGTTGTTTGTTATCATGGCACTTATCTAACAGGTAATATTAATTGTCAAAATATTATTTGTTTCACAGCACCCTTGTTTGTTTTATTACTGTTTCAAATGTGATTCTCCGTATGTTCGACACAAATATATAACAATGGTATATATTTCTAATTAAAAAAGGCAAAGCGAAGTTAAGAGACGTAAACATGGTGTATGCCTGTTGCGTTTTTGCCAAGAATTATGGCACACCACTGAAAAAAATAATTTTTTTTTGCTTGTAATTTTTGGGATGCAACTTTGAAGAAAACGATTTCTTGACTTTTTGCATGGCTACTAGGGTAGTTCTTCGCCTAATTTGTTCTAATTAATAGCGTGCAAAATAAAAATATCACAAATTGGACAAAATTTTTTATGTTTTATTATAAATTCTTATAATAATATTATTATTATTATAAATTTATTGGAAAATACAAACGAAACAAGGTATTTATACAATGGCTTAAAATTATTAGATAAATTGTACAAGAGGTGTTAGAAATACGTCCCTGTGTCTCAATACACTTTCCAATATCTTCTCATAGATCCTCTCACTCTATCAAAGAATCTTTGATTTTGATGAATTTGCTGACACCCTTCTTCGATCCTATGAGGAAGAGTTCATGAATAGAAATAGCAGAAACATAGAATTTTAAATGCCCTCATAACTAGTAATCAAGCGAATTGAGGTCTGGGGAGCGAGATGACCATGCTATAGATCCCCCACGATCTGTCCATGGAGTACGATAAGTTTCATTGAGATATCCTCGTATGATCAAGGAAAAATGGGGTGGAGCACCATTGTGCATAAAAAAATACGTTGGTGTACTGCCGGTGAAGTATCCTCTATTATAAGTGGCAAATTATTTTGTAGAGAATTGCGGTAAAGTCTCCTCATTAATCCTTCGGGGAAGAACAAATTGTCGACAATTCCAACAAAAACATTAATCGAAAAATGTTGTTAGCGGCTTGACTTAATTATTCCGTGAGGATTTTCATCGGCCCATAAGTGGTTATTATGACAAATTATAATAATATCCCTATTAAATCCAGCTTAAATAAATAAATTAATTAATTTTTTGGGGTACCACTTCAATGGAACCCCAAAAGCTTCTTTTTTTATTAAAAAAGGCTGAAATCCACACAGTAGTAATTTTAGTAAATACCAAAGTAGTTATACATAAGTACTTTTTTTTCATTAAATTTTTTTAATTGTGCTTAAAATAAATCCGCTAATTTCATGTACGTTTTAATTACTATTCTCGGCAGTAATAATATTTGACTCATTAATTTTATTTCTGAAAGATAATAATAATTTTAATTATTACATGTTTATTTTGAGACAGACAGGGGCGGCTTTAGACAGAAATCGCGTGTAAGCGAGCTTTAAAATTTGCGCCCTCAACCCTCAATTAATGGGAATTTTGCATATGGTTGAGGTGGGTGTTCAATATTATCGAGAATCATATTAAAAATTTATTTATTGTAAGATACAAGTTAAAAACTATTACATATCACAACTTTAAAACACAATTAGTATTAAGCAAAGTTTCTTCAGTCACGGTTTCCCTCCTTACAAGTTTGTTAATGAAATTTGTTCACTTCCAAAAATCTTTCATGGAATGCAATATACCGCATCCTGGATTTATGGTAACCACACGCGCTTGATATGTTCGCCTTTAGGTAAAACTCGTTTGTAGAATGTGATGGAAAAACTTGGATTTAGATGATCCTTTGGATAGGTACGGAATATCCGTAGAAGCTTTGATTTCATTTACTACTAGCAAATAATCCATTAAATGCCGTGTTGGGGGAGTAGGCCAGTTGTAGGAATCATTTAAACCAGTAAGCAGTAAATTAGCGTCAACAATATTAGTGTTTACTTGGGCGCCTTTTCCAATGATGAGGTCATTGTCAGCGTCGCTGACAGATTCCGAAATACCTTGTTTTTGATTTGTCGGTTATTCCTCTCATTAACTGTGGCAATGGCAGTTTGTGAATCTGAATTATCATTTGAGGTGGTACTCGTACTACATTCGTCATTCGGTTTCAAAAAGTTAAACATAGACAGGCTAAGCGCTTCTTGTTGAGCTTGCCAAAATTGCCTGATGGCTTCTTAGCTTCACTCATAGCTAAATGAAATAAAAAATCCTGATAAGTCATAATTAAGAATATGAAATGTGTGTAGATAACTATTTAAGTTCGAATATTGAAGGTATTTTTTTTTTTGAAAATAAATATTTATTCTTGGTGTCCCTATACGTACAATTTACCCGAATAGCTGGTGTGACGTATGAATCTTCAGATAATAAATTAAATAAAACAAAAATGTTATTAAACAATTAGTCTCTGTGGGAACAAAATTCTCAATAAACTTTTTTAAAAACAATAACAAAAACTATACTCTGTACTAGCGCATTATTTTGCAAGCACTTAACATCAACATCCCTGCTCTAGGCAGGCTTGCTTGACTGTCCCGCTTGCGTACTACCATTAATGACTACAGTACAGATTTACAGATTTTTTTCCTTCCCTAGAGCTCGTCTGAGTTGACTCCGAGGGCACTGCAGCCTCCTGAACTTATTGTGCACTCCCTATTTTGCTTTACTCTACCCATTCCAGTACCCCTGTGCCACTGATCAAATGGTACAGGTGTATGACTGGATGAGTTCGGATGGTTTCCGGGTCGGTTTGTGTTTGCCCGTATATATTGTACCTTCTACGATCTAATGCTTCGCATTCGAATATGATCTGGTCCACGGTTTCTGGGTCTTTCCCACATAGTCTGCAGTCTTAGTCACCATCATACATTCCCATTGTTTGCAGGTGCTTTTTAACAGCCATATGTTCTATTAGAACCGCTGTTACTGTTTTCAACTGAAACCTAGTCATTCTTAACAGTTCCTCAGTCTGTTTGGAGCATGGGTCTTTGATTAGTGTTTTCCCATGTCGGTTGCCTGGAATGTTCCTCCAGTAATTGTTATGTTGCTTCTTGATCCAGTCTTTGATGATTCCCCTTGCTGAACATTTGGGAATACCCAGCACGGGTTCTGGGCCGAGAAATGGGTCAGCAGATCCTTGTCTAGCAAGGCCGTCTGCTTTTTCGTTGCCTGATATCCCAGAATGTCCGGGCACCCAGAGTAATTTAACTCTGTTCCGTTCTCCCAGAGTTCTGAGCTCTTCATGGCATTGCCATACCAGTCTTGATGACACTTTATATGAGGCTAGCGCATTCAGTGCTGCCTGGCTGTCCGATAAGATAAATATTTGTTGATTCTTGTACCCTCTGCTTATGTTTCATGTACACACTGTAGTATCGCGCAGATTTCTGTTTGGAATACAGAGGAGTAGTGTCCCAGTGAGAGGCTTATACTCTCCCTTGGTCTTTCTCCATATATTCCTGTCCCGGCTCCTGTTTCTGTCCTAGATCCGTCTGTGTACCAGGTCAGTCCCTTGCGTAGAATGTCAGGAGCTCCTGTATGCCATTCCCCCCCTCTCTCCAATAATAATGTCGAACGGTTTGTGGAACGTATATTTTGGTGTCATGTAGTCTGATCTCATATTCAGTATATGATCTTCTACTATGTTTGCTATCCGCATATGTCCCGATCGTGCGCTATGCAGATTCGGGCTATTTAAGTTCTGCAGCCTGTAGGCCCCCATTCCGGCCTCCCCCCTGAATCACTTTGCTAAGTGGAGGAAGATTCAGAAGGGTTTCCTTGGCCGCAGTAAGAGTGCTTTTCATGGCACTTGTTATTCTCAAGCAAGCCAGTTTCTGTATCCGGCTCAGCCTGTTGGTTGCCGCTGCTTGGGTTGTCTTAGGCCACCACACTAACGCAGCGTACGTGATTGTAGGTCTTATTACCTTGGTATAGAGCCAGTGCATCATACCAGGTCTGAGTCCCCACCGATTTCCATAATGATCGTCTGCATATTGCCAATGTTGCTACCGATCTTTGTATGATCCTGTCCAGATGTTTGTTCCAGGTTAATTTGGAGTCTATAATAACACCAAGATATTTTACCTCTCCCGACACCTGTAACTGTGTTCCGCGAAGTACTAGAGGACTTAGTCCTTCCAGTTTCCTTCTTCTGGTAAATGGAACGATGGTTGTTTTAGGAGGACTAACCTTTAGCCCTCTTCATCTGTCCATTTTTCTACTACATACCCTTGGGTCTCAAAACCTTCATTAGTGAGTTTATTCAGAAGTCCGTCCACTACAAGGTTCCATAGGAGGGGGGACAGGACTCCGCCCTACGGACATCCCCCTGCTACTGATGCCCCTATAGTCTCACCCATCATGGTGTACTAGGGATACATTGGCAAGACTTATTCGATAACAGGAATAAACACAAAATAAACTAATGGTAATGGTAATGGTAATGGTGGGGGAGGCTGACGCCTGGCAAGTAGGCCTCAGACGGGCCCTTTTTACCAACCCCCAGCTGTCCCCTCAGCCATGTGCTTCTCTTGCTCCCTCATCGAATCTTTCCGACCTTCTGATGAAGGTCAGGATGTCACTCATTGCGAGGGAGCTCATCTCCTCCCTTAGAAGCGCCTCAGAACCGAAGATACTGTGTCTCAGGCGCCCAAACGCTTCACATTGTCCCAGGAAGTGGTAAGATGTCTCTTCATCACTCCTGCATCTTGGACATGTAGGGTCTTCCTCAATACCTATCAATGATAGATGCCTCTTAAGTCTGCAGTGGCCTGTCAGAACACCGATTAAGAGATTCAGAGTTTTACGACTCCGTCCCAGCAACCAGGCCGATCTCGATTTGTTCGGCCCCGTCACAAAATCTCGGGTTTGCCTGCAGGCCCTGTTGGTCCTCCAGTGCGTCCTCAGTGTCTCGTGGGCCCACTCATCGAGGGCCGTTGTGACCTGCCTTCTTGAAATACCTAACATAGGCTCAGGCCCGTGACAGGGCTCCTCGGCTCCGAGTCTAGCCAATTCATCGGCCTTCTCGTTGCCTGGAACTCCCATATGTCCCGGGACCCATACCAGTCTCACTTGTTTATGCCTAGCAAAATAAACTAAGTATTCTAAGAAATATTTAAAATATTATAACAAAAAAGAGGCAAATAATATTGTTATTATTTTCCGCCGTAAGCGGGGGCTTACACTGCTTACACCTAAAGCCGCCCCTGAAGGCAGACGGTTTTTATGTGCCTAATTAGTAAATATTTTAATCTTTTATAGGGCGCGTGACAAAATAAATCAAAAACAGCATTATAGATAATTAATTTTCGTACACAAAAGGCGAAGATGTCAAAGTTTATGTGTATATGATATGTATACATATATTTGCGTTAGAAAATACTTCAACATTATTATAATTAAAATAATAATTATAATTTAGTTTATTACAAGCAAACATAATGTCATAGTATGATTGATTTTCTATTAGTCAAACTAATTCGGTATTATTTTCAGATCCAAAACAAATATTTTTTTTACATAGTTTGGGTGAGTGCCGTGCAACTAATTAATTTACATCATAAAAGTTGCGTCATAAGTCGTGTGCCAGACTAGTGCTGCACGCTGCACGGTAAATGCATTTTTGTGCATGTTTTTTTAATGAACATGAGTCCGTTTCACTTGTTAAACATTTAAAGTATTGCATGTCTGAAATGAAGTATGGAGGAAATGGAGTACCTAACTAAATATCCTTTGAAACGACTTTCAGTTCCATTTAGCAGGGCTTGAAGCACTTTTAAAACATACATTTTAAAACACTTTAAAGAGAGCTTTGCCCAGTAGGGTAAATCGAGAATTTTTAAAAATTTTCATTTTTCGTTTTGGAATAGCAGTCAAAACTTGTCTTTTGGTATTCTAAGAAAAAGTCTATTTGAGGTAATGCATCTTATGCCTCTACCAGCCCTTAAATATGAGGTAAATTGGAATTTTTCAAACTTATGGTAAAAACCGCCGCCAATTACTTGAGGATCACAACTTCCTCGCCGTGGTAAAACTCGACGTGTGATGGAGTTTATAATAAAAGTAATTTTTGACGTTTCAAAAAAGTCACATTTTTTATGTTTCAAAAAAAGTCACATTTTGATTCAAAAAAGTCACTTTGACGTTTCAAAAAAGTCGCATTTTTTTGAGGTTTCAGAAAAGTCGCATTTTGACGTTTCAAAAATGTCACATTTTTTGACGTTTCAAAAATTGGGACCGATTTTGCTCATCAACGAATTCAATCTCTTCCTTGACCTCTAGAATGTGTGTACCAAAGAAAGCTTTATCTCAAAAACTGTAGCTGCTATCGCGAACCAGATAGACAGACACACAGACAGAACATTTTTTTCTGTCTGAAATTTTGTGTATCGTCATAATTCGTCGAGATTCGTCCAGAAATGCAATAATAATTTTCAAAATTTTTTCACGAATACATAACTTCCTCACTTTGAGAGGTGAGGAAGTAAAAATTAGTTTGAACGTGATTTTTGTTATTACTTCCTCACCTCTCAGTGACATTTCAAATTTTAAAATAATAATATTAATAATAATAATAAATTTATTCACCATCAGACCAACATACATGAAGGTAACGGTATCGTCAGTCAAGTTTACAAAGCTGTAGTCTAAAAGTATCTTAAAATTATGTTAAACAAAATAAAAATCTAAAATAGCGTTTACAACAAATTCTAAAATTAATAATTTAAACCAATTTACTTTAAATGCATATTATCATTCAAAAGAATATTGTATAAACTCATCTACAGTATAAAACATGATTGAGCAACAATTTTTTTACATCTCTCTTAAAATGTTTGATGTTATTAATTTCTTTAATGTGTGCAGGAAGCTTATTATATACCTTTGCTCCAACATATGTGGGGCTTTTCTCATAAAGTGACAAATAATGGTTAGGTGTCAATAAATTGTTTTGTCCGCGAGTATTATAATCATGGTGATAATTGTTTCTTAAAAAAAGTATTTAAATTTGATTTTACAAATACAACTACTTCAATAATATAAATGCATGCTAACGGTACTGACCCCTACTATATTTCTAACTGCCTTTTTTTGTAATTTAAACACTCTCTCAAAATGATGGGACGAGCCCCAAAACATAATACCATTTGAGACTTTTGAATGAAACTGGGAGTAATAATAAGACAGTACAACAGTTCTATTTGTAGTATTTCTCAGTCTGTAGAGCGCAAAACAGACTGGAGATAGTTTTTTACATAACAGTGTAATATGCATATCCCAATTCAGAGCACTGTCTATATGTATACCTAAGAATTTTGTGGAAGTGACTTGCTCTAAAGATTTACCTTGAATTTTAAGTAAATAACTCTCGTAGTGATATATTAATCTACGAGTAAAATGAATAAACACAGTTTTATCGCCATTTAGTATTAATTTTTCATTTTCAAACTTAGAAACAAATGAATTAATTTTACTCTGAGTATCAGTCATAAGATTATTGATGTTTTCATTTACATTCAAAATTGAATTATCATCTGCAAACATTACTAGGAGACAGGAGTTTATGATGTTAGCTAAATCATTGATAAAAAAGTATAAAAAGTAGTGGCCCCAGAATGGAGCCTTGAGGTACACCACGTTTAACAAGTAACTCATTAGATTTTACGTTGTCAATTTCTACCAGTTGCTTACGATTAGATAGGTACGACTCAAGCCACTCACCCAGCCTTCTACGAAATCCATATTCATTAAGTTTCCGTAAGAGTAAAGCATGATCCACCAAATCAAACGCTTAACTCAAATCCATAAAAACTCCGAAACATTTTTTATTTTTATCTAAATTTTCATAAAGTTTATTTAGAAGAGAAAGTATCGCGGAGTGTGTCGACCTGCCCACTCGAAACCCATGTTGCTCATTACATAGTATATTATATTTATCACAAAACCTCAGCATTCTGTTAAAAATTATTCTTTCCAATATTTTTGATATTGATGATAACAACGAAATAGGCCTGTAGTTTTCCAAAATTAACTTATCTCCTTTTTTATGTAAGGGTGTAATCTTCGCTGTTTTAAAAATTTCTGGAAATACACCTGTTGATAGAGACCAATTAATCAGATATGTTAGGGGGCTCAACATACCAAACTACCGATTTTAACATATTTGTAGTAATGTTGTCTATGCCACACGCATTAGATTTCTTAAGAGATATTATTATATTAAAAATTTCATTTTCCGACACCGGGTCCAGGAATATTGTAGGATATGCTTTGTTTGTATAGATGGAACGGTCTTCATTATTTTTAAAACATTCTGCTAAAATATTTGGTAATTGCAGAAAATCAGCATTGGTAATATTGGCAAGTTCTTGAGGATTTGTTATTATTTTACAATCTTTTAGCCGCCATTACAACTTTGTCATGTACCTTTTTATACGATTTATACACATTCTCATCCTCAAGTCTCCTAGTTGCGATCTTAATTTTATTTAGTAATTTCAGTTTCTCGTATGAAATTCTAATTCGTTGCGTTATCCATCTGTTTTTGCTACAATTTATTTTAATATTATAAAAGGGAAAACTTATATCAACATAGTAAAACAAATTACCACTAAAGGCTTTAAAACCGTTATTTACAGAATTTGCATGATATACATTGCTCCAAATTTCTCTGCTAACATTTTGATTAAATGTCTGGTAATTACTATCAGAAAATACTCTAGTTTTTCTGTGTTTCTCATTTGGTAAAATATTTGGAATATTAAAAGATAAGATTTGGCATGTCTGGTCTGATAATCCATTCGGTACTATTTTACAAATAGAATTATTGCAACTGTTGTTTACAAAATTGCTACAAATATAATCTATGCAAGTTGAGGAATTTATGGATATTCTAGTTGGTTCATTAATGTGAAAATCAAGATTGTACATGTTAAAAAGATCAGATAAACGATATTTATATGCATTATTCGATAAATAATCAATATTCAAATCGCCGCACAATATAAGTAAAGACTTATCTTTTAGTAAATTATTTAGTAAGTCGTCTAGAGTGTCAAAAAATATATTGATGTCACCAGTAGGTGATCGATAAATAGTCACGATTTTTAATTTTTTGCTATCTAATTTAATTTCTATTCCTGCTAGTTCTATATCTTTATCTTTTGATATCTTTTTCAATTCCAGAATTTCATTAATACTTAAGTATATTGAGCGTCGATTTATGAAAGATACGAACACCACCATTTTTATACATTAGTGACATTCCAATGTGACTTTTTTGAAACGCCAAAAATTACTTTTCCAAAAAAATATTAGTGACATTCCACCAATGTGGCTTTTTTGAAACGTCAAAAAATGTGACTTTTTTGAAACGTCAAAACTTACTTTTATTATAAACCACCACACGTCGAGTTTTACTACGGTGAGGAAGTTCTGATCCCCAAGTAATTGGCAGCGGTTTTTTTATATCACTTAGGCGCAATTAACATTTTTAAGATGACCAAGATATTATTCCATTCAACACTAGTTATTGAATATTATTGCCGCGATTCTAATTCCATTTATCTGTTGACGTTTCTAGTTCAATGGTTATGTTCACGTGTGAAGGTTGTATTTACTACTTACGTGTGATATCTTGAAAGAAAAAAATAGGCGACATCTCATAGAGGCCTAACAGTTGAAGAACATGTTTCCTTAAATCAAGAGCCCGAATTTTCTATATGTACAGTGCGGGGACACGCTGGATGGAGTTCACAATACTTTTTTTAATTTTTAATTTTTCGAAAAAATTCATACTTTATAAAGAATTTTGCTTATTTTGAGAACTCAAAAGCTGTAATCAAATATTCGAAAAATTATACAGGGTGATCAAAAACTTAAAAAAATGTGAAACTTGTTAAAGAGTAAACTGCCAATTTTCTTTTTAGAGAAAAATGTCATGAACAATTGTTGGTAATCATAAAACTTAAACTTAAATTAAGAATATCGTTGAAAAAATTTACTGAGAGAAATAATTATCAAAATTTGAGCTTCTCTTTTTGTTTGCTACAGATTTTGATAAATTTAATATTTCACAATTATTGCATAAAACATTAGAAAGACAGTAAAATTTTTTTATAAAGAATACATTTTTTCTTTAAAATGAAAAAATAGAGAAGTTTCTCCTCCTGTAACAAGGCATTTCATCATTAACTTGAAAATATTGGTCTTCAATGATATCCAATTTTTGTAACCGTCCGTCCGTCCGTCCGTCCGTAGCTGCATAGTTGTTTCTTCTTTTTAGATATGGTAATAAATATTTTTATCTAGATTTTGATCCCCAATAGCTCTGTCTGTAATTAGTACCATCACTAGGGTGTGCAATATCACTTTTTATACTTAAAGTTAATAAATAATGGCCTACTTTTTGCATGATCGTAGAAAAATATTATTTTAATGCTACGAGTATAAATATGTTGCACAGGGTGCAGAAATGGCTAGTTACGGCACTATGCGGGGTTAGTTTTACTAATTTACTAATTTATTTTCTAACATTTTAAGATTTTTTAAATATTTTAAAGTTTATTCCCATTTAATTTTTTACTAGGATGTTGGTTCAATCGTCAGATTTTCTATTGGACTCAAAATATACAGGGTGTTTAAAAGGGAACGTTTTTCTTAAATAGAACACTCTGTATATTTTTATATATTTGGATTCCCCTAGTTCCCCTGAATTCAAATATGCATACAAGTTATATAATTGCCCTACCAATTGAAAATATACAGGGTGTTCTATTTAAGAAAAACGTTCCCCTTTAAACACCCTGTACATTTTGAGTCCAATAGAAAATCTGACGATGGAATCAAAATCCTGGTAAAAAGTTAAAATATTAAAAAATAGACGGAGGGTCTAATTAGTAAAACTAACCCCGTACAAGATATTTACTAAAAATGTTCACATTATAAAAACGTTAAAATTAAATGGTGATAGATCTGTGATATAACTGATCTAAGCTGGTTGCCTCCAGCTTTTCGTCCAGAATTCCCTTAGAATTGATATCCATATCAAGCTATGACGATTCTATTTTTTAATAAAAGTATGTATTTTCTAGGTTTTGCCACAAGATCCACATGCACGTAGATTGTTCGTCAGTACTGGAGGTTTAAGAAAAGTTCAAGAGCTTGACGCACAACCCGGCACCATTTTGTACGAATACGTAACCATCATAAACTCCTGCTTCCCAGAAGAAATAGTAAGATATTATTCGCCTGGTTATCCCGAGACGCTACTGGAAAAAGTCGAGCAATATTCCCCCACAAATGATGACTGTTTTGAGAGAAACTAATATGAATGATAATGAGATGCAGACTGAAGTAGTCGTGAATATGGAAGACGAAACATCCAGCGATGAAGATGTTGCGAAAGATATATTACCGGAATAGACGATAAATGTATTGAAATATTTTTATACTATAAACTAAAATTTTACATACAATGATTATTGATTTTTTTTTGCTTACCCTTAATTACCAAAAATTTTTTAATTGGATACAAGTATGGAAACTGGCTTAATATTCTTGGCACTTACAACAATCCTAACTACTGGCTTAACCATATATTGTTAATATTATGATTATGATAATATTGATTATCGAAATGATAAAGAATATGAAAAACCAAAAGATTTGTAAGCTGTAAGTATGCTTAAACACACACATCAGTCATCTTGAATTTAAAAAAGTTATAAATCTTTTCTCAAAGCGACCACCAAACGTAGTTCCTATCGCGAAACAAAAAGTGTATGAAGCGTGCTAGCGCAACCAGTTAAAACAGCGCCGAAAGCACAAATTATTCTCTGCCGAAAGGGTGGCGATATTTCTTTGTGGTGTTTAGTAGCAAAGAGTGGTATGGTGTATATCTGTGTTGAATTATAATATCAACTAACCGAACTAAAAACATAAGAGGATAAATAGTCTGCTGGCAGTTCTATAGCCATTCTATTTCCGAAAAAAATTACACTGGTTGCCATCAGTGAGACGCTCCTCTGCCGATACAATACTTCCACTCACGTGACGTGATGTGAAAATAATATTTGATATAAATGGTGTACTGATTTACTTGCAAATATACCTTAATTTACCCAATAATGTTGAACGTAGTTATATATGCGATCTACCTACCTTTTTAATTTTGTAAATCACTAATCACTAAAAGCACTGTGCTACTAAGTGTACCCTATACACAAGATAAAATTTTTGGAATGTGTTTTTAAAAGCACCTTACCTCGAGGCGGTGCAGCATCGAACTAAATTAAATAAACCTTAAGTAATTCTAGTAAGTCCGAAGCATTTGTTGTATGGTCTTGTTTATGCGAGTTTTGACAAACAAAATATAATTGAAAAAGAATTTTATTTCAAGTAATTGTTTCATAGTGCAAGTATCACACAAATATTTACTTGAAGTAGCCCCAGAATACTTCAAGTACAACTTATTACATGAATTATGATGTAATACTTCAAGTATTGTTAAGAATACTTAAAGTAACTTACCTGACAAAATCAAGTAAAAATTCGTAATTTTTTGATATTTGAATACTTGATACTTATATTTCCAGTACTTTCTAAGAGTACTTTGTAACAGCTCTGCCCAGGATAGATGTAACAAAAGTGTAATGGACAAAAAATTTTCGAATTTTGGAATTACATCCTGGGACACAATGTATGCGTAAAGCTGACAGGCTCTTATGATACACGTATCTCAATATGATTCATGTAACTTGTCTGGCCCATGCCTTGCAATCTATACCAATACCTCGATTACAGTAATGGAGATATCATGAAATGTCAAGACATTCGAGGTATGTATTTTAATTGTTCCGTACATATGATTGTTATTGTCTTTTACCCTTGTGCCAGTCCAGGGCCCACGGAAATTGTCCGGTGACTACTTACGTTGCTATTATAAAATTCAGCAAAACTGAATGTGTAATGTCAGACGCAGATATTTTGTTCATTAATTTATTTTTTTAAAAATATAAGCCACAACTCTACTTTTTATTGAAATAAAAAAATAAGAATTTTCATGATATTCGTCCTGATAGTTGAGAACGTACGATTGCGGACAATAAAAACTGGGTTCTTATTCTTGCATAGTGTAAAAATGACTTTTTAACGTATGTCAATCGTTTGACGTAGGTATCAGTATTATGTAGCCTATTAATAATTTCCAATATACAACTAAATTTTAACAAAAATCAGTGCTAAGAGATCCCATCGTTTAAAGTCCGCAACTGTAAATTGAAAATCCTGAATTCTTTCAACAATAAAAAAGTCACACAAGCTTTCAAATAACCCTCGTAACACTCAGCCTCTATAATTTCAAGGTTGAATCTCTGCAAAACTTAGTTCGGCACGTCGCCTATAGATGGCTTCAGTGTGTCATTAAAAAGTGAATTTTTTTGTATAGTAAATAAAAAATATTTACGGGTCTGAATATACCGCAGCTTTATAATTATCGTTTGTGTTGATAAATTATAATAGAGGACACGTGACAGTTAATTGCCGATAAATTTTTGTTTCTAAACATGGCGTTTGTTTATGTCGCCGTCTAAAGTTAGGTTAAAGGGAGTAAAAGTTTGATAGGACTACACCCTTGACCTCTCCTTACATTTGTCGTAAAAAGGAAACCAAAAAAAATGGATGGATTCCTTGAGCATCAGTTGATCTGTAGAGCATGCCTTCGAATAGTGGAAAACAAAACACAAAGTTTTGGATACATAGAGGATGTCAATGGAAATTTAAAAGATATGATTATGTGTTGTGTGCCAGAGATGGTAAATAAATAGAATTATTATTAGTACTTTTAGAAGTTGATAAGCATGCAGTTTTTAAATTTTATAACCTATATCTTACTACACTTGTGTAAAGTTGAACTAATGACAAAAATGAAGTAATTTTAGTTACATCATTCTAACCAATGTCAATCCAATAATAATCTAACTGTAACTGACATAATCAATTGCACATTTATAGCTTAGAAAGTTGTTTTAAATGAAACATTTTTAATACGGCAGAAGTCACCACGGTATAATACATTTTTTACGATTATTAGTTGAAGTATTGTTTGCTGAAATGAATTAAATAATTTATATCGCAGCTATCAAGTCAAAACTGCTGTGTGGAATTTACCAAATTTGGTAGGGAATATAAAAAACCATAACAATACATCTGGTTTGTTCACACACAGCAGATTTTAAAGTCGTAAATAAATTCGATAAGGAACGATTAGATGGCACCCATATCACAAAAATGGTAAAATCTCCATGTAGTAAATTTTGACAGCGACGATATGCATATCTAATACCATCTTGATATATTTAAAATAATGTACCTATCTGTGCAAATCCCAGATCTCAAGTGAAGTATTATGAAACAATAATTTCTCATATCGACGCTTAAGAAACAATACCTCGTATCTCCATTTTTGTTAAAACTCGGTTTAGAATTTTAAATTAATGTCCACTCCTATGTCCAACAGTTCCCAATATCTTGTGTCTCCAAGATTAATATTGATACCAAAAACTCTACTTAAAAAATACCTCGTATAACATAAAATAACTCGTATCTCCATGACCTCCATGATAAAAATAACATGTAGGTTTCATATCTATTAATAAGAAAACTTAGTTTTTTTCGTCTCCTGTAAAACTGCTAATTTGGAGATAAGAGGTATTGTTTCTTAGCGTCGATATATACTTGGTTCTGTTGGGACAAATAGGTAATAAAATATAAGCTGGATAAGTGCATGTTAAAAATCGGACATACTGTGTTGGTATAAACAGCTCCATGTAGGAAATAGAGGGTAAAAGTTGTTTCTAATTTTTTTGAAAAATTGTGAAAGCTATGTACTTCTAGGATGTATCATTGCGTCTCGGAAAAACTTCACCTATTGATTCCTGATGATAGTTGATGAAAAAAAGGTTCATTTAAAAATAGTTTGAAAATTAGTCCTAAATAAGCCATATAACCCCTCAAAGACTGGGGGTTATTGACGGTTATTTATCTATTACAAATCAGAAATGTGTGATTCTGATTTCATATTGTCATATAATAAACGAGAAGAAATACACGTTAAGAGTTCTTGACAAGAAGAAAATAAATAAATGAAACGTGTAAATTAATTTCTATGTTAAAAAAATATAGAAAAAATTTGCTGTGTTCGAAATATTTATCGTTAAATCTGTTATTCGAAATTGTAAAATTTTGAAAAAATTTACTACATCATTTTTGTGTAATTTTTAATGTAGAAATTGTACTTATCATTTAATTAAGAACTCTTAATATCCTTTCCTTAATAACTAATTAGATGAAGAGAATCATTGTTTTTACCATATTATAAAATTTGTACTTAAGAGGGCTAATCGAACCAGTGTTTGTAAGGTAATTTTTCAAAATTTATTTCTTCCATACGGTTTGGTCAAATTACACCAAATTTGGAGGATCAGTAGTTGGAAATGCACTAGAGGGTACATGTATATCTATTTTAATTAATTTTCACTTTATCTAGGGAAAATTTATAGTGTAAATATAAGTGAAATTTGAATGTGATTAGCTCCTGAATATCAATCGGTAAAATTCGAGGTGGTAAAATTCATACATGTCTTCTAGAATGAATCTTCATAATTATGCTCAGCAAGTTTTAAACTTTTATTCCGTACTATTTGATTAAAATGAATTTTCTAAATAAGTATCTTTATCACTACAAATGGAGCAAGGAAGTGTTACCTCTATCAGGAATCGCACCTCAATGAAGTTGGTCAATAAAACGTCCAGTGAAGGTATAGTCAAGAGCAAAATTATTCAGCGGCGCATGTATAAAATCTTTCTAGAGAGTGACACAGCTATCCGAAGCTTTTTCTCGACTAGGCCCCCTTAATTAAGTTTCGTATTTATTATTCAAGGTTTACTATTGCTCTGTTAAGAGTAATTTTCGCACATAACATTTTTTTTCATCAAATATTCACCCTGCATAAGGAACATTTTTAATTCAAATATAGTAGACCGCTCCTCCAAATTTGTTCTACATACCAATAGAAAAATTTCAAAATTTCCATTTTACGTCAGACAAAACAAAAAAAATGTTTTGTTTACACTTACTACAGTGTGTTCGGAAATTCTGTTGCAATAATTCAGGAGGCGATTGTACAGGGTTATCCAACGAAAAAAGTCCTCCCCCTATATTTTGTTTATTTTTCAAGTTAGAAAAAAATGTTTTAAATAAAGTTGTAGTGAATCAAATGATCTCTTTTAGAATCCCTGCAAAGAATATGCAGGTGGTCCCATAAAGCGGGACAAACCCAAGTTACATTTTTTTTTTAATGGAAGACCCTATATTTTTTTACATTTTTGGAATCTGTGTTTTTTTGTGATTTCAAATAATATAGATATGTTGTATCTTATCTGTTATTTATTTATTGAAAATTTTTATACTACCAGCATTTACATGATTATCAGGTTTGCCATGGATGAAAAACAGTTAATTTGATACGTATGCCTTACAAAATAATTCAATAAATTCAAAAAGCAAATTGCGTAGTTTGGTGTGTCATATTATTTGTGAAAATGTTTACTGTATCAGAGCGATACGATATATTCACTATTTCTAAAAAATATCAAGAACTCTTCAACAGGTAAAATTTTATTTGGTATAGTATGTATAATACGTAGTAGTTATAATAATAACTAATACGCAGTTTTCTTCTTGAGTTTATTAAATTATTCTGTAAGGCATATGTGGCAAATTAAGTGTTTTTCACCCAAAGCTAATATGATAACCTGGCAGATACTGGTAGTATAAAATTTGCAATAAATAAAAAACAGTAAAAGACAAGATACAACAAATCTATTTATTTGAAATCACAAAAGAACACAGATGTCAAAACTCGAAAAATAAACAAAATATAGGGTGGGCCTTTTCGTTGGATAACCCTGTACATGGGAAAATATGAAGGATGCTTCCTATAAACATGTGCCTGAAAATTATTCCTTCGGAAGTCAAAGCCCTTTGAAGGTATCCATGATCTGATTCTGATTTAATATCTCGAGAACCTTCATGCTACAGAAACACGCCATGGTATTAACAAAGGTGAACCTCAACAGGGACATGCGGAACTAGAGTGGGTCCATTTATACTCCTATTTTTGTCTATTTTTTTTTTTTTTCGCCACATGATTTTTCACTTATTTTTACACAAAAAAGGTCCTCTTCACTCAAGGTTGTAGGACCAACCGCCTGCTTCGCTATTTTGGTCAAATCCCATTTACTTGATGAATTCTGGAATGATTTTTTTAAAGCGGTTTTTCTTGAAAACGGTTGGCCTTACGATCTTGGGAGAAGAGGACCTTTTTGCGAAAAATGAATAGGAAATCATATTTATGTTACACAATTTGTGCAAACCCTCAAAAATAATTGTAAATAGAATGGTAATAAAATATGTAGTTGGAGGGCACAATTACCAATAAATTATGATGTTGAATAAAACTAAATATACTGCCTCCGAGTTTTCCCAATTTGTTAGAACACCAACAAAATCATTGTAACTAAATCTTTATATTGGGCAAATAAAATTTTCAAGGATTATGCACAATTAAAATGTTTCAAACTGTATAACTTTTGCTTTCAAATTTTACAATTGTTAAAAAAAAAAATGGTCTTTTTCCATAGATGTTTATTCTATTTTCAAATTATAGACCAAAATTGTTGCCCCTGTCTCACTCTTAAGAGCAACTATATGCCAATGACTAACTAGAATTAGGCCATATTAAAAAAAAAAAATACTGCACATCACTAAATGCATTATTGCAGTTCATGCAAAACTCTACCTAGTAAAATCTGGCTGTTTTACATAAGACAAAGTATAATAAACAATGTCATAGACATTTCCTCAGATCGTTTTGCTGTTAATAAACATGTTGCGTTTCATAAACCATTTATACAAATCATTTTCTCAAAATACAATAATCGCATATATTTGTCTTGATAGGTATCTTGTCTTTATGGTCTTATAAGATGTTAATCTGATAAATACCAAACGAAGTATGTTTATTTTTTAGCAAATTCTCATCATATAGATATATTTACATATAAATGTAACAAAGGTACAGGTTTCCATTAATGTAGATTCAATCTATATTATTTCAAACAATTCCTTTTAAAATACTGAAATGTGGGTTGTCATTTGTTTCAAATCAATATATTTTACAATGTGTTTTAGAATAGAGTTTTGTAATAATGTAACAATACACTGCTGTATCAGTACCATACGTCAGAAGAGGTTGTTTACAATGCTCGTATGATTGACATGTAAAAACATTAAGACTAACTAAACAAATATTGGAGGTGGGATTATGCTCAGATTTATTAACAATATATTTGTAATTTTTTCTTGGAGGTTGAATTCTCATATTAAAAGAATCTTATCAGTTTAGGTACAGGGTAAGGGTTAACACTAATTGAATGATAATATCTAAGGAAACCATTGTTGTAACAATGAGAGAAAGAGAGAGAGAGAGAGACATTATCCAATTAATGTTAACAGAGACACAAAGTAACGGCTCAGACACTATAATTTTTGTTATTTTTAACCCAAATAGTTCATCCAAAAAATGAACGAACGGTTTTTAATGTAGATTTTATATCTGTCAACGTTTTTCTAAGTGTGTAAAATATAGGGTGGAACAAAAAGTATGATTTTTTTAAATGGAACATTTGTATATTTCGAATTGTAGGTTTTTTATAATTACAAATATATATAGTTATAGTATGATTGAGTTATTACCAATAATCTAAATCAATTTGATTTTCAATAATATATGACTAATAATTTTAAATTTGGCTATGAAAACAATTAAATTTCAGCCAATTTCTATAACTGTCAAGGTTGTTGAGTTTATAATTGGTGTGGCTGTTTTATCTATTAAAATAATAGCCATATTGTGGTGGAAAAACATACATCATGCATTATTACAATTTGGAAGAAAGGCATAAGATTTTAGAAATATAATTTTTATTGTAATAAAAAGCAATTTTATAATACCCTAATCAGACTGTGCTTGCTAAAATGACATTTAAGCAAATTTATAATAATTTTTTTTGGCAATAATTCATTAAAAAATAAAACTAGAAGAAAAAAGAAAACTGTTCTTGATGAGGAAATGCAGATGAATATTTATCGTCTTTCATGTGAAACCCGATTTGTTTAACAGGCATAACAGTCTACATTAGTCTATAGAAAATCTTTACATGTTGAACAAGTTAAAAATGCAAGGGTGCAAAACTGTTATTGTGTAGTGTGGGATATACAGAAATAAAATAATTGGTCCTATTTTTATAAATACAAACCTCACAGATGAAATTTATCTGAACAGCAAGTTGAGGAATACTTAGATGATTTGCCAATTTATTAAACTTAAGAAAAATCTGGCAACAAGACGGAACCCCTATGCATAGTATCTGACCCGTCACGAATCGTTTAATTCAAAAATATCCTATCTGGATTAGAAAAAAATTTTCTAATCCACTGGCCTGCAAAGAGTCCTGATTGAAATCCCCTAGATTTTTGTTTTTGGGGTGCTCCCAAAAATAATATTTATAGTGCGGGAACTCTCAGAGGATACAGAACAATAAACATCTTATAAGGAAAGCAGTAAATTTGTTTATTAAGGATGAGGTGTTTGAAAGTCAAATCCAATTTCTTGAGGCGATGTTCCAAATGCCTAGAAAATAATGGGAGTGATGTTGAAAATAATGTGATATAATTGTTATACTATTTTTATCTGTTATGTTACTGAAATATGATGTTATTGTTGTTTGTTTGATAATTTCATTTATAGTTTCCGTTTATTGTTTTATGTTTTGTTATAAAAATCATAATCGACTATGTTTTTTTCTATTTGTCCTTCAAGTCACTTGTTTTCCTAGCTATTGATCAAATTATTATATTGTGAGTATAAAATTGTCCCAAATGTTTTTGGTAATAACTCAAAAAATACACGACCACTGATACTATAACTATATATTTGTAATAAGAAAAATTCTACAACTTCAAATATATAAAAACATTCCATTAAAAATCATTTTGGGTTAAAAATAACAGAGGGTTAACATTTATATGACTTACCTTGTACAATCATAAAAAAGTCGTTATACAGTGTCTGCCAATTATTAGTAAGCAACATATGGAAAACTTTTTCATAATTAATCTTATTGATAAAAGTTATAACAATTAAATAGGTAGTGCCAAACATATTTGTTATAACCTTCATAACTGATTGAGCATTCTTTTATTTTATAATCTCTGATACATATATGTTGTACTACCATTAAATCTGTGCTGATATAATAATGGAGTCTCCCTTTTTATACATGTTAATTTACAACAAAAGCACTGCAAAAAATTTTCACAAACTTCAACATATTACACACGATACACGACGCGCATTTCGCCAATTAAATGGGCATGGAAAAAGAATTAAGATTTTTTTTAAATTGATTATTCTTTGATTGTGCTTAAATTGAGCGACTCTAGGCCTATCTATACTTCCAAATTTGAGATGGGCCATATGCTCTGTAAACCGAGTTTAAATGGATTATTTCGTTTGTCCAACATACTTTAGACAACAATGGTTACAGCTAATTTTATAAGTATCTCAATATCTCAGTGTTGTAATTTGTATTACATGTTCAACATGAAAAGAAAAAAGGTAAAGATTGGATTATATAAGAAGAATTTAAGTAAAACATATTTTTCTATTATTCCAGTTGTAATATAAATTGCCATTCGATTTAGAAATGTGCCTGCCGTTATCAAATTGAGAAAAATCGGACAGAGTAATTTAAAGATATTCAAGATCTTGCCAAAAAACTTTTGTATTAATTTCATTGACAGTATTAGTAATAATATCAAATAAATAACATTTCCACTGTATAACTCTCTTTTTTTTTTTAGGACATATATGTGTCTTCGCATCCTATCATGTGCTTCCCTTGCATCCAGCTGCTGATAACTGTATACAATTTTAAAACAAGATGTTTAAATACAGAAACAATAATTCGTTCCTACATACAAAGAAATAATCTCATAGAGTATAATCATGTTAATTTAAGTTGTGTCGTTCAGGAGCTAATAAGGCTCAATAGCTATTTTCGAGATATGCATAATAGAAATAGACTAGAAAACGAGCGAACAAATAATGTACCTATGGAAAATCAGTGTGGTACACCAAGAAATCCATATGGTATGCCGGTACATCATAGTGGTATGCCATATCCTGGTGGTATACCTGGGAATCAAAGTGGTTTACCAGGAAATCGAAGTGGTGCCCCAGGAAATCAAAGTGGTGTACCGGGAAGTCTAAGTGGTTTACCATTAAATGAAGGTGGATTGCCAAGAAATGAAAGTGGTATGCCTGGAAATGAAAGTGGTACATTAGGCAATCAAATTAATGCACCAGGGAGTCAAACTGGTGCACAAGGAGATCAAAGTGGTCCACCGGAAAATACAAACAGTGCACCAGGAAATCATAATGGTACACCAATAAATCAAAGTGGTGCCCCCATATAAATAAAGAGGTGGAAACCAAAGTGGTGTATTTAAAAATCCAAGGGGTATACCAGAAAATCAAAGAGGTGCGCTAGGTAATCAAATGGGTGGTCGGCCAGGAATTCAAAGTGGTATACCAGGAAACCTAAGAAATATTCCAGGAAATCCCTATGGTCCACTAGGAAGTGGTTTTCCAGGAGTACACAGTTGTGTGCCAGGTGGAATACCAGGAAATCCTTGTGATATACTGGTAAACCATTGTGGTATACCAGCAAGTCAAGCTGGGGAGAGAAATGATTACCTTCCACTAACGAGAGAAGAAATAAGTGCTGCACCAGCGACTTTCGAAAATAGTGATAGTACTGGAGAGGTTAGTTACACTGTACGACCGGTTGAAAATAACACCCCCTGTAGCCAACGAAAAAAACAGAAGTACCTCCTATAGAAAATAGAATGAGACTGGTAATAAAAATAGATAAAGGCAAAGTTACTCTCCCATATGGGCCATGCGATAGAAATGAAGATTCTAATGAGAAGGAAAATGAGCAGCAGGATGTTGAAATGAAAGAAAAGGAAACGTTAGTATATCTTTTATTCTTCTGTGTAGTAATATTTGGTTAGGATATTAAGAACGTTATATATACCGTGCTTTCATTTCAAAACACTACATAGAGAAATGTTCAGTCAAGCTTATGGACTCCTACATACAAAATATGACTGAAATTTGCCACAGCGCATGCAGTCCATGCTCCCACCTGTATACCGAATGTACAAGTTCGAACTACGCCACTTCCCTATATAGTGTAAAAATGCAAACACGATATACAATAATCAGTTTGTTGTACCCAGTCATTTATATAAGTTTCCTGAATTAAAATTTTTCATAATTTCCTCTAAAGGGCTTTCACTCGGGATTTCAGTTAGATGGGTTTTTTAAAGATTCTTTAGAATGCATATCTTTATTAAAACTTCTTCTTACATTGTATAAGAAAACAGATTAATTTAGGCTAGAAATAGTTTTTTCAGAACCTCAGGTGCTTTTGAAATGCTGCAAGTATTTTTAAAATACTCACATTTTTTGTAATGCCTCAAGTGCTCAAAAAGGGATTGGGAATTGATAATGTCAATTTTTTTTTACTTTATAAATTAAGATAATAATTGTTACTTGAAACTGAAAGCACTTTGATGAGTGTTTTAGTGATTTGTGCTTCAAGCATTTTAAGTGCTTTGCCCAGTTAGAATGCTTATATTTTTAATAGAGATGTGGATATCACGGAAATGTAAAATTGGGACACGTTTCTACGGACATGTCTAGAAAAGTCCGGACTAGTCGGAAAAGTTAAAACTAACCTCAAAAATAAAAATCTATTGGAGACAGCAATTGGTACAACCAGTTAGATAGATTTGAAAAAATTAACCCTAATTAAAATGAATAATGTATGATAAAATAAACCTACAATTTCAATTTCTATAATATATTGTTTCCTTCTCGGTAAAAATATTTCCACACTGCTGAGTTCTTGTCATGATTTTGATTTTTACTTTATTATTATTACAGACTTTCAACAAATGTTCAAAAGATATGTTGCTGCTCTTACAATTAGTAGTAATTATGAAATATAAACAAGTGTTGCCAGATTGTCATAAGTGGCTAACCTCTTTCAGGATTTTATTTTCATTATTTAATGTTAATGACCTTTATATTAAATAACATATCTTCAACTTATTGATTACAATTATTGCTTACAGTTATCATATGTTTATTCAATAAATCTTTTAAATTTATCATCAAGATATGCATTTCTATGAATACAGTTATAAATTGCACATTTTGGCAATCCTGATCAAATTT
This sequence comes from Rhamnusium bicolor, assembly GCA_029963845.1. Classification (NCBI taxonomy): domain Eukaryota; kingdom Metazoa; phylum Arthropoda; class Insecta; order Coleoptera; family Cerambycidae; genus Rhamnusium; species Rhamnusium bicolor. The sequence goes on along the minus strand of JANEYF010003051.1, from coordinate 1,098,690 downwards.
TATAACCGCTATTTACAGATTTACTATGCATGCGTATCCTACTTTTCCACTTTGAAAAGTGTCTTGAACTAGTCCACTTTTCCAGACATGTCTGATGGATATTTCCAATGGACTTGTCTTACCCCACATCACTTAATTATGTAACTTGATATGTGTTGCTGTTATGATGCTGTTGCTATTATGATACTGTTACTATTATGATGCTGTTGCTGTTATAAGAATTATTAAAATTCCAGGCCCCTGCCTCCCGAAAATGGTTTGATGTATCCCCCACCTCAGAACAACAGGCAAGAACTGTACGAGTGTGTGAACTGTACTTTTGTAACAACCCATCTCAATTTCCTCCTTGCACACAACACCGTATGCATCAGCGATCATGAGAAAATTGACCTAAAGAAATGTCCACATTGCCCACACGTAACAAACCGCCAGTACGCCTTAAATAAACACATAAACACGATGCACACCAAAGCTATTTGGTATTCCTGTGATCTTTGTAATTACAGAAGTACTGACTCGTCTTGTTTACGAAGACACAAGCGCAACGTACATCCAGAAGTTACCGGAAACGAGCTGTGTTGTCACCTGTGTGCTTACCGGTGTATGACTGAGTACCATCTTAAGAAGCACTTGCTTAAGCATGATGAAAACACAATTTTACAGTGTCAATTTTGTTCTTACTCGACCAAGGATAGGAGTAACTTTAGAAAACACATTTTTATACATAACCCAAAGGCACAGGACTGTGAATTTTGTGACTACAAATGTGTATCGCCCTATCAAATGAAGGTGCATCTAAAGAAGTATCATCATGGCGTTGGAATGGAAGATATCGATTGTAGGAGTGAAGTTAGTATATCTGAAGTAGTAGATGATATAACAGCCGCTATAAATGAGACACAAACCTACATAGGGCATCAAGCTGAATAGTTTATTTTTATTATTTCTGTGATATATTTTTCTCTTTTATTATTTACAGCTTTATTCTAGAGATTAGTAGTACTATTAATTTTTCCAAAAGACTTAAAAGGGTGATCAAATTGTTGCGGACAAAGACATAATATAGGTACTCGTTTATCGGCAATTAGAATTTACACATTTCCATATTGCATATTTGGAAAATCAGATAAACACAACTAATTGTTAATAGTAATAATACAAATAATTACAAGTGTTGATTGCTTTTCACCCTACGATGTTACTATTTTCAAAATTGTTACGAAAAAAAATATTTATTTATTTTGTTATTATTATATTTAATTTTATCTTAATGAATCTCTACACATTTTTATAAGGGATCACTTCCTTCTGATAACTCCTTCAAGAAGTTATGATTTTTATTATTAGTTCATACTTTTGTGATGTCAAAATAAATTATTAGGCAATTGATATTGGAACCAAAATAGTCGAATAGGAAAAAAAAAGGTATAAAGTTTTGCCGCTTGTAGATTAAGGTAAAAAGGGCATACATTCCTGGAGTGGGTTGGAACCTTTGATGTGAAGATAACACTGACGTAGTTTTTCACGAAAACACCAAAACGCTATATACTGCACTCGACGCGCGTTTCGCTAACCAAGTTGGCATCATCTAGAGATGATTAAAACTATTTTAATGCGTCGAGTGCAGTATATAATGTTTTGGTGTTTCGTGGAAAACTACGTCAGGGGCATACATTGACACCGTTTAGTATTTTAAATTCCAGATAAGTATTGGCGGTTCTGTAAATAATGAACATATATTTAAATGAAGTCACCATAAAATGGAGAAGCTTCTGCAATAGTTAATTTTTAGAAATATACGCCATTTAATTTTCAAATAGTTTTTTTATAATGGCGGTAGGTGTCAATGTTACCCACAAAAAGCACAACATTGACACTCCCTCTTAAAAAACCTCTACTATGATACTGTCTGAGTTAAAAGGGCTAAGAATATATATTTTTTGCATAAAAGACAAACTATCTCTTGAAATATAATTTATTCCAAAATAAACAATGGTAAATACAAATAAAAACAGATAGCACTTTAAACTGAAACATAAAACTTCAATAAAATTATTAAAATGAACATATTTTATAATTGAAATTATGTATTAAAATAAAGTGTGTACTTATTAATTTTAAATAACACAACTCTTTTTTTTATATAAGGAACAGTTTTAGAAGATAATTTAAAAGTAGTAACTGTTCTATAGTTATATTAGTACTTAAATATTAATATATTTTTATGCCTGTTTTATATTGTATCTTAAAGTAATGTTGGATCATTTGAAACTTGATCAATATCTTCCAAGGTAATCGTGACTTTGTCCTGAATGTCAGGATACATAAAATAAAGTTCTCTTTTTCGAAGAAAATCAACTTCTACACAATTGTCAGATATGTTTAAAACTTTATCTATGTAATGTACTACATCCTTTTTAGCTAATATCCATTTTCCTACGACAACAGGCTGTTGTTCCTGTTTATTGTCATTATTTTTGTTCAAGTCTGGTATCTCCTGTGAATCATTATTATGGCATCAGTGCCTTAGGGCAATTTAATTCTCGGTCTTGGATAAGTTAATAATAATAATAATATTAATAATAATTGTCTTGGATAAGATCCGGAAGATGATTATTGTTATCTACTTCGTTAACATTAATTTCGTTTTCAATTGTCAGATCACAGAAGTCATCCTCCTCATCATCACTTTCTAGATGTACACTGACGTCACTTTCTGACGAACTTGAAATATCAATTTTTCTTTTTGTTTTTGGCTTTCCTTTCATTGTTTTCTTTTTCGATGATTTATTTAATTTTAACTGCTTTTTATTTTCAATATCACGCATTCTCTCTATTACTTCCGCATCTGTCAAGCTTTCAGCGAATTTTCTAGATACACGACTTCGCTTATTTGGAGTCGTTTCTTTCTTATGTTTATATTGTAAAACAGTCATGGCACGTTCAATACCTTGCGTTAGGTCCTCGGTAAGTTGTTTAGTACTTGTAGAAATAGAAGAATTTGATGATGCAGATGGAACAATATTTTTCCTCACAGTTCCAACTGATTTTGCAGGGGATGAGGTAGAGGGAAGACTGGAATTTTCTCCCTCTTCAATGATTTTAGCAATTTCTGTCTTTCTCGTCATTTTCTCTTTATACAAAGGATAAATGCCAGAAACCTCAAAGCCTCCAATTGAATTAGCCCTTGACAAACAAGCAGATCCACTTATTTTCTTCCTAAGTGTTGGAAATACTAGTTTATCGATATTTTTGTACCCTATCTCATAATAATTTCGCAGTATTCCCCTCCAGGACGCCTTTACGGCTTTGTATACACCAACATCTAATGGCTGTACAAGATGCGATGTATGGGCAGGCAAACAAAATATTTTTTTTTCTGCAGCTGCATCTATAAGTTCTAGTGAAACATGTGAGTTATGTCCATCTAGAATAAGTAACTTGGTTCCATCTAATTTTCAAGTTTCCAGAATAAAACAGTTTATGAACCAATCCAAAAAACTGGGGTGCCTCCATCCAACCAGATGGTGAGCAATTATAGCGAGCCTTTTCTGGTCTTCCAACGTACCATCTAGAATACAGGTGTAGACCTTTATAAGGCACCAATCTGGACCAGGCATTCCGTTATGAAATGGATTTGGCCTATCCATTCTACGAACATAATCTTGAACGCAACGTTGGAGCTGAAACCTTTCGAAACCATATCCCCCTTCACCAAGTTTTACCAAGGTATGTACTAAAATCTCTTCCTGCAATATAAGGACAGTTGGACAACCTATTTTTTTGCATTTCGTTTCTTTTACATGATTCATAAGGGTTGTTCTATTAATTCCATATCGGTTGGCAACAGCTTTATAACTTCCACCTCCGCGGACTTTCTCAACAGCTCTTTTCATTGAATCATCACCATAGGACTTGTATATTCGAGCATCAGCACGTCGGGGCTTCTTGGCATGAGGCATCTAATTTAAAATAAAATGTTAACATTATTATTGAAATAACTTAAACACTGTCAATTTTGACCCTTAAACCAACATTGACAATATTAATCTAAGGGGTAAGATTGACACTGTCAAATATAGCCTTAAACTAGGAAAACAAAGAAAATGGAAATAAAAAAAAGTTGACCAATAAGTTACACAAAATTATATATCCTATCTATTATATACAGTTACCTACCTTCTTTTTTTACAAAAAACTACCTCAAATGTTTATTAGTTTCAAAGTTTTAAATCACAAAATCACTACACCAGTAACATATGTTAAAAATACTAAGAACAGCGTCAGAGCCTCCAAATTTCACTAACAGATGGATATAATCGTTGCAGTTTTTGGTTTACTTTATATTTAGGCCAACATTTTTGTCAAAATGAAAACAAATGAATTTTAAACTTGTGTCAATGTTGTACTACTGACAATGTTGGTCCACGTTACCTTATACGTGTCAAGCGAAATCAAAAAAGTTACAAAGTAGAAAGTGGTCGCTTCACCCCCCAAAAAGCGCCCCAACGAACCCTGTCGTAGTTTTCGACGTTTTTCTCATCTACTTTGGAACTTTTTTTGATTTTGAAGATTATCCACTTGACGTGTGTATAATCCCCAAGCGGCAAAACTTTATATATTTTTTTTCTATTTATGCTAATATTAATGAACTATACACTAATTTTGATATTTCGTATTTCACTGGAGAATTGTGATATTCATTAGTATGAGGAAATTATTTTAAAATTTTTATCCTATATTTATATTATAGTGTATTTTTATAACATCGAGTTATTTTTATGTAATATTTTAAACTGTTGGCTTACAATATCAGAACTTTAGAAATTGTAACATTTAAAATATGTCACCATATAATATCGCAAAGTAGGCCTAAATTTAATTGTTTAGGAAATATCCGACAGTTGACCTATAAGTTCTGATATGCTGCTAGGTTAAAACCAGAGGTGCTTTACTTTTCAATAAAATAGCTATTCTAAACGGTACAGTGTTTCAGATATTGCAAATTGTCCAGTTTCGATGGAACTGTTGACACTTAAGTTTGCAACAAATCAGAATTTGCAACCCTCTCACAAAATCACCCTGTACGAGCATCTCTTATGAAAATCATATTTTATTCTACAGGAAACAAATTATGAAGAAGCAGGTTATATGTACAGGGTGAACCCGCGAGAATTCCCTCCCCCCTTTTCTCCGTTATTATTGGAGTTAGAAAGACGTTTAAAAAAAAACAGATTGTAGAACATTTTATGATTATTTTTGTGAATATACATGTGTTGCATAAAAGTGTGATCAAACCAACTTATATACCGGGTGGCCCAGGGACTAGGGAACCCCCCAAATTTTTCTACAATTTTTGAGATAGAAATTTGAAATTTGTAGGGATGAATCAAGACAAAAATTGTAATTTTTTGATCCACCCGCCACAAAAAGTCACTTCCGGTTTAACCGGAAGTGACTCCAACTTTCTTATTTTAAATAGCACCCTGTATATTTAGGTGATTTTTCTGATGAATATTTAATTTTCCTTTATAAAGCTTTTTTCAGATTTAAAATCGGTTCATAAATAACCCAGACAATTAAATTTGTTTGTTTATTTTAAGAAGGCCATGAATCTAATAAACGAAATACATTATAAATAAAATAATTGTCAACACTCGTTGTAAGGGTGTCTACCATCATTACTGTTATGTAATTGTAATTATTTCTCATATCGTTTATTTCTTTATTTACGTTTGTTTATTTTTTTTTTCGATATGTTTATTTTTTACATTTCGTACTCCATAACTTGCTTATTTTGAATAGCATCCTGTGTGTTTTATGTGGTGTTTTCTTCTCATCAAATTATTCTCTCTGATGATGTATGTATTTGTTATAATAATAACGTTATTAATGCACAAAATGTCGAACATGAAATATTCCTGATACTGTTTCCACTCTTTTCTATGAGTAGGCTGTGTACTCGTATACCTAGGTACGTGAAAATGTAATTTTTAAGTGATCCAATTGTTTACACTTATCAAATTATACCTACTGTAGTATAATAATAATAGTAATAACAAAAAGCATAAATTTATTTAATAATTAAACATGTACATCTACCCTACCCGACAAAATGAATTATTCATTGCAAATGAAGAAACTAGGAAGTAAGTTTTGGAAGACCAGAGTTATAAACTAGAAAATAATGAAGAAATAGTGAGTACTATACATTGAACTAAAGTACAGAAACTTATAAAAACTGAACTAAATTAAATGTTAAATAACTAAAACCTTATAAATTTTATTCAAAATGGCCTCGGTTTGCTTGAATACAAGCACGAATTCTTTCTGAACGTTCTCTCATTACATTTCGTAAGTTTTGGGGATTTATGTTATTAATTGCCTGTCTCACTCTATCCTCGAGATCTTCTCTAGTAGTCGGCTGCTGAGAATATACATTATTTTTTAAATATCCCCACAAATAATAGTCTAATGGACTCAAGTCCGGTGATCTCGCACCATCTAGTTGGATCATGAGTACCTATCCAGTGATCTCCAAAACGATTTTTATTATATCATATATACATTACACATATACAGTATTAACAGTAGGTTACATGAGTTTTTCTTACATAAAAATAAATATTCTTAATATCACAGGAAATGAAAGAAACTTTTGTTATTAGCTAAATAAATAATACAGGGTGATCCACGTAAGATCCTCATTGGATTTCCTGGCTTCAATATTGAAACAAATGAAAATTAAAAGTGGTATTATGCAATTTGTGTTGTATTTTTGTCCAAATCTGTTGAGAAAACAGTAATCAGAGTTCAAATATATAAGGACTGTTCAGAAAACATTTTTCTAATATTTCACCTTACGTGGATCACCCTATACATCAGTGTATTTTAAAAATATGAAGACATTGCATTATTACTGTTCTTTCATTGGACTGGATCGGATGGGTTGCATTATTTGCCATCAACAAACTTTAATCGGTTTAATCGCTGGAGGTCTGCTGTAATTTAAGAGGGACTGCCTGAATTCACGTTACTTTTTCGCTCTTGAACACATTTTTCTATGAGGGTAGTTTGTTACTTCATTTAAAATTATAATTTTTTTTGTTTATTTTCTCTTCCATCTCCACTGCCCTCTGTAATATATCATCTTTTCCAACATCGGCAACATCTGCCAATTTAAAATCCATTTCTTCAACCTCTCCGAAATCTAAAACATTTTCATCAACTTCCGTTAATTGTACCTGTTCTACATAGCTGCTGCTGCTACTTTTAAAGTGTTCGTCATCACTATCCCTTTCAAAAATCTCAGGACTACTAGAATCAGGAGATCCATTCCCGGTAAAATTGGAATGCCAAGACTTTTGTTCAGAGTCAGAATCTGTGCTCATTTCACTCACTATTGTGTTTTCTTTATTTTTTTTTTCGTCTGACACAACCTCTAAGTCATCTAAGTCTATTTCATTTTCCCTAGCTGTAGACACAATCAAATTTTTCGTTGGGTTTCAATAATTTGCTATGTTGCCTGATGTAATTTAGTAATAGCCCTTTTAGTGGTTAGACGATTCCTTCTTTCAGTGTGAATAATGCTCTGTGAGCTGAAGGATCGCTCTACGGCTGCTGATGTTGTTGGCATAGATAGTAATCGTACAGCTACTTTACTCAATGTTGAAAGTTGCAATATCCACCCCAAAAAGTAATAAGGTCAACTTTTTGTGCTGCTTTGAGAATCAGTTTTTCTGAAAATATACCTTGTTTTGAAAGAAATTTCCCTAGTTCTAAAATAATGGCATCATCACTTAGACCCATGAATTTTGCCGTTTCTTCAATGAAAGTCATGGCTGCACATCTTTCTTCTTGCGTCAGTAGAGAATTGTGATCGGGGTTTGGATTCAAAAGTTCTGCAGCATAATGGATTGGTTTTAAGGAGTAAGATTTTCTTTCATTAAATTGATTCATACATATTTTAATGTCATTTCCTTTTATTATATTCGTTAAGTTATGCTGTAAATTTTTTTCAATGTCAGAAAATGCTGTGTAAACTAAATGTATCGTTGATTTATTTGATTCCAATTGGTAATCCAAGATGTAATTGGTTCCAAAATAATTATGATATTACTTATTCAAAACCAGAATTTATCATCAAGTATAAGTCGTAATGATTTTTCATTAATTTTGGTATTAACTTCAGAATCTATGGCAATTCTTTTGAGGATAGCTTTACAATCCACCATACTTTTTAAAGTTGCCACATGTGATCCCCATCTTGTTGCCACAGGCAGATGGAGCGATATGTTAATCTTTAGTTCTCTTTTAAGATTATTAAAAGTCGCTACAAGAATGTGTGATCTGGTTATTACTTTAATTATTTCTTTCGCTTCAGCCAAGACCGTTGAAATATTTTTTTGTTTTTAAAATGCCCCCACATAACAAATCTAATGTGTGTGCAAAACAGCCAAAGGATATTATATGTGGATATATTTCCTCTAATTCTTTGGCTGCTTTACGCATATTACTGGTGTTATCTGTAATTATGCATACAAATTTTTGTGGGTTGTACGTCTTTAATACGTCTTCTAATAACATCTTTATATATTGTGTGGTATGTTTATCTGTGGAAGTTTCCACGCATTTTACAAAGACTGGTTCTGGCGTGGTAATGATAACAATAATATCCTCATTTCTGATGTTAGTCCAACCATCACACATTATACTCAAGTTTTGGGCTTCTGCTACTTTACTTTCAACAAATTTATTTGTTTCTTCATACGCATTATCGAGCAATCGATGGAATAAATGGTATCTACTAGGTAACTTGAATGCAGGTCTTAATTCCTTAAAAAAAGTTTACCAATTGTCATCTTCGATCATCTTTAAAGGGTATGCACTAGGTATTAAAAATAGTTTTACTCAAATTTGTCTCGAGCTTATCCTAAAACAAATCCTGAAATCAATGCCTGGTAAAGAAGACAATTAAGAGTCAATTCTTCAAATAATATATTCATATTAAATAGGTACCTACCTGTTCTTTTTTGGTAATATGATCAAAAAATGAGCTCTATAATATTTGAACTAGTCTTGTCGTAGTCACTTATGTCACTCCTTTCTGCCCTGCTACTACTAGGAGCAGAACTAGATGTTGAAGATGTCATATTATTTTGTACAGCCCATTTACTCATTCCAATAGTACTTTTAACTTTGCAAGGACAAGATTTGCAGGTTAATAAATGTTGGTACATTCTAGTTGCATTCTTCTAATATTTTATTCCACAATACTTGCAAATTACATGCTTGTTCTTTAAGGTAAAATACCTCCATATATCAGTTTTTTGTCTCATGTCTGGTGATTAAGTTTAACACAATAGGTAATTCAAAACGTTTTTAAACAATATGTTACGGTTAGGTTGACCATCCAACTACAGATTGACATTTAACGGTTTAAAAAATTACGTCAAATTGCGAAAGTTTCGGAAATATTTCGTAAATTTTCCGAAAGTTTCGGAAATTTTTAAAGGCCATGAAATTTGTGAAATATTCATAAAATTCCCCACAATCTGCTTTTTGAAATGGCTCTCTAACTCTAAAAGTAATGGAGAAAGGGGTGGGGGGCGGAATTCTCGAGGGTTCACCCTGTACATCTATTTATCAATGTTTATATTTTATATTGTATTTTGTGACAGACTGGGCATAAGAATGTTTAAAATAGGTACATGCCTTCCATGTCGCAGTGTTAAGTGTAACTTCGGCATTATTAATAACAGCAGTTGCAATTTTTTAAAAAGAAAGCAGCTCTAGAGTGCCTTTAGTTTGAAGAGGCATAAATGAATTTGCAGATCAATTGATGTGGTGACATTCTTCGAAAGTGATGTAGTTCTTTTTTTAATGTAATTCCCTAATTCTTAATCGTTCAGTATTCATGGATAGACAAGTTTGAAAAATCTGATCAAGTTAATGATTAGGTAAATTTGTTTATGATACCTATAAGGAGTTATTAGAAATGGAAGTAGTATACTGTATATGGTATACCTTTTCCTACGAGATTAAAAACATAGTGAACATTATAGAATATTTTAGAGATAGTATTAAAATATATTTGTATATTGCTATTTTGTGTTCTCTAGTTTTTAATATCAAGAACATATATCAATATAATTGTAGTATTTATAAATAAATGCTTTAAAACTCATTCTTGTTTTAATTTAATATTCACCATGGTAAATGGCCGAGAGAGTAATTGTTTAAATATGACTGATCGAAAGGCAACGTAGTTGACTCTCGCCAAAAAGTTCTAGGTTCGATAGTGTATCGGTGTACCAGTGGAATTAACTGTGAGAGGTTACTTCCACTATACACGAATATTGGATGTGTCCATTGTCACTAAATGGGTACCCCCCTCCCGCGCAAAGTTAATTTAGGGATACAGGGAATTGTACTAATGTGATGTAATAATATTTAAGTGCTATACTCATCTATAAGTTTTTTGTAAAATTATTATTTACCATATGTAACCTATATCAATTTATTTGTTTATAAACGTACCTTAATACTTATGGGAAATACCTAATTACGTCATGAATCGTGATGACTACCAACTAATGGGCCACAGCAGTAGAATATACAACTTCTAAAAAATACTGTTATGAACAGTGGATTACCCTGTATTATGACTAATAGCTTTGGTAACACACTGTCGGATATTTCACTTCTTTAATCTTGTAATACTACCATAAGAGCCAAATTAAACTGTTTTTGAGGTTAAAAAAATACGTTAAAATGGTTTCAAATTTAACCGGCAAAATTTGGTGGAAGACAGTGAATTTAGCTACAACAGACGTCCCTTGCATAGAGCTTCACTCATATATTAGATACGACTTGCCGCTAGAAATTACTTGAAGCCAAGTAAACAACACAGCAAATAGTTAAGTATAGGCTTTCATTAACATTTGATTATTTACATGACACATTAAGTGATAGCCATATATCGGGGTACTACATTGGTCCTTTAACTATAGGAGACTGCGGCCGACAGCTGCCCACAAGTAACCCCCCTCCCCCTCGGCAATTTCATTCAGTTAGCCAACAAGGCGCCGTAGTATTAAAATTAATATTAATATATCACATGTCACATAAGTATGTGGTTTTTACGTACATTAACTCACTGTATACACATAGGAATATGAAAGCGTCTGGTGGTCGGGTCGCGCCATCTATCGGTTTAGTTCTAAGCTATATAGCTTCTGTGATTTTGCCGATCAGAAAACTATTTTGCAGGTCAAATAATTAATTCCCGATACTTATTTGCATTATATGGAAATTTGTATATTAAATTTAATTATAAATTGTTAATAATAAATAATATTACAGGAAATAAATAAATTAATAAAAATTAAAAAAAAACAAAAAAATTCCTAGAGTTGGATGAGAACTCCGGTCGGCCGCATGCATGTGAAGCAAGTGCTATACAGTGGCGGATTTAGGATTTGTCTGAGGGGGACGCAGCAGTGGTATTTAGGGGCGACATTAGTAGTAACTTAAGCAGCGATTTTGCGCTTGCAAACTCGACCTAGTATATAAGTTAGACGGTATACTTTCAGGTCGAATATTTCGAGAACTAAAGCTCGTTGTGTAAAATCCATTTACCTTCGTTCTAAGAGGAAACTAAGAGTTTATATAGCGAGTATAAAAAAATTATTAGAATCAACTTGAAATTTATTATTAAATTAACAATTTATTCTCTTTCCACTTGGCCTTTAAGCAAAACAAATACAAAGCAACAGGTGAGTGAGATGCGGATGAATATATCATATGGGCTTGACGTTTGGATAGCATTCCATAGCCGTTTTGCTTGTCTAGCATTTTCATCTACTTGAAAATATGCCTTTAACATATCCAGCATTAGAATAATAAAATTAGTCGCCATGGTTAATCACTACTTTTCACAAAATTAACCACCAAAGGAACAAATTATAAATAATAAATTTCGGTAACATAGTAACTCAAAACTTCGATTCACAAAGTTAATCACAAAAAACTATAAATAACGGTATTAAACACATGTTTGTACATGCTTATGCAGACAGGTACGCGAACACTCGCGAACTATCAATAACATTGATTTTTACATGGGGTGTAGTGTTGCCAGATGTGTGAGATTTTCACATAGGTTATAAATTTCATTATAAATAAATCATGATGCTTTTCAAAAAATGTCTATTGACCTAACTGACGGTTAATTTAGCTAACTGAGCATTGAAAAAACTGGTCTTACCATCGCAACAGAAACAAGAGAAAACAGCAAAAGTCTATTATTTATTTGGGCTTGCACAACTAGCGCTGTTTACGCGAGGTTCCGATTTATAAAGATCTACGTACACGGTATAAGATTTAATTCAGTTTACTCTTTTTTAATAGAAGAACTGACCGAGGTCGGGGCTGACGACCTAAATTTCACTTTTTTATTAACTTTTGCTAATATTGGTGTAAAATGGTAGACATTTTTAAATAATAGTTTTATTACTTACAAAAAGTGCAGGTACACAAGGGAAAATAATGGTATAAATACCATGAAAATGGTATGTCTGGCAACACTGATTAGGTGTGTGGTTAAATGTGTGAAAATCATAGGTTACATACGCCACGCTAATATCGCAGTTCACATTATGGCGTGGTTGAATTTTTATTATGTAATGGCCTATACCGAATAAAGTGCTGTTTTTTCAAGAACAAATTGATTTTTTATAAAAAATGACGTATACTATCCTCCTAACCGTCCAGAGTATTATGGAGGAAAGAAAATGCAAACTGTTAGGTATGACCAGTATAAAAAGTGACAGAAATGTGTGAAAATACTGCAAACTATTTTCCATCACCTGATTGTTATTGTGTTGCACCTTCAGTGTTTTACTATTAGAGGCCAATTAAAATAGTGGAAAGCTGATTTATTCCTTAAACCCCTACACATTTCAAATTATTGTAATAGCAGCGGGTAAGTAGTGTAAGTACCTACTTCTTAAAAATAATAATCCTTTTATAAACTTTGAAAAGATTAAATGGGAACATTAAATTCCTCTCGAGATTCCCTAAAAAGTTTACTGTTCATCGGAAAATTTAGTTGTAGTTGTACATTCCATATTAAACGCTTAAAAAGAAATGTTGATTGGTGCAAGAAAAAAGTCAAAATTGTACATTTCCCACATTGAAAGGTATTTCAAAATGTTTAAAAATTATTTCAAATGGAGCAATTAATCGTTTAAGTAGGTAATTATTTCATCCAAAGTTATTATAAATTCGGGAATGAACTTAATGCTAGGGTTTGGATTTTCAATCGTGGGTTAGCTAAACTCACACTTTTAGAATTCGAATTTTTTCAATTTTACATTTGTTTTGCAAGTGGTTATAGCAACAAATATTTTATGCTAAAGTAACTTTTTATTGGAGTGGTTTGTATTTGAATCTCTTCGATTTTTGTGAAAATATAATGCTAGGAAACCTTCAACTTATGTTAACTCACGATTGTAAAATCGCGCCTAGGTGAGAGAATTGCATAAGTTATGCAGCAACGTTGCTTCAGTCCATTACATCATTTTAGCTAAGATATAAAATGTTTCCAGTAACCAGCAGTTCCAAAACAGTTTCATCATATTTTTTTGAAAGTCGATAACTCAGTTACACGTGGAAATTAAAAAAAATGTGTCAGAGGGTTTCTACAGATATCAAGAATGGTCAAGGTGGTTTAAATATTAACTACACACTTAAGACTCACCCTGTATAATACATACAAGATTTGGTTGACTGGGATAATAATAGGATGTAAAATGAAAATAATGAAAATGAAATAAACAGAAATAAAATAATAAAATTTAAATGTATACGTCATTTTTCTTATGTTGCATTTTCTCTCAAAAGTGACCCTCGAAATTGAACCCTAAAGTGTTCCCGATGAGATATTAAATCAAAACCTCTTTTTGAGCGCCATCTTCTAAAGGCTGTAGCATTAGGAAATATTTTTGGAAATTTATCCGTATGAACTTTTTAAATTAATAACAAATTTAGATTCACCTTGGGTTATAAACATGAAGTTTTTTTAAATTGATATTAATGGGAGAAATACTGTTTGATGAAAATAATATTTATAAAAGAATAATTTATTAAAACTTAGGATTATCTCTGATTCTGATAGTACAGAAATATAATAGTATTAATTAAAATGTATCCCTACATATTAATACATATATATTGTAATTAAAATAAGTACAGCACATTTTCAAAAAAAATAATTTCTTGGACGACATAATTACTTAGGGAATTTGGATGTCATCCCAGAGACGAATTTAAAACCTAATACTATATTCTGAAAAACGCGTGATATAGTAGTAATGAATTAACTTTTGACAGTGAATATCTTTTGCATGTTAAAGCGACACCGATGAGCGGTTGTCAATTGTCGAGAATTATATTGTAGCAGGTGAGCGGCCGAGAATTACATTATTTACATATGTAGTGTCGCAGGGCGAATATCATTTGCGCCCCTAGGCGACTACCTGCTTGCTGTGTGACCGTCTATTTAGATTCCATCGTTGCTCTATGCAGTTTGTAATTTGTTGCGTTCGAAAACCTGTACCTAAACTGAATAAAGACGTTTTTTGTTTATTCGATAATTTCTGTTTAATGTAGTGCTTTAGAGGATATAAGAAATGGCGAGGCAGCGCTCGTCTTCAGAAAGAGATGGGTTGTCTATTGTTATGTAAAGTGTGGGACTGTCACATGTAAATCCAATCCAATTTATTAGTAAATCCGCTGTGACGAAAGATGTGTCGTTGAAAAAACACCAAACATTGATTGGCAGAGTAAGGCAGGAGGATCTGGTATATAAAGTTTACTGTAAAGACTGTTTAATGTACTCTCTGCCCCTATTTTTCAGTCTACATCTGTTATTTACGTCATGACATCCAAATTCCCGAAGTCTATACATAATACAAAGTTAAAACAAATAACATAAATACGTAACTAGTTTTATTTATTTACACATATGCCAGTATAGCAGATTTATATATTTGTTTTAGCTTTAATTGTAAAAACTAAATGGAATTACGCATATCAGATCACATTATAACATATTTGGTGCGTTCTTTCTAACTGAGATCTCAGCTAATCTAAGTTGTTTTACGGTTACACTGCATAAATAAAAGCATAATTTCATTTGATGTAGCCTCCGCAACCGTAAAACTACTTAGATTAATTGAATCTCAGAAAGAACCTAATGTATGAATGGAATGGAAATTATTTAGAGATAAGGAAAAAAATGTGTGTAAAAATCTAAAAAATTAAACAATTGAATAAATAAGAAAAGAAGAACAACTTTTGATCTCCACCTACTAAAATTATTAAACATGATTCCTGCCATTTAAATAATGTTACAATCATCAATGTTGAGATCAATTTTTTTTTTGTTTTTATGAGAATGTTATGGAAGCGATAATTGTTTCATGTGAAAAAATAAAACCAAATAATGTTAATACTATTATTTACATATGCTTTCTTTGGCCAGATTTCTCAAGCTTCTAAATCTGATTTGAGAGGGCGTGTTTTTTGAAAAATGAATCAAGCTGGTATTTTCGCATACATCCATACACTGAATATTAAATAAAAGTGAAAAAAAAACGAATAATTTCTTTTTTACGCCTGGTGTCCGGGGGTCTATTGATCGGGCACGTACAAGAATTGGTGTTTGTGCAAGTATCGGTAAAGGAGATGGCGGTGGCCTAAGCGATTTTTTTGGAGGGTTGCCACTATTCGCATCTTCAATAGCTTTTCTCAGTTCATTAATAGTTACGACCCCGACCAGTTTTCCGATGACGTGACATAAGCAAAATTAATTACCAACATAGAAAATATAGAATGGATTTTCAGCAAAGAAGTTCTTTCGACAAGTTGGTATTTTCGCATACATCCATACACTGAATATTAAATAAAAGTGAGAAAACACGAATAATTTCTTTTTACGCCTGGTGTCCGGGGTCTAATGATTGAGCACGTACAAGAATTGGTGTTTGTGCAAGTATCGGTAAAGGAGATGGCGGTGGCCTAAGCGGTTTTTTCGGAGGGTTGCCACTATTCGCATCTTCAATAGCTTTTCTCAGTTCATTAATAGTTACGACCCCGACCAGTCTTCCGATGGACGTGACATAAGCAAAGTTAATTGCCAACATTGAAAAGATAGAATGGACTTTCAGCAAAGAAGTTCTTTCAACCAGCTGGAAAGGTGCTGGATCAATATGGACTGTCGTGAAATCAACTTCATGTCTCATTTGTTCTTCCTCCCAGGCCATTTGTTTCTTCACGGGCATATCACAGACACGAATGACGGACTGAAATAAGAACATATTTATTGTAATAAAGTACAAATACAGTTGCGTCTACTTTAAATAACCGATTCGGGTACTGATATTCGAGTTTGCTTCCTGTGACAGAGCAAGCGTATTATTGAAACAGGTCAGCTCAAAGAGTATTATAGGTAGTAATGCATCATTTTAATACTGTTGCTGAGATATATTCTGTTTCAATAATAATAAGCTTTAGATCCCATTGCTACAAATAACACATTTATATCCACACCAGCGTCCTCCAGTCATTTAAAGTGAACATATCTTATAATATGGTGAACTAGAATGCTAGACGTGATAGATTTACAGGCAATTTTCTTCATTTTAAAATTGCGTCATTAAATGCCTTTTTAATTTTATTAGATCTAAAATTATATTTAATGTTCTTACCACTCCAAGTGTTTGGCTTGCAGATTTCCTTTCTGGCATAGGTGATTTGGGAGCTTTAGATGATTCGCCAGCCTGTTTCTTTCCTACTCGCCATCTTGCAAATAGTTCCTCTCGTTTCACCTAATTAAAAACAATTTAAAAATATAAATACAAAAATAAACGAAACAAAATACTTTTTTACGTTGATTCTTCATATTTGATAAAGAATATAGAAAGTAATCAATATAATTATAAATTCAATTAAAAATAACCTTTGAATAATTTTTGCATGTTTAATGATTAAATATATTGATATATCCCTTGAAATGTAAAATATATAACGACTTAAAATGAGAGTTGCAGTAGCTGAATGGGATTTCAGAGTATAGATTGGCAGAAACAGGAAAAGTTTACAAATTGGCTGTTGTCCCATTCGAGTGAAAGACACACAATAGCATGGCATTTGCCATATTTGTAGTGAATACCAAGTTTTACAATTCTCGTTTCCAAAAAAAAGCTCATTACTGGTATCTTACATTATGGAGTCCCGAGTCGAACCCTGTCATTCAATCAGTTTAGACGTGTACATTATTATCGAAACTGAAGAAAGGCAATTCAAATCTGCATAAATTAAAGGAAGTCCCCTTACTCTTATCACGTGTTATCCTCTAGAAACAACAAGAAACTTGATATCCATAAACGACTTGCCTAAGATACATTCATACATTTTATACATTATCGTATCACGACTAAAAACGAATATCTAAATACAAAAATGTTATTCAGCCTTACCCCCTTTTTCTCCTCTTTCTTTGCTTTCTCTTCTTTTTCAGAATCACTAGAATCATCAATTGCAGGTATATCTTCTTTTCTGGTCAAAGGTTCTCCCTTCTGTTTGTCATCTTTATCATTACCGTTATCTACAATAGGACTGGGCAAGACTTGCCGACGTCTTAGCGCGCCAATTTTTTTATCTATGAGCCAAATGAGCTCTTCCCTAGGAATAGACCCCAGCAAGGTCATATTTTGCGGATGATCTACCAGTGGGAATACCTTCAATGACTTATTAGTTATAAGAAGTTCTTTCAGTCGTGCATAAGTCATACCCAGATAAACGCATTTGACATCCTTCACCATAAAGTCTTCTACATAGACCTCATATATGGCTGAAATATTTAAACAAACAGAAATTAGAAATACACGTTTTAAAATTTTCTACGGGTTTTCGAAAGAAATAAAGTTTGCAAGAAAACTTGAGGATAGACGCAAATATTTACATAGTCCACTAATAAAGGTGTAATAAAAATTAAAACACCAACATATTCCAATAGAGAAGTGAGATTAATTTACAAGTAGTAATAAATACTCAAAGTAATACCTAAATTCAAGGTGCCAAAGTCGTAATCCTCTAATTTTATTTAATTGAGGATTAAATAAACTTGCCACACATCCTTCTTGATAATTTATAAATTTGTATCATAAAAAGAGAATTGATTAAGCTTTAATTGGATTACTCACTAATGAAAGATTTTTAACAAATAAATGGAAATCCTTCTTGAGGTCATCGCGTATACTATTCACAGATTGGTTTCGGGTTATTACCTTCGTCAGTGTGAAATAGGTACACGTAACGTCAACAAAGACGATCTCAAAATGTGATGTGTATGTGATAGTAGAGTTTTAATGAGTTAATGGTAAGTCCACCTATAGGTGCAAGGTACCAAAGTAGTAATCCTCTCGCTTTATTTAAGTAACTGAAGATTAAATAAAGTTGCCACATTTCTTGAAGACGGCCTCAAGAAGGATGTTCATTTATTTTGTAAAAATTTTTTACTAGTGGACCATTGCCATCATAGATTAATCACTTCTCTTTTTATAACACAAATTTATAAATCAACATTTACTTTCTCATTAATACACCATTTTGTCGACATTTACAGGTTATTAGACCGATCATTCATGTTTTAACAAAGCAATAAGAAAATAATTTATATGTGATATTTTGTTGATAATCAGATGGACGTCATATTTAGACAAATAGTGAGGACGTATAATAATTGATACAGGACGTCTCTTTGTAGCTGGTTTCATTAACTATTATTGTGAAGGGACTAAACAGATCTTCTAGTTTTAATGTAATAAGAAGTAAAGATGGTACCTACATAATTGACTTGTGTTAATATTTTATTTTAAATATATAAAGGAAAATTGCTTTTTAACGTTTCAAAATTTTTTTTATTAGAAACTCTACACGTGTTTCAGCTTTTTAGGCCTTTGTCAAGAGTATAGGGAATACTGAACAATAACATTTGTGTTCATTGCTTATATAACCCTCAGATTAATAATATTAGAAGATGAGTAACAAAACATAAAAAGTTGTCCGATTCATCTACATCCTACGCGACGTACGTAAATATTATGACTGGTTTTATTTCTATTGGTCAGAATCATAAACGCAGCACGAAGAAACCCGATCGATGCCCGATCTATCACTGTCTTGACAACAAATTGTGTTCTGTAAGACGACGTCTGTCATTTTAATCTATGTTTTTAAGTGATTTTAAACTTTTGTATTATTTGATACTGGTTAAAACTCGATTTTTAGTTATAAAAATTTATTTAGTGAATATTTATTGAGAAACAATGACCAATAAGTGTGTAGTGTGCGGCCAAAGAGGAAAACCACTGGGTTGTTTATCTTTTCACAAGTAAGTAAACAAGACAAATCAAGGCCGGCATAATGAGAAAGTGTGAAAGCTCAAAAATAACAAAAATAATGATAGCTTTACAAAAACAAACAAAACATTTGATTCCATTTGAACAGTAAAAAAATCCACATTTTATCAAAAAATATACTTGTACAAAAATATTTATTTTAACTTCAATA
Source organism: Rhamnusium bicolor (assembly GCA_029963845.1). Lineage (NCBI taxonomy): Eukaryota > Metazoa > Arthropoda > Insecta > Coleoptera > Cerambycidae > Rhamnusium > Rhamnusium bicolor. The sequence continues at coordinate 1,079,052 of JANEYF010003051.1, read as the reverse complement.
GAAATTTCATTCTTAAGGTTGCTCACAAACTGTAGATGTTTTAAAGTCAATTGATATATTTTTTTTAATTCTATTTTAAAGGTTATTATTAAAAATGTGTTTATTTTCAGATTTCCCGAGAATCTGGAAAGAAGATAAAGTTGGCTGAAAGCTCTCAAAATGGAAAATGCCAGTAAGTGGCACTACGTGTATTCACAATACTTTAAAAAAATCTGGATTAAAAGTGTTGAAAATCAATGATGTTCCATTTTTTCCCCTGGCAACACTATCACCACTTCGTCACACATACTGTCCAGGTTAGTAGAGAATTATATTGAAAATTAATAATATACTAAGTAGTCACTCATTCATACCTCATGGAATAATATCAAGTAGGTACCTACAGAGCATCAACTGTTTTGTTGATATGTTACTTTTATTGCAGTGATATAGGTTTGTATAGTTCAAAGAAATCTCATTTGTTTTAGCATTGAAAATTTAATTCCTTCGCCACCATTAGTACCCAAGGTAGCAAGGTATGTTAAATTTAAATATACAAGTCCCGCCTCTTTAAACTCCCCTGGTTCTTATTTTTTTTTTAAGCAACGGCCATGTCCGGTACATCAAATTGTAGATATTTCTAAATGTTTTAAATGTAACGTGCAGTGATCCAAACATTTTTTCGGATTACTGCACTATATATTTAAATTAAACATACCTTGCTATCTTGGGTACTAATGGTAGCGAAGGAATTAAATTTTCAATGCTGAAACAAGTAAGATTTCTTTAAAATGTACAAACTTACGTCACTACAATAAAAGTATCATATCAACAAAACAGTTGATGCTTTGTAGGTATCTACTTGATATTATTTCATGCGGTATAAATGAGTGACTACTCAGTATACTATTAATTTTTAATATAATTCTCTAATAACCTGGACAGTACGTATGACGAACCTGGTGATAGTGTTGCCAGCGGAAAAATAGAACAGTACTAATTTTCAAGACTTTTAAACCAGATCATTTAATGTATAATCACTTTTTTAAGTGTTCTGAACACACGTAGTGCCACTTATTGGCATTTTCCATTTTGAGAGCTTTCAACCAATTTTCTCTTCTAACCATATTCTCGGAAAATCTGAAAATAAATACATTTTATAATAACAACCTAGAAAATTGAAGTAAAAAAATATTAACAGAGTTTAAAACATCTATAGTTTGTGAGCAACCTTAAGAATGAACTTTCCATTCAAGTTAAAATAAATAGTTTTGTATAAGTATCTTTTTAATAAAAAATAGATTTTTTACTGTTCAAATTAAATTGAATCAAATGTTGTTTTCTATTTTTTGTAAAGCTAATATTAATTTTAGTCATTTTTGAGCTTTCACACTTTCACAATCACGCAATATGCCGACCCTGATTTGTTTTGTTTACTTACATGTGAAAAGATAAACAACCCCGTTGTTTTCCTCTTTTTGGCCGCACACTACACATTTATTAGTCATTGTTTCTCAATAAACATTCACTAAATAAATCTTTATTAAGTAACTAAAAATCGATTATTAATCAGTACCCAATAACACAAAACTTTAAAATCAGTTAAAAACAACAGAGATTTAAATAGCAACAGCAGAATAGCATTGAAAAATACATTCCTCAAGCAAACAAATTTTGTATACCAATTAAGTTTTAAGTTATACAAAAGCATTAAAATAAACGCTGAAGCCTGGAGCCGCCCCTGATTTGTTTTGGATGCGTTGATATATAAACATGCAAATTGTTGTTTAGGTATCGGTCATAAAAATCAGCGTATTTCTTATGGGTGTTACTTACCTTTATATTATTAATCTGAGATATAACCACATCTGCTACCTACTATAAAACTACTATAAAATATGCTTTTGTAAGTTGGACATTACTTTATTTTTTAAATCTAAATTATTTTATCTAATATATGGTGACCGGTAAAAATTTGTTGTTAACAGCCTACTTATTTCTAATTGTTCTAATAGCTGTTAAAAATAATAAAAAATTAACGAATGAACAAAAAATTTTTACCGGTCACCATATTTTAGACAAAATAATTTAGCTTTACAAAATAATGTCCAACTTATAAAATCAATCAAATAAGTAGCTAATTCTCTCACTATTTAGAAATAAAAGTGGCCATGGAAAGCATTGTTGGCATTTATTTTTAATCGACATTATATACACTTACCACTTGTACTTGGCAACAGATCCGGTAAATAGGGTAACTTCTTTGTTTGAATAACCAAATCGTATATACTGGGTGTTAATAGTCGTGCTATCCCGTTGGATATAAGTACTGCTATTAGAACCGGTATAACATGTGTAATTTGCGATGTCATTTCGAATAATATTACACATACAGACATAGTGTGGGTGACAGCTCCAGCAAATGCTGCTGCCCCTACTGTGGCATAGGCTCCTGGCATTATTTGTGTAATTTTCCCTTTGTATCTTACACCTAAAAGTTAATGTTATATGGTTAGAATGGATATTGCTTAACAGTATCTATACAATAATTAAAAAAATAAAGTTTTCCGTTATTATCAGCCAGACTGGCCAGTTCCCAGTTCAGAACATAAAATGAAGAAAATAAATTTTAATAAACCAGTTTGTAATAAAAAGAGGCGGTTGAAATGGAAGAAATACTTATTCTTCATTGTTAAGAAAGGTTAGTGCCAATCCCTAACAAACATACATAGCTACGGACACGTGTTTTGGAGTTATTGCTCCTCATCGGCGTATATTATCAAAAATACTTTTTTGACGGAAATTCTACATTACTGCAGCTCTAGCGTTCACGATAATCGCAAAATTAATGTTTTAAGGACAGTTAGACCCCACACCTTCCTATAAAATATGAAAGTCTGCACATTTTTAGTGACCATACTGTATTATACGTGTTAATTTTACTTCGCTGTATTACACAGTGCCATTAAAGTCGAAATGTAATTACATTTCTAACAAAATATATGATGCCGACAATGAGCGGTCAAAACTTTCAATCGAAACAGGGACGGACTGGCAAGGGTTAAGTGACCCGAGAAATTTTCTTGACCGATACAATACTTTTTAATAGTTAAGGTTTGAAATACGGGATAATATATGATAGATCTTTACTATGATTCAAAAGGGTTTGTTTTTTATTATTTTCGTACTAAAACCAGGTGAAATTGTCATACTCTTGTTAAGCAGGTTACACAAAATAGTTATTAACGACGTTTTTGGCTAGTACCAAAAAATTAAAATCGCCAATTTCCAAAAAACGTGTTTTTTAACAATTATAATGTAGTATTTTGAAAACGACTAGTGATATTGGCTGCTGGGAGCTGTTTACTATATTATATTAATTTCCAGACACATTTTTCTCTTCATAATGGAATCTCCAGATTGACACTTTATGGTCGATGCGATGTAGTAAGTTGAAATATTCACCAAATGAAAAACTTCTGTATTTAATAAGAAAAAATTAGGTATGTCATACATACAGTGAAGAAATGAAGAAAAATATTTTGAAATAAAAATATCGTGTTTCATTTTTTTCTGAAGTGCAGAACTTATTTACATAATCATATTTCCCTACGCACACATGTCTGAATTTAAGTTCAGTTCCAAAGTTCAATTTACAAAGGATAAACTTTTGTTAGTTTGGTAACTTCAGTAAAAACAAAAAATGGATGCGTTATTTGTGAGAAACCAGTACCTAATAGACGGAGAGCTGGCTACATAAAAAAGCAAGGTATAAGGTACATGAAATATGAATAGCTAGAGAGGTTCCATTAGCGCTCCCGAACACCGAGTGGCCAGTCTGCCAGCGCGATTAGGAAGATTAAGGCGGGGGCGGACGGCCAAAGATGACAAATTTTACAATGAAAAAAATGATAATGCTCATGGATAAAAATTATTGGGAAGTGAAGTATTTGTTGCTACGAAACGCGGAAAATTATTGGCAGACGATTTCGTGGAAGAGAAATGGCCGGCAGACTTCAATAAAGCGGCGTTATCTTTAGTGAGAAAAAAATGATAATCCTCATGATTAAAAATTTTTGAGAATGATTGTTAAACTGTTGAGAAAGCTATTGGTGTCAATCACGATCGCACTTAACGAGTTAGTTCCGTACGATGCATTATAACGATTTATTATTTTGTTAATTATATTATAAGGACAATAAGTTAACAATTCCTATATTATACAAGTGCTAAAAGATATGTTTACCATTAAAATAATTTTTTTCATTAACAAATAATACAAATAAATTGTAGACTTATTCTATTTCGCTGTTTGTGTCGGATTCATCGTACTGCATATCTCGTGTAGCTCCGACACACACAGACGTTTGTTTGATAGACGGCTTTTATCTAATGCATACTATGAAAGATGTACCAAAAACGTTTGGACATATATCTAGAAAAATACTGCAGATGGTATCAGCAAATAATAAAGCTCGAGAAATACACGTAATTTTTTATAGATATTTCACACCATCCATTAAAGATTACGAAAGATCTCACCGAGGCGGTAACTGTGATGAGCGTATGTACGTGATTTCTGGACCTGATCAAGCAAGACCCGCAGATTTTGTCAAAAATCTTAGAAATAGCAATTTCAAGGAAGCTCTTGCGCGTTTTCTAATTGTACATTGGCAGAGTAGTGAAATAATACCATCTTTTGAAAATAAAAAAGTCTTACTGAACTTCGATAAGTGTTACGAATATAAAGTTCACAATGACACTGTTTTATTTTCGATAAATGATATCTAATCGCTAGAAGCTCATGAAGAAGCTGATACGAAAATAGTTTTTCACGCGTGCAATATACCGGAGGAAGCTAACAGTATAATAAAATGTTCCGACACGGACATACTTATTATAATGATAGCCAACATGGATAAGCTAAAAAAGAATAGTAAAATTTGGATTCAAACTGGTATTTTAAGCAAACAGCGTATAATTGACTTGTCAGTATGATAGACACGGAGAATTATTTTGTAAATCTTTATCAGGGTTTCATGCATACACTGGATGTGATTTCAATCCAGATTTTCTTTTTTAGAAAAGGAAAACAGCGTCCTTTAAAATTATTACTGTTAAGCGAACAATTTCAACGCGCATTTGCTGAATTAAGCAATGAAGATTGTGATAGACTTACTGTATTTCGAAATATTGAAAAATTTGTTTGCTCACTTTATATGATGAAATCACTTGATTCCGTAGATAATGCTCGTTTTGCGCTTTTTAAAAAAATTACAAAGTCAATAACGTCAACGAACCATTTCAAAAAAAAAACCTACAAAATTTTGATACTTCATCGATACCTCCTTGTGCAGCTGAATTAGGACCACAATTCTTAAGATCCATGTATATCGCCAGATTGTGGAGCCACGCTCACAAGAAAATTCCTTCTAATTTGGTACCAGAAGACTGCGGATGGGTAATAGTCGACTCCAAATACCTCAGATACCATCTAGCGTTAAAGACGTTATTATCGATCAAGAACAGCCTGAAGGTACAAATATTTCCACACGCTTTCGTTCTTATATTTGTTAATAGCCATTTTTAATTTTTGATTTTGTTTTTCAACAGATGTTAACGAAATCCAATCTGAGGATGACATCGATTGCGAAAGCGAAAATATGCAGTACGATGAATCCGACACAAACAGCGAAATAGAATAAGTCTACAATTTATTTGTATTATTTGTTAATGAAAAAATTATTTTAATGGTAAACATATCTTTGTATAATATAGGAATTGTTAACTTATTGTCCTCATAATATAATTAACAAAATAATAAATCGTTATAATGCATCGTACGGAACTAACTCGTTAAGTGCGATCGAGACCGCGCTCGAGACCGCGCTCTTCAATACAGTCTGCCCCGATGTTGTCTTCCATTTTTTTCGTCTGTCATTGACAACATAGCTTTCTCAACAGTTTAACAATCATTCTCAAAAATGTTTAATCATGAGGCTTATCATTTTTTTCTCACTAAAGATAACGCCGCTTTGTTGAAGTCTGCCGGCCATTTCTCTTCCACGAAATCGTCTGCCAATAATTTTCCGCGTTTCGTAGCAACAAATATTTCACTTCCCAATAATTTTTATCCATGAGCATTATCATTTTTTTCATTGTAAAATTTGTCATCTTTGACCGTCCGCCCCCGCCTTAATCTTCCTAATCGCGCTGGCAGACTGGCCACTCGGTGTTCGGGAGCGCTAATGGAACCTCTCTAGCTATTCACATTTCATGTACCTTATACCTTGCTTTTTTATGTAGCTAGCTCTTAGACTATAACTTGTAATAAAATTTCATAAAGAGTGTAGTGAAAATTAAAGATATCAAAACATTTCGTGACTTGTGATAATAATATAGGTCCTTTTATTTTCTTATACAACTCGAGGAAGTGGTATTGCTTTTGATATACTTACACAATGTGTGTATAATATAATTACACTATATCGAACGCGAACAGCTACATTCCCAATATCTTTATGAAAGCAATGTTTAACGAAATTAAGATTATACAACAAACAGACCATGTATCTGCTTCCAAACTAAAAAAAATAAATAGGTCGATACATCAAGTACCTAGTTCTAAAAATATGAAGTTATCTTTGTTAAATCACGTTTTTTGAAAATTGAATTTAGGTATTTTTTTTTATCATTTGCAAAAATATCGTAAATGGCCATTTCATATAGAAAATAGTTAACAAGAATGGGTCTCGCAAATTTACTCCATAGGACACATTTTTACGACTGTGGTGCCTACCCGTCGCGTCGGTCACTGAACGCAGATTTGTTTATTCTAATCGAGTCATTGGGAAATAAATGTGTACTTAAATTGTAACCATACTTTTTTCTCGTTGTTTCAACTCAATGATACGCTTTGCGCGCTCTCGGCCGTATGTGGCCAAAACATAAGTCGCCCGACCGTGGCCCACCTGGATATTTTCCAGCGCTGGGCCAATTCATCCCTAAATCGAGATATTTTTAGTTTCACCTCTATTATTATAAAAATGATTTTTCTTACCAAGAGGGAACCAGAGATGCATTAATTCTCCACCAATCCTACCAATAGCTGCTCCTGCTCTAAATACTGGTATGAAACTACCATTTGGTATTGGCATAGAAGATGCTAATATGGAAAATATGAACTAAAACAAATTTATAAAAATTAATTGCCTATCTATTCATTCGTAAAATACTTGTACAGGGTGTCACATAAATATTAACCCCCTGTTATTTTTGATATTTTTAACCCAAATAGTTCATCCAAAAAATGAAAATTTGAGAAAATTTAATGCAACGTCACTAATAATTTGATTAATAGCTAGAAAACAAATGAACTGAAGAATAAATAGAAAAAATATTCATTTGTGATTTTTATAACAAAAAATAAAACAATAAACGGTAGCTGTCACAAAATGAGATTATCAAACGAACAACAATAATATCATACCTCGGTAACATGACAGATAAAAATAGTATAACAATTATATCACATTATCTTCAACATAACTCCCATTCAACTAACATAACTCCCATTCAACTCCTACTGCATCATCCTCATTAAACAAATTTATAAGATGTGTAACTTGTTTAGTGTCCCCTGACAGTTTTTCACCATAAACATTATTTCTTACAGCACCCCAAAGATAAAAATCTAGAGAATTTAAATCGGGACGTTTTGCGGGCCAGTGGAATGGTCCATTTTTTCCTATCCAGATAGGATATCTTTGTTTATTCTTCAATTCACTTGTTTTACTAGCTATTAACCGATAACGACATTGTGAGTATAAAATTGTCTCAAATGTTTTTGGTAACAACTCAGTAACTGCTGGACCAACATACTATAACTATATTTGTAATCAGAAAAATCTGCAAATTCAAATATACAGTTTGTTTACACTTTTTTGTTCCACCCTGTATATTTTACACGTTTAGAAAAAGTTGACAGATATAAAATCAACATTAAAAATCGTTCAAGATCAATTTTGGACGAATTATTTGGGTTAAAAATAAAAATAGCAGGGGGTTAACATTTATGTGACTTACCTTGTACATTTAGCGTCAATAGAAATGAAACGCTTAAAAATTTGTCAATTTTTAAAATCTTGCAACTTTTGAATGAAGAGTCCGAACTTTAAAAACTTGAGGCAAATTATTACTCAGATATTTAACTACATCACATTGCTGGTTTTGACAGAGATATTTCTACAGGGTATTATTTTCAGCCGTTTTTAGCGAGATTGGAATGGGCGTGTGAACATCTAACTTGGCGAGATGAATGGTGTTCAGTCTTATTCAACGACAAAATTCGAGTGAGTAGATTTTCAGATGATCGCAGAGTTAGGGTATTGACTAGGTCTGGGGTGGCTGGAATTTGTTAAGTTCATGAAATCTATCCTTAAGAACGATGACAGCTCAAGTGTATCTTGACAATATTAATAATTAGCTTTAGTTTAGAACAACCTTTAAATAACTTAAGATTTTTTGTAAAAATACGCACATACAATATACAGTGAGAATTTCCTAGGATTGAATTAATAATTTTGTGATAATTTAACAGACATAAACATAAAATGGGAACGTCTAATGGGAATTTTACAGTATAACGTAGATTCCATTGGTTGAAAAAAAGAATAAATAATAATAATATTAAACATCCAAGAGACTCTGGCTTACTATGGAATTAAATCAAACGAGAGAAAATTTGTGTTTACTATCAGAATTATCTATATCATAACTTTCCAGACACTTAATAAAAATTAAAAAATAACCATTATATTAAACTTGTAAATCAAAATGGTAATACTACTAAGGTATACTAGGATATTATAAATAAATATCTGATGTGGCCAGCATACAACTTTCTTATATCAGTATATATCATGATCTAAAAAAATCATTCTATTTAATTCTTCACTTACCTCAATTAAATTTTAATAGCGTTCCTTGAAATGTTTCATTAAAATTTTTAAATAATTAATTATCAGCTTTATTCAATATTGTCAATAATAATTCATGTCATATATTTTAATAATTTTTTCTTATTAACATTGACATTTTTGTAATTAAATTAGACCTTTCAAATGTCAAACTGTTAAATTTATCCTAACCCCATTTTATGAGGCCAAATGTGTAAAATATTTCAGTTTACATCAGCTTTATTTAAGTAATTGGAAAATATATTTTATTGACTTGATATTGTAGACATGATTTATAATCTCCCTCCCATCAAGAATATATTTTTTTGTAAAGGCAAATACAAAAAAGTTTGGGTCCCGTGGGTCTCCTTTCAGCTGTCTAATTTTGCTCATCACCGAATTTATCATTGTCTTTGGCCTTTAGAACATGTGTACCAAATTTGAAAGCTTTATCTCAAAAACTGTGGCTGCTATCGCGATACTACTATACTTCCATAAAATTATGTTTTTTCATTATAATTCGTCGAGATTCCTCGCGAAATGCAATAAAATTTTTAAAATTTTTTTCCCAAAATTGTACCTCTTTTCTTCTTTCAATCATTATGTCTTTTCTGGTGGTACCACATTCACCAAATTTAATGTGTCACCTAAAATGTTGTTGAAAATCTTAACTGCCAAATTTGGGAAGTCTCCCATTAGTATTTTTTTATTTATCGCGGATACACGCACACGCACACACACACACATCCACGCACCGACAGACATCATTCGGAAAATAGTCAGAATGGATTCAGGAGGGTTCAAAACGTATATATCAATCAGAACCTCGAGGTTGAAAAAAATCACGATTACTATACTTCCTTATATTAGGTATAAGAAAATAAAAATAGGCAAAGCAAAGAGAAATTCTACCATCTGCCAATCTAGAAGCAGACGAAATTATTTTGTAAATGTGTGTAAAAGTTGAACGTCAAATAACGGCCCTTAAGATTATCTGTTAGGAAATGTAATTTGGAACCACCAAAACTTTAATTTTCAAAGTATTGGACAGGAATATCATAAATAATTTAAAAAATAAAAACAGTAGGGATCATTACAGTATGAATGTCAATATAATAAAAAATACAAAAAACATAATACTTAATGTTCCCTTAGTTGTTCTTTTTAACGAGTGCATACGTTCTGGCATTTTCTCTGATGTTCTGAAAATCACGAAAGTAATCCCATTCATAAAGGACATCAGTAATTATAGACCAATATCAATAGTACCAATAATTTCAAAAATAATCGAAACAATTTTATAAAACCAAATACTCATTTTGAAAATCACAATGTATTTCACAATAACCAGATGGGTTTTCTAATTAACAAATCAACAAATGAGGAGAATGATTCATCTTAAAAATGTTGTTATAGTCAGTTGCAACATTATAAATTCCTATAACAACAAATCGCAAACAATATACCAGTATTGGTGACAAAAATTTCGATTTTTTTGACGTAAAAAGAGGAGTACTATAGGGATCGGTATTGGGTCCCACTTTGTTTTTAGTGTATATGAACGATCTCAAACAATCCGTAACCGAGGCAGATCTGGTATTATTTGCAGGCGACACCACAACAAAAAATTGAGCAATTTAAATGACTAGAATCGTTAGTACTTATCAATCTGTTTGGAAAACATTCAGTTGATTAATTTATCGTCAAGTGAACCTATGAATATTATGCGCCGTTTTTTTTCTATTACATTTTCCTAACACTGACAAATCAAGAACGAACGCTCAATATTCGCTCAATTTCCTAACCTCGTTGTTTGGAAAATCATATTGTTTTGTTATAGATGTGCAATGTCGCATCTAACATTAGGTTCGTGTTTATGATTTTTTCAAACATTTGTTAAAGAGGGTTGTTCTGAAACCAGCGTATTCGCCATATTTGACAAATATTTAAAAAATATTCTGAGGTGATTTGTCATATAAATTTTGGAAAAAATACAAAGTATGTACACGAGAACAACTTAATTGGCAGCTCTCCAAATATTTTAGTTGCAATACAAATTTTATTAACTTACTATGTCAGTTATTAGAAGAGAATGGCCCTTTTCTAAATTGAAAGTAATGAAAAAAGATCTAAAGTCTAAAATAAGCCACTAGAGACTAACGGCTTTTTGTTTAACTATGTAGAAAACTGTTGCTATGTGGCAAAGTACCACTTTTCTAAATAAAATAGTTATTTACGTAACAAGACCAGAAAGTGATTCTTTACTTGGCTAGCTCGCAGTTTTTGTTACTCCCAAAGACACTTTTTAACTTGAAATGTTTTATAAACAAAATTCATAAAATTCAACTGACAGATGTCAGATGCTGTTGTCTAGAGTGCTTAATTAGGTACCTACTCTATTGGTGCCAACCAATATTGATATAAGGAATTGGTAAAGACTTTACAGATCCCTTATGTCACTTTACCGGGCTAGATGTATTTTCCACTGAAACAATTGAACCAAAGCAGTTAGCTTTCTAGACAGTTACAGAAAAACGCATGTAAATAGCATGCACATTTAGCACACGAAAAACGAATAGTTTTTACAATATTTTTAGATCATCAATATGATTTTTTTGTTATAGGACCCCCAGAAAAGAGATGCATATTCAAATTTAGTTCCAAGAAACGTAAAACGTAGAATTTTTAAGATGTTGACTATCGAAATATCTACTAATTTTAATTAAAGAACCAAAAGCTATTTTTATATGGTATAAGGATAGTTCTTTTTCAAGAATTCCGCCACGGTTTACAAAAATTGCAGGACTATGATATATCAAACAATACAGGATTGGATTTAATTGTACGAGTCATAATGTTACATTCTGGCAAATTAAGTATATTAAAGAGACTATTTTCTGAACACCAATATCGATCACAATATCATTAGTAATTATATTATATAATAGGAGTTCGAGAATTGACCCATGTGGAACACCAAATGTTGCGATAAACCACACATTCCTGCTTATATGATAGTCAGGAACGAGCGTTTGACTATCTCTAGGCAGCCATTTTTCTTTATTTTAGAAATGTGACGGTAACAATTTTATGAAAAATAAATTGTGCTTGTGTGTACGGAATAATAAGTATTAAATATTGTTAGTATTACACAAACTTAAAATAGGTTTATTTTTCCAGTAACTAGTTTTTAGATAACAAAGAATTATTCATGTGGTAGTCCCAAGAAAGAATAAGAAAAATTTAGAGAATACCACAAATAACGTTCAGACTATACATTTGATTTATTTTAAAATAAAAAGATTGTACGAGAATGTGCCATTAATTATTTTTCTTATAAAATTAGAAGAATTACAGAGCAAATCTGTAATTCCCTTATTTTTATGTATTTTTTGATAATATTAATGAAAGAATCCACTTACTTGATAACACATAAACACCACTAGACTGGTATAAATTCCGGACCACTGTGTTGACCAGTGTGACACAACTTCGTTTTGAGCAACTGTGAGATTTTCTTTGGTCCAAGTAAAGTTGCTGAACAATTCCTGAACTTGAACACCGGGAGCGATTTGTGCAGCCATAAATTGACCGATGCCTGGTGGCCAGGTAACCGTTGATATGAGCAGAACTATGAAGCCTGGGTAGATGAACCGACTAAAATATAAAATGGAAAAATATATAAAATATCTCAAACTATAGATTTATTTATAATCGAGAAACATTAACAAAAATTTCACAGATGACAAAGCCAATAAACAAGGAAAGGATATACAGAAATGCATGTGATTACTTGTACTCAATGATCCTAAAAAAGGTGACTTGTATCTTTAGAATTACCTATTTTGGATATTCTTTTTAAATTTGGTGCAATAAAATAGCATCATTAGCTCAATATTTTAACAAATTAAAACTAATTTATCCCAAATTACCTTAGAATTTGTGTAATGTCACTTTTTTAGCTCTCTAATGTTTTTATTCGTACATATACTGTAAATAAATTGAAATATTTAAAATGAAAAATCTTTTCCAAAAGTTTATTTTACTCTTACATGTTTCTCTACTTGCTATACTTTTCAACAAGAATTTAGTTTTTTCGAATTGTGAGATGGTAACAATTATTAACAATTTTCTAACCGGTTTCCTACAGCAGGTGATGTCATATGCTGTCATGGGTAAACATTGGGAACGACGCTACTGTGGACCCAATCATAATGGACGAGAATTCATCATTCGACTGATAACCGGGCGTACATATATATAATATAATAAATACTTGGTTCATGCGGCTAGACTTACTTACTGTAATAAACTCTTAATTTTTCAAAACATATTACTAACATCAGATCAGAAGTAGGATAAATAAATGAACAAATGCATAAATAAATAATCAAGAACGGTCAACTTGTGATATATGTATAAATGAAGATATTGATGGTGGATGCTTTTGTGATTGGGCTATCGTATTTAAAACATGAAATATTGAGAACAAATCGTTAGCCATGGAAATTATAGACAAAAGGTCACCAGGTGTCTCTACTAAAATTGAGGAAAGATAATAAAAACGACAGATGAGGCTGATATTTTATTTTAGGGTTTTAGGAAATGGGAACATACACTCCCACGTCCTGTTATTTTTAACTCTGGATACAGTAATACGGTTTGGGAGGTTTAAGTTCTCGAAAGACAGGCATGTCTCACTATTTACATGCTGTTGGGTTACCGAGAAAAAATGTTCAAGTATCCTGCCGATGCTTGATAAATTGTTCATAATAAAAATAAATCATGATGATGAGCAATAGCCATAGATTTGATGATTATCAATTAGCAATATGTTGATGTTGATTGACTAGTTGGTAAGACATTAATGATCATGATCAATTGTCAATATGATGAAGAGGTAATGAACACAGATGAACAGTTGGTAATATATTCAGATCAACTGGTAATATATTGATGTCGATGAACGGTTAGTAGTTTGTGATGATAATGGGTATCACTGGTAATATATAGTTCTGCTTAAAATTATATTAAAAGTGCCTTAGGTCCACACTCGGTGACACATTAATGGATTATAGCAGCAACTAAGAATTTGAAACCTTGGTTTTAATATCACTAGAGGGAAGATTAGGATGATGATTCTTGTGAGTAGCGAGGTAACGTCGGTACTCTGGAATAATACTTTCCAGTAAAGCGGTGATACTGCCGTATGACTGTGTGATTAGTCTGGGGCAGTTCGTCAACCACCTGACTGTGGGACTATAGAATCAGCCTGAGCAGTTCGCCAATTAGGCTTTAGTTTAAGTTAGTCCATAGTTTAAGCTGTGCTATCTTCTAAGTTAAGTTATAGTTTAACATTATATCTACTGTTACAGTTTGAAACTTATCTATACATCTTGGCCATAGGGATGCCTTTTTATCAAATATACAGGGTGTCACTCCACAGGACCTCTTCTAATCCATCACTCAGGAAACCGATTATCCAAAAATTGACGGACTGCTATAGCAAAATGTGGGGGTGCTCCATCCTGTTGAAAAAACAGTTCACCCTCTTAAAGATTATCGTCTTCTTTGAGGATTTGGGTAATCATTGGGTCGATGTTATTTTCTAACAGATCGAGGCACCTTTCGCCATTTAAATTGTCAGGAATAAAAAACCGCTCGACAATGTGATCCCCTAAGATGTCAGCCCAAACATTTAACTTCTGGGGCCTTTGGGTATGAGTTTCCATGAACAGATGTGGATTGGTTTCACTCCAATACCTGCAATTGTGCCTGTTTACCTCCCCATTTAACTGAAATGTCGATTCATCTGAAAAACACGTATTGTACAGTAGATTGTGCTGAAAGAATGCGACACTATGCTGCTCACTCCTGCAGCGATATACTTTTTGAGGAGTCCACCATTATCCAACTACTTCAGGACAAACTATTGGCCAGTGATAACAACAATAGGCGCCTAATCGCAATGCTTCGCGATGCTTTTGAGTAATAGGACATTGAAGTGAAAGAAGCCGAAGAAGCCGCTGAACGGGACATCATTAACACAGCAGTATCCAAAAGTCCAATATTTGACCGTGTTATCGGTATTGGAGAAGACGTAGACCTCCTGGTTTTCCTCAGTGGTTTGGACTCAGCTGCAACGAACGTCTACCTCCAAAAAAGTGGCAGACGTGAAGCTGGGTGTGTCCATTTCACAAGCTCATCTTACACACATAGAGCCACACGATACCAGCAACAGGCAGTTCTTTTCTACATGCCTTCAGCTGGTGCGCCACCACCTCTGCCCCTTTCGGGCATGGAAAAACTAAATCCTCCAGAAAAATCCCCACCTCATAGAACTGGTTGCCGTTTTTTTGCAGCCAGATTCCAGTAATGAGGCCATAGCCAATGCTGGGGAGAAATGCTTCGTGTCTCTTTATGGGGGTGACATAAAGGACACTTTGAATAGCCTCCATTACCAGCCTTTCATAAAGTCGGCCACCCACACAAAGGTTAACTTTGCTCGTTTGCCCCCAACGGAAGACGACGCAAGCCATAATTCTTATAGGACTTACCACCAAATTCAGAAGTGGTTGGGGGCTTATCCCAGTTACTACCACTACGGATCCTCCTCCTCAAAATCTACTGCGCTTGATATCTTGTACATGCAGAAAAGGATGCCGTGGGGGATGCAGCTTCCGCAACGCCGTATTAAAATTCAGCACTATGCAAATTTTGCTGTGAAAAATCATGCCAAAACATTTCATCTGTTTACTTGGACGATTCCGACGACGACTAAGACGATCTTATCTTTACGGAACAAGTTGGAGCTCTCTCCACCTGCTCAAGTAGCCACCGAGGATTTTTCAATGCTAGGGCCGTAGAAAAAAAATTATAATGCAGCAGCGTAGTATTTTAATATGTATATATTAATTTGTGATAACTTTTTTTTAATAAAACTAGATTACTATGTGAACTGTTTACATTGATTTTTCCCAAAATCCATTTTTCCGAAATTTGGTTTTATGTCATTATCTAGGTAACTATTGGGCCAACGGGCGTCCTTCTTCAAATTAAAGCTAAATAAATTTGGTACAAATTCATTCCCTATGACTGTTCTAGTGGGATGAGTACTTTTCCCGATATTTGGCAAGATACATGACCAAAACGCAAATTTTTCACTTTTTGGAAAAAATTGCAAAATTTTTAAGCGCTGTTCTTCAAAAAAGTACTGATCATACAGAGCTTATTTTAAAAAAAGGTAAGAATAACTTTTTCTGTAGAATCCATACTTTACGAAATATTGAGCAAAAACCGAAATAAATGTCGCTGTTTTTTACGCATTGCGCAGCTCGCACAGGTCTTTCGAAGTAGCAAATCTGGTTTCTTACTATTGTCATAGGTCCTAACAACATATTAAAAATTAGAACTACTTGACCGTTTGCAAGGTCGGGCCATTTCTTATGTCTCTATTTACTGGGCTAATTATGGCGATTTAAAATATGTCGCCGCTTCTGCTGCACTGTATGAACAACAATGTAAATAAATAATTATGCTCTAATCTACTAGATACTTACTTAAACTCCTTTATTTTCTTTAGCCATTTGGTTCCATTGGCCCAACGATTAAAATGTGTCTTACACCATACATAGAACGAACCCCCAAAGCCACAAATAAGCCTAAAATTCAAAAATATACATGGAAATTAGCTATACGCGTTTTTATTTTATTATTTCTAATTATAGTTTTCTCCAAAATTCTTTTAAAAACCGAAACGTTTCATTCCAGTTTCTTCAAAATATTCATTTATTCATGGTTACAAGACGTCATTGAAATTTTATTGTATATTGGTTCTTCCACATTTTAATGGGTTGTATGTTCCTTTAGTCTAATGAGAATTAATCGCTTGGTTTATCCATCATGCACTTCTGATTAAATTTCTCGTAGCAGTTTTTGTAAAAAATCGATGTTTTATTTGTCTCAATTTTGTTGTTTGGATTCTTCAAAATTGTAATTTATAATAGATGAATAACTGAAGTTCTCACGAAATTTATAAAAATTCTTAGTCTTTCTCATTTATTAGACCATTATAATTGCCTCCTTAAATTTACATTTTCTAACTATTTTTTTCAACTTCACCGGGTTAAACTTTACTTTTATCTATAACTACTGTGAAACAATTTATTTTTTTAAAACCTATTCGTATTAAAAGGCACTGGCGAAAATGTTACCTATGTTATAGAATTTGTTCTCCCACAAAAAAAGTACCAAAATATTTCATCCAAGACGTCTAAACCACATTTTTTAAATTTTTTTTGAAAGAGTATTCTGCTTCAGATAAATTCTACATTGTTTAAACAATTTGAATACCATTAAAAAACCTGCTCTTGCTGTTTAGATTGTCATTTATGTCATAACTCGAAAACGATAAATCATAAAAACAAGCAAATTATAAAAAATCATATTTTGAAAAACAAAACAGCATGTCAACATTTTTATCAAAAATCGGTAGTTGAATTATTAAACAATTTGTTGCAAACATTACACGAGCACTGTATATACATATACTTGACCTGGTTATTAGAGATAACATTTATCTAAACATAAAGAATTTATTATATTATAAAAATAACGTCTTGTTTTTTTTGCATACATATTATATAATTTTTATACCTATTTAAATTTTGTTATCCTTTTACAGCTAAATTTTCTATTGATCTAACAATAAAAAAAAGTGTTGCCTGTTCATACATTATACATTGACTGAACAAAAAAATGGACTGAAGGAACCCTTGAACTTCCCGTTCAGAGATTATCGGTTTAATTAAATAATAACTGTGACTAGAGACACGCTAATTTTTACAGAAATAAAAAACCATGTAAAAAGGCGTATTGCTATTTAAAATTATGGAAAATGAGTTACTGCGGGCTTGCTTTCTCATAAATATGTAAGTAAAGAAGTATGAACCTGTCATTATAAGAATGGCAAACCAAAGCATAATCACTCTGATAATGTTTATCCAGCACGTTGTTCTACAGATTAAATATTAATCTAGATTCTTCCTTGTGGTGTGCACGCTATTTTCTTCGAGCTATAAACATTTTAGAAAAGAGTATATCAAAATCGTTTATTTCTGTTTCCATATAGCATTATAGCAGCAACTTATATTTACCCCAAATGATATTAAGTGCTACACTGAAAGAAATTTCTATTAACCATAAATAAAAATTGATTAGCCCCAAAAAAAATACCTCCATTAAATAGGCTCCAAATAGACTGCTTTGTAATCGCAACAAAAACGATTTTACTAAGACGCACTTATTTAACGTTAAAAAAGTTTTTCTAAATATTTATTTATTGCTGTGGGTTGATCACTTTGCTATTAGTCAGAGTCTTATTTTAACCTTAATAGGTTTTTTGTTACAGTTAATAAGCTCGTATTTTTTTTATAGCATTACTACGTTGCAACCAGGAAAAAGCTTTTCTTGCCGCTAATTGATACCTTGTAACCATTATACAGCTTACATTGTATAAATATTAAAGATCTAGTAATGACAGCAAATATTCCTTTTTGTCCTGATAATCTCACTTTGTAAACATTGTATAAATATATACTGGATCTAGCAGAATTTTATTCCTGCCATCAGAAAAAAAATTGCTACCATAGAAAGAATTTTTTGTAAGTCGTAGAGTATTATTCATATTCTGATATAACCATAATATCCATTATGCAAAACTCGATAGTTTTTGTGATATTTTAATTATTATTTTACACAGTACAAATTATGTAACAAAAATTATGTTAAATCCTTTGATAAGATAAAAATACAAGAGCCAAAACCTTCACTTGTTGTAAAAAACTATCTACATTGCATAATGGATATAATGGTTAAATAATAATAATTGCTACTTATACGCCCTCAAAGAAATACGTCGATCTACCAGTCACCCTGTATATACAGGGTGATTCAATTTTATTTAAACTTTAACAACTGTTAGATGTCAGCAAAATAAAGTTATTTTGTATATAGTATAAATTTTCAATCGGGGTTTTTGTTTTCGAGATACAATATGTTGAAAAATATTTGTCTTTTTTTCTGAAACTACAAATTATGTTATTATTTATATTTGGTATTAAATATCAGTATGTTAGGCTGCATCTATTTGACTAATTCGTTTTTTCTACAGGGTAACTAAATCATCTTGGAGTAAATTATCATATTTTCAAAAACCTGAAAGAACTACTTGAACTACTAATACCCTTTATTTCAAAAATTATGGTCTCTACGGAAAAATTATACCACAAAATACTTACATATATTTGTATTGTTAAATGTAAAAGACATTATTATAATAAAATCTTTATTTTGTTATAGTTACACATTTATTTATTATTTAAAATATTTTCAGTTTGAAATAGAGAATTTCTGAATTCGATATTTTCATTTGATATATTTTTTTAAAAAAAGATAATGAAACTTAATATGTGCAGGGTTATTCATTATAAATTACCCACCAATTATCATCGTTATTATTGCCTACAGAAAAAAAAGTTTTAAATAAAAGGTGTGTGGTTATGACTGAATTTTGTTAAAATGCTATTAAAAGTACAGTAGCGTGTAGAAATCAGGGAATACAAAAAAAATAATATATTTTTTTAAATGGGATAACCTATATGTTATTAAATTTTTTGAATGATCCTTTGTTCCTGATTTCAAAAATATACCATATGTTACCCCTACCATATACCGTTTATGAGTTATTAAACGTCGAATATCTTAGTTAAACTAGTTACTGTAAATATGGAAAAGTTAACATTATTAAAGTGAGCTATGAAAATGACAACTATTATGTTTGGGAAGTGAAATTTTTTTAATGAAATAATCAAAATGGTTTACAGTGAGGAAGAAAAAAACCTAGTATTTATATAAAATAGATAACAAACATTTATTTAGGCAATTTTAATATAAATAAATAATAACTCATAAAAGATGTTCGATGTATCCACCATTATTGTCAATGCATAATTGATAACGTCTTCTTATATTTATAATTGAACCGGAAATGGATTTATTATTTACATTCAAATTGTTTATTTCAAGTCGAATCCTGTCTTTAATGACTTGAGTACTATTATTATTATTATTGGCAATGTCTCTTAGAAATCCCTAAAATAATGAATCCATAGGGGGCAAATCCGGACTGTTAGGTGGCCATTTTATAGGTCTATTATTCCCTATCCATATTGGGAATACACTAATCAAATGATCTCGAACGGGTAGGATAATATGCGGAGTTGCCCCATCCTTCATTCAAATTATATCATCAAGTTCGGCTTCCAGAAAATTCTACAAAACAATATTTTCTGCTTCTGGGATAATTATTTCCAGATAGGTAACTCCAGTTAAAGTATAATCATAAAATATAGACCCAACAATTTTGTTTCCGAAAATTCCACACCAAACGCTAACAGTTCGTCTTCCTGATTTTCTATTTGTTTTACCAATCTTTTTCTGTTGTGCTTGTTTTCCCACGATCTTCGATTTTTCCTATTAAAAACGCCTGCCGAAGAAAAGTGTGATTCATCAGAACATAATATTTTAGTAAAAAAGTCGGGATCTTCATCCAACTTTTGAATCATCTGGCGGCAAAATTCCAGCCTTATCCTTTTATGAGCCTCTGTTAAAACTTGTACGGGTAAAATTTTATATGGTCTGTAGCTGTTGTTTTTTAACGTACGTTGGATTTTGGAATAATTTTTACCTAATTGATCTACTGCATTATTTATACGATATTCAGAATTTTTCAGAATGTTTCAAAAAAGTATATTCGCGAATAAATATAGATAGACTTACCTTCGAAATGAAGGTAGTGTTCTTCCTGATTTGCTTGAACTACACGCTTTTTTCTACTAAAACTGAAGGTATTATTCACCTTTCGGTAAATATTTTTGAACATATTTATATATGTATAACAAGTAAATATTTGGACTTTTTCTTCCTCACTGTAAACCATTTTGATTATTTCATTAAAGAAATGTCACTTATCAAACATAATAGTTGTTATTTTCATAGCTCACTTTAATAATGTTAACTTTTCCATATTTACAGTACCAGTTTAATTAAGTTATTCGACGTTTAATAACTCAAAAACAGTATATGATAGGGATAACATATGGTATATTTTTGAAATCAAAAACAAAGGATCATTTCAAAAATTTAATAATATACAGGGTATCCCATTTAAAAAAAATATTATTTTTTTGTATCTCCTGAAATCTGCACGCTACTATACTTTTGACAGCATTTTAACAAAATTCAGTCATAACCACACAATTATTTAAAACTTTTTTTTTTTAGGCAATAATAACGATGATAAGGGGGTGGGTAATTTATAATGAATAACCCTGTACAACTTAATATTTGATATTAAAACACGTCCTCTAACAATGTTCTATATTGACCTAAAGAAATTTTAAGAAGTATGGGGCAGCACTGACGTCGCCAGGATAGGTTTATATCGATGTTAAAATACTAATATTTTTTTTGGTGTCATTTTATGAAACTAAATAATCGTATTTTCCAGGTTAAAAAAAATACGCATCAGTATTGCCTGTAATTTTATATCATAAATCTACTTATAGGGTATTTAGAATGAACCCAATGTTTTCGTTCTTTGATATTTCTAACAGAAAAATTTGAACAGCGATTTATAAATTTAAGTTGGATATCTGGTGAACGCAACCAAATGGTTCATTTAAGGAAACAAAGAACTAATAAATAATAGAAACATATTTGAAAATCAACCTTGATATTAAATTGAATAATTTAATCTTTTGATTCGTTGATGAATAAAAATTTTTGTATGATGAAAACTTGGCTTCAAAACGAGGTCTTTACTATCGATGGTTTTATCTGAAAGTGACACCACAAATTGTCAGATACAGACTAATTTAAATTTAGATTTTATACACATTTTCCTAGGTGTTGTAGTTACAAAACATTTTCCTTTAACAAAGTAATTTAATTAACTGATATTTCCATCTGATGAAAAGGTAACGTAACACGATTTTCCGCAGTTTTCTTTGTAGTATAAAGAATCACTTACCCCAATATAGCAAATGAAATTAACTCAAACGGATCGTAGGGAAAATTTACGAAGAAACTGGTTGGAAAAACAACAGTGATCGTATCAACTCCATCAATCCAAACTAGTAGTAGTCGATATGTCGTTGCGCCCCAAACGGCGGCAAAAAAACCTCTCCAGTAATTTCTTACTGCGTAGTAGGCTGTTGTAATTTCAACACTAAATAGTACACCTAAAACAGAATTTAAACGTACCAGTATCATATCTGTTGGACTTATTTAGATATCTAACAAATATAGTGCAGTATGTGATATACAATAGTTTTAAGTCAGAATTCTATATCGCTACCTCAGAGGTGCCTCAGGAGTCAAACCTTGGACCCCTTCTTTTCTTACTGTTTATAAATGACCTGACTGAGTGCATCGAATGCGAACAACTTTTGTATGTTGATGATTTTAATGTTATATCGGATTCGGATGACTGTCAGGCATTACAAGTTCAGCTTAACAATGTAATAGAGTGCTGTAGAATCAACAAGCACAGAATATTTAGGCAAAGTCGTATTTTATTTGTACAAATAATCCCCTTATTTGTATGATTATGCCATTGACAATGTTGAACTCACAAGATGTGATTCAGATAAGGGCTTAGGTAATATTTTTAATTCAAACTTATCCTTTATTAAACATATAGAAACGGGAGTATCTAATTTTATTAAAACCTTGGGATTTATAATCCGAAATGTAGTTATTCTCAAATGAATTGGCGTTAAAAACTTTACATAATTCGTTATTCCGTTCTCTTGTATTTTCTCCTTCTTATAATGTTCATTCAATGACACTAGAGAGTGTACAATGACAATTTTTGAAGTTCTCGCATTTCAAGTGTATCAAAAATATCCCGAAATGGGTTTTAGGAAATGGTACTGAGTATGTTTGATATGCAATCATTAAAATATCGTAGAATTTTTTCTCTCCTTAACATTTTTATTCAAAATATTACACAACAAAATTGACTGTCCTACCATCCTATCAGAAATAAAATTTCATATATCTCGTCTTAACTCTAAGCAAAATAATATATTTACTTGTTCGGTACCGAGGACTACTATCTTGGTAAAATCACCCCAATTTTTGTGATGTCATCCAACTTTAATAATATATCTCCTAATTGTATAAATGATTGTAACCTGTTGAGTTTATTACGAATTGCTGAAGAGTACTACCACTCAACTGAGATTTAGCTATCACTTTCTAATCACTTTCAATATATAAATGTACATTTTTTACATAATTATACTTATTTATATTATTATTTCTATTATTTTTACATGATCGTATTTGTTTATATTGTTGTTATTCTTAGTCACTATGTAATGTTTATTTTCAAAAATATATTGCTTGCAATTATTGTATATGCACATCTATATTTATTATGACTGTATTCTGTAGTATTAATTACCTATATATTAGTGTTTATTATTATTAGGTTAGTGACTGTACATTCCAGAATCGTATGCCCTAAGCAGTCAGAGAGAACCCAGAATGACCGCCTTCTGCATTTTGCCTGGCAGCCACTCAACTGATTTTTGGCATGTCCGGTATAGTATCTTCAGTTCTGAGAGCATCGTAGGATTTATCCCTTCGAGTACACCGATTATTAGGACTATCATTTTGACCGAGTAACCTGGGTACAGCACTTGGAGCTTGTACTGGAGATCGCAATATTTGGTCCGTTTCTCCTCTTCCTTCAAGGTGATGATTTCTCCGCAGGTGCCGAGAACTCGATGACATACATTACCTTGAGTTGATGGTCGAGGAGGACTATATCAGGCTTGTTGCCTTGGATTAGCCTAACAGTCGGGAACGAGTAGTTCCAGTAAATCCGGCATTTCTCGTTCTCGACAACGTACTATTTGGAAGGTAACGTGCATGGTGTCTGGTCTACCCCATACAAGTGCCTTAGATGGTAGTATAGCACACGTAACGTCGAATTATGACGGTGGATGTAGGCAGAAATCGTATATACGGGGCATACAGATAGTAAGTGCATGGGCGGATCCGGCGCCTGACGGCAGGTCATGCAGATGATGTCAAAAACCTCTACAAGTCCACATGCGGCTGCGGTAGACCAAGGTGTTGATAACACCATCTTGGCAGGCCATAATGACTCCCTCGGTCTCCAACTTAAGCCTGGCTGACCTTAGAAAAGCAAATGTCAACTTGGTCGATAAACTCAGTGTTTCTATGTTCTTATAGAAGACACCATGATCGGGTTTATCGACGTGCTACCGAAACAAGATTTTCCTGTTCAGCAACTCTAATTCGGGCTCTCAGGCGATTTGGCTGAAGTTTAGTGACTTAGTCTACATCAGCACCTCGCCGGCCACCTCGCCAGGTGTCGAATGTGAGACCGAGATCATCTGCTGCCCTTTTTGCTGCTTTAAACAGTCCTGCTACCACTCCTAGAATTTCGTGAAGTTTTACAAACCGCAAGAGGAGATCTGAGCTCCTGAGGATGCTACATGCCAAACTCAGTACTACTCCGCTATGCGTACAATCCAAGCTCTAGAGACCTCAGCCCCCCCGTTGACGTGGGAGGTACACACGAAGAACGGACGATCTGGGATGAATACTTCAGTGAATATTCATCATCTTGCGGGTATCTCTGTCTAATTGGCGCAGCTCGTCTACTGTCCACTTCACTACTCCAAAGGAGTAGTGAAGGACCGGAACGGCAAGCATGTTAGTCGCAGACACCTTATTCTTCCCCGAAAGTTCCGAAGACCAAATCTTTCGGAGACGGTGTCTGTACTTGCCGCGGGGAGAATATTTGTTTCACATCCTAGATGTGCCTTTGTTGCACACCCAGATATGTATAGGTCTTGCCAGCATCCAGATGTTTTAGGATGCTTCCGTCTGCGAGCTGCGCATCTTCAGAGAATTCCCCGCCCCTCTCTTGAGGTGGACGACTACACATTTGTCTAACCCGAACTCCATACCAATTGCCCGCGTGTATTCTTTTTCTTCTTCTTCTTATTATTATCATAATATTAACAAAAAACTTTCTAGAAATATTAGAGTAGATGAAGAAGGAAGCTGTAGATAGTTTTTTTAGTGGTAAAATTTATCTTTTTTTCCTCTTATTTTGCAATTTGTACGTATGTATTACTAATTTGCATGTGATGGTTTATATTGCTTCAAAGATACCTTTTATTTTCATCTTTTTATATCAAGCACTTTATAACTTCCCAATGAAAACACACTTTGTTAATTTTTTGTTTTTGCAAATCCAGCAATATCAAAAAAATATTTTTAGCACCTTTACTATGATTATTCATCCATATTTAATCGATTAGCGAAATAATTGAAGTCATCTAGAAACGGTGTAGAAAAAATAAGAGAAGAATAGAGATATAGTACTTGGAATATACGAAATTCTGTATACATTATATAGGGTGTTTTTGAAATACATGCATATCCAAATTTGTAGGTTCTCATGAAAATGTAAAACAAACCCCACACTTAAAATTGAAAAATTCAAAAAATTAATAATAAAATTTTGGATACAACTTTTCCCCCTAATGTCGGCGCTAGGATTGCTAGGAATATAGAGTGCCTATTTACTGAACTTTCAGTGTTGCCGAGTCTGCATGAAATCATGAAATCATGAAAAAGTGATTCAACTCCTCACTCTACTTTACCACATACAAAGTTGGTACTTTTAATAACAAATTAATGTTTTTAATGAAGAAAAGCACGATATTCGTCAAATCAGTGTTCAAAAATTGGCCATTTGTAACAATTAAACACAAATCAAAATCCAAATACACAAACTATTCAATGCTCTAACAAGGTAGAACACAAAATTTTCCAGCAATAACTTGGTTTTACTTAGATACGCACCACGTACGCTGTCTAGTAAATACTGACATAGTGAGACTTAAATCATATACCAGTTACAAATTAGTCAAAGACTCAAGTGGAAGCGATGAAAAATATCATAGACATTGGTAATATTTTACGGTAGTATTCAACATTATTATTCCTGATTGTTTTTAAACATTTTGAAAAATAAATATTTGTACAAATATCAGGATAATGTGAATATTTATCGATTTGAATCTTATGCATGTATTTCAAAAACACCCTGTATAATATATGTATTTATGACAATATTTATTCTGTTTTATCAATGATCAATGATCTTGAGTATTTCAGGAAAATTTTTCTAATGTAGTTATGCCTAACTGGAAAGATTAGTGGATTGACCAGTACAAGATATAAGTGTATTGCTAGTTTATCCATGAATAATTACATAACGAGAAATAGCAACTCCATAGATATTATTGATGAGACCCACAAAAACATTTTATAAGGAGTGTGAGGGATAAAAGGTATTATGTCAATCGATGTAGGGGGATGTACGTAATTCACTAAGGCGAAAGGAACTTGTCAGAACAGAAATATCAGGCGACAGGTTGTGCTGGAAAATAAGTGAATAAAGATTTACTGCCCCAAAAGGATGATGGTGTGAATTCCACTTTCGATTAACCGTTTATCATTTTAAATTATTTGCAAGAAATAATACTTTACTATATATTGTTTGAGTTAATCTCATTTATAACAATAAAAAATAGGATAAGGCCAGGACTTGAACCTTGCAGTATTTCTATAAAGAAACTCCTAATCTCTCTGAAATAAATACAAAAGTAACAATGACGTTGGAAATTAGCATAAAATTTTACATTTATAACGTACCTCATGGGTACTTTTTTTTCATTTTTGGAGCTCTCACATAGCGGTATATCCATATAGCGGTATATCTATATAGGATATATAAATAGATATAGTTATTGTTAATAATATTTACCTCCTATAGGTGCGTTAAATGTGCAGGCAACACCAACTGCCCAAGCTGCACCTAACATTTCAATTTTTTTGCTTTCATTTATAAAAATGCTATTAAAAGTAGACAGTGCCTTCCCCATTTTCGTAACAATAATACTAGACATATGAATTAAAGGACCTTCCTTCCCCAGAGGCATTCCACTTCCTATGGTAGCAGTGATTCCAAGCCATTTTGCTATCAGAACTTTGTAAGTTAAGAATTCCTTCATGATTACTCCTCGAAGGCTAGTTTTTATTTGAGGTATCCCAGACCCTAAAAAGAATTACATATTAGCGCTGAGTACCACATAAGTGTAAACCACTATAGAACTCATGTCATAATGTATCAAATTGTATCACATAATTCAGTGTTCAGAGGGGTGTTCACTAGGGAGTAGTTGTACGCACTCATGTAAAAAATACAAAATCTTCTGGACACATCTCAATTTTAAGATAAGTAATCTGCACAGAAAACAATACAATAAAATAACCGTCTTACACACATCTATATTATAGATGATCATGGAACACCCGTATGTGTATATGTATACGTATTTATGAATTAAGTATATGAATTTATTGTTACCCGCTCAGTTCATTATTTTTATGTTCACACCTGTAGAATCCCTGACGTGGTTGCTATTAAAAAAACGAAACCTGTTTGCAACTTTATAACTCCGTAGCATATTGAAATATCGATTTGAAATTGTAATCTCTTGCAGACAAAGGGTTGAAGGTATTCCTAACAAATTTCAAATAATCATTTAGAAAAACAAGCGAATAATGTTTTTATTTTCGTTAAAAAAAAAGAATTATACGTGATCTTCATCCTGAAAATTCACTACTCTTAGCCTATGCTTAACTTGTAAAATAGCCTTTCTGAATAAACCACACTTCTGACCACACTTCTTCTGCATCCCCGCAGATCTTTATGGTTGGTAAATGGTTTTCATGGTTTTTGGGCATACACCTTTTCTTGTAATGCATTCCATACTGAATAGCCCAATGAATTACTATCAGGAAAATTCAGTAAACACTATTTTGCTCGAATAAAGGATGGCGTGCTTTCTGCTAAGAAAGGTTGTGTTCTTAGAGCGTGACGAGGCACCATCTTGAATAAATAAATATAATTTAAAAAAACTAAAAAACACGCTTTTAAAGCACATCAAACTAAAAAAGTGAAAACTAATTATTAATATAAACTGAAAACAATAATGAACGAAAAATACTAGTATTATTGTGAAAAAAGCGTGGGTTGCTCGATATAGAAAAATATGACACAAAGCGCCCCACGCTTTTTTCACAATAATACTAGTATTTTTCGTTCATTATTGTTTTCAGTTTATATTAATAATTATTTTTCACTTTTTAGTTTGATGTGCTTTAAAAGCGTGTTTTTTAGTTTTTTTAAACTATATTTATTTTTCACTTTTTAGTTTGATGTGCTATGAAAGCGTGTTTTGTAGTTTTTTTAAACTATATTTATATTGCTTATTGATGCTGATATTAAAACATATTACGATCCAACAGATATTTTTTTTTATTTCAGCCATAGGATTTGAACTCACGCCTGAGGAGTCCGTCGTTTCGCGTCGACTAAGACTTGCCCGCTCTGCCAACGACCGAACTGACAATCACGGAATATACTTACAATATTAAGCCTCTTGCTCTCACACAGAGGATACGTGAGGAAAGGACTGGCGATCCTGATCAGGATAATGATATAAACTTATCAAATTATTGTATTGTTACCGGTTCTTCGTAAGTGTACAAAGTTTCAATTAAATCTGTCCGTTTAAAGTGGGTCAAAACGAGTCCAAAGAGTCGGTTACAAACAAACATACAAGTGAAGCTAATAAAAGCGTGTTAAAAAATAATCACTCTTCTGGTACAACCGGCGAATTTCAGGTATTATATTCTCTCGCTAATGGTGAACGTAGTTATCTGCATTGGTTTTTGCCATTCCGGGATATTACGCAGGATACATGGACTTTTCTGGTTCAGGTTGAATTGCGCCCATTCGTGTAGTTGAATAAACTTGGATTAACAATTAATACTTCATCGTTTATATAATTTGTACAGACCGGCGATTGATTTTTAATCTGTTTGCTAATTTACGTTGTGATAAATGAGTTCTCGGTTGATTTTCATACACCTAAGAAATTTTCTTAGAATACGTTTCAACCTTTTGTCTGTAAGAGAAAAAAAATTCAAATCGATATCTCAATGTACCTCGACGTTATGGAGCTTCAAACAGGATTCTTTTTTAATAGCCACCCGGTATATAAAGGAAAGCTTTTAAGGTATGTCCATTAAATTCATCATATGGAGTGTAACGCATTAACTGTATAATTATTCTCTCATAAATAGAGTTGGCAAAAATGCGCCGCAGGACATAGACGTACGCATCATAATAAGTGTAATAAAAGAAATTAACTAGTAATAAAAGAAATAAACTGTTACAATTTATAACAATGTATGCACAACTTACTCTCTTAACTAGCTTGGTTATCACAAACAGGAAAAGATCTGTAAAAACTTTGCAGCATCATGTATGTTTCTATGGTTGTCTCCGAGAGTAATGTTGGATGTGGTGAAAAAATATGCTTATATTTTGAGAACGACTGTTCGACATCTATTGATGAAATAAAAACATACTTAAAATAGTCTTTGAACTCACTTAACGGACCTGCAGATGCATCATCAGTACCATCACAAATTTGTCTTAATCTGGTAAAATCGGTGTCTTGCTTTAAGACACGTGCGAACTTTTCTCCAAAGGGCTCATTTTTTTGCGTCACCTATAAGTGTAGCAGTCGATTTACTTCGTCCACTATTTGCAGTGACTCTGCTAACGACAACGCACTGTTTTGTAAGTTTTATATGGCATCATGTAATCCTTTATGGTTTTTGTGAAGAGTTTTTAAATCTGTCTCAACAGAAACATCTTCGAATTTTGTCTGGCCTTCCATAATAGCTGCAGCCTCGTCTTGATTGAATTGTAGTATCACAGCTTTTATTTGTTGTAAATATTCAGCATAATAAAAAGCTACCTTCAACCATGTTCCCCAACGTGTAAGAATGGACTGTGGTGGTTCGGAAATACCGGGACACTTGCTATGAAATGCGTGAAGACATTTAGGAGATTTAAGAAACACTTTTTTTGTACTTGCTATTAATGCATCTACGTCTGGAAAACCTTGTCGAATAGTTTCTATGACAAGGTGTAAAGCATGCACTTTACATGTAACTTGTACCAACCTACAACCGTGTTCTTGAAGAGAATGTCCTACCAAACGCATTGTCGCGGTACCATCGGTCAAAAACATCAACACTTGAGTTTTTGACAGATCAAATTTTTCTAACGTCTCCAGCACCACCAGGGAAATTGTTTGGCAAGTACACTAAGATAGTCTTTTGCTAGCTAGTAGCAGTGGGAATGTCAGTTTAACAGGGTTCAGTACACGTACTATGACATTTAAAATAGATTTTTTTTACAATCTGTTGTCTCGTCAACACATAACCACATCCGTGTATTTTTTAGTACATATTTGATCTTATTTACAATGTCTTTGCATACAATTGGTATATAGTTACGCTACGTTGTGCGACTTGGTAACGTCACCTTGGGATTGTATTTATTCCAGAACTCCTGAAATGGTTGTTTATCGAGTATGTGCAGTGGAATATCACAGGCAATTAGCATTAAGAGTAAATCGAACATAAACTGTGTTGTCGAAGGAACGCCATTTTTTTTGGTTTTATGTAGCACAGAATTTAGGTGACGTTTACAATCACGTTTGTCCCAGTACATCAGGTATGTTTCGCACACCTTACAAATTATTATAGCACCATTGTAGAATAAATCCGGGAATTCATTGATAAATTTATTCACCTTGTCAGCGTATGGCCGTTTTTACCCTTGGGCATGTCTGACATACTTTGTTACTAAATTAATATCAAGAGTAATATACAATAAATAAAATTATCAACAATAAAATGGAGATGAATAAATTACGTTATACACACCACGAGGCATAACAATAGACTAAATCAAATGTTAGTCTTTGCTGAAATATTAAACAAGTCTCGCTTACGTATTTGGGTATTTCTCTACCGCCCGTGACTTGCCAACTCTACTCATAATAAGTTGAAACTTACCAGCTGCCTGCGGAGCTATTAAATGAGTGAGGGCCTACGTCCCATAATATTAAACACACCGGCAAACAAATCCAAGCTACCCATTTTGCAAACATTTGGTCGGCCAGTTCACTGTATAACCACATTCGACCTGAAAAAAATATTATAACCGTAAGTATATTCAGGAAGTTATTTTCTACACTTCGAGGTTTAAAAATGACATCAGTTGGTTGTACAGAGTGTCTCGGAAATAGATGCAAATATTTGGCAAGCAGATTTTGGTATTTCGCGAACAAATTTCTTTGAAATTAGTCCTCCATGGGAAGTTATAATATTATTTTTCTTTTTCTAAATTAGTGTCTAATTATTTTCTTTTAATAATCTTTAATCCTAAAAAGGTCTTCTGGTCACCAAATTTTATTTCTCTAACTTGATTCAATATCGAGATGTGTTTAAAACATGATATTGATGTAATTTCCCAGAAATAGAAAATTGTGTCGTAAAGTTGAACCGCTTCCGATTAATAACCAATCAAATATGTCACAATGAAATTATATTTTTCGAAATATCTCCCGAACCACTGAATTATATACCTAGTTTCAAATTTAGGAAACCTTTAGATTACTTTCCAAAAATAGTTACTGCTTGTCTCTGAATATATACATACATATCTGGGATTCTGTGTATGTAATGATAATTGTTTGGAATGAAAGCCACGATTCGATTTCCTGGTTTTCCTCAATTTTTTCAGTTGGATATTTGATTTCCTCCAATAATTGTACATGCTGCAAAACACATCATAAGATGTTCTTCTTTGTCGTGCTATTGTCTTGATGACATTTTGAGGGACGCAAGTCTTTAAATAGATCATGTACATTATTATCATTCGTTTTTTTACATGCGCCAAAATATAGATTTTTGTTTAATGTCCTTTATAATGTTCCTATTAAACCACGGCGGATAGTTAATTTCCTAGGAGGAAACTTAGGGACAGACTCTAAAAATACAGAATTTAATATATCGTACAAATGCTCGCAAGCACTGTTGACATCATCCTGACAAGAACTACAGGATCAATCGACATTACATAAATCTTCATAGAGTTTGTTAATGTTTGCTTTCTTCAAATTAAAGGAAGGTACATTATTCGCAGTAAATTGGCAACTTGCATGTTTGACAGTAGCGGTTAAATCTAATGAAGGATGATGCTGATCTTCCAGAAGAAGTGAATTAATAGATTTACATACATGTATTTCAGACCTGCTTAAAGTTAAGTCCAGTATGCGACCATTATTACCAAAATTATAGACCGATAGCACTTTTATCCGTATTTTCCAAAATTTTTGAAAAGGTATTTGAAATAAGATTAAATGCATTCTTAAGTAAACACAACCTGTTAACCCGTGAACAATATGGATTTTGTAAAAATAAATCAATTCAAGATGCTGTTCTCGCCTTTTATAATAAAATCTTACATAATTTTGATGAAAAATTAAGATCAGCTGGCATTTTCTTTTGATCCGTCACGGGCCTTTGACACCATTAATCATAAATTGTTATTAAGAAAACTTGAAAACATATGGTATCCGTGGCCTAGCGTTGAAATGGGTAAATTCATACTTATTGGAGAGAACACAGTCAGTTAAGATCGTACAAGATGGAGTAGAATGTGTTTCGGATAGTGTTAACATGTCAATAGGGGTACCACAGGGCGTGTATTGGGTCCGTTGTTGTGTAAAATATTCGTCAACGATTTAGTAGTCAACATAAATAACTGCTTTTTAATTCTTTTTGCAGATGACACCTTTGCTATCATAACTGCTACAAATATAGACCTTTTAAGTGAAAATGCTACTCTATGTGTAGATAAAGTGGTGTCTCAACAATGGCTTAATACTAAATGAGCAAAAAACTGTATTTCTAATGTTCTCTCCAATTGGTACAAAGCTGGATTTTTAGTCTCTTGGTTAGGGGTAATCATAATCTTCATCAGAATGATTTTGTGAAATTCTTAGGTGTACATATGGATAAGACTATGTCATGGGAGATTTATATAGAGAATCTAACAAACAGACTGGCTAGTCAAAACTTTGCTCTCCTCCAAATGAGAGACTCTGTTAACTTTGATACTCTGAAAGCTTTTTATTACGGCAATATCTATTCGGTTCTGCAATATTGCATATTGTGCTGGGGAAATAGTTCCGGAATAAAAAAGGTGTTTCATTTTGCAGAAAGGAATATTGAGAAGTACTTTTAAACTTACCTACAATATATCTTGTAGGGATTATTTTAGACAGCATGGCATACTCACTATTTACTGCATATACATTTTACAATCAGTATGTGTTGTCAGGAAGAATATTAATAATCTTTTAAAATGTGGTGATATAAATAAGTACAGCACTAGTTCAGCAAAAGATATTTTTGTACCCAGCCATAGATTAGAGCAAATAAAGGAAGGTCCCTTTATCTCTTCAATAAAAATGTATAACCACCTCCCACAAGTTATAAGAAATTCAAACAATTTTGTAACATTTAAGAAGCTTGTAAGAAAATATTTAGTGGAGCAGTGCTTTTACTCTTATGAGGAATACTACCTCTCTAATTAATGTTATTAATCTAATTTAATTAATTTTGTGATAATAAAAATAATTGTGTACCTTTACTTAGTCATAATTGTTAATTATGTTTGTTTGTCTTTATGTCATATGTTTAGTATGAATATATAACACTAGATAATCAGGTAAAATAATTATAACAAATTAATTGAAATGGATGACAATGTGATAAAATTAATTTATAATAATTAATAGATAACAATATAATCAAAACAAAACAATGTGAGTGAATAAATAGATTTAAGGAAATAAAATCAGAAAAACCTACTGCAAAGAAAAAAGAATGATTTTGTTTTGTTCCGAAATTTATTTACAGGTAAGTTTTTTAACTGGTCATCAATGCTGTTATATAAAGTCACAGAGTTATATATGTAAATGAGCGTCGAAACTTGGAGGAGTAATATTTAGGTAAGGTTAATTTATTTGCAAACCTTTTTGAGTTATGAATGTTACATCTAAAAATAAATTTTTCACGAAGGTAAGGAGATATTACAAGTATTTTGTGCATAAAAACTGGTGTATTATATTTGCAAAGATTTTCTATATTAAGTCAATTAAGTTCTTTTATTTTATGAGAAATATGGTCATATTTTCTAAGTCTGAAAATAAATGTGCAACAGCTATTTTGTATTTTTTATAAACGGTGTTGAGTTATTTTATCTAAACAAGAAAAATACGATATTGCAATAATTTAATATAGGAAGAACCAGAGTTTCAGAGTTCATTTCTTAATTTGTAAGTTAAAAAGAGAAATATTAGTATATAACAGTTTTAATAGGGTCAAATGTATAAAAAATTTAAGTTTACATCAGCTTTATTTAAGTAATGAAAAAATATATTTTATTGACTTGATAGACATGATTTATAATCTTTCACCAAGAATATATTTTTTTTGTAAAAAGGTACATACAAAAATGTTTGGGTCCTGTAGACCTCCTTTCAGCTGGCCAATTTTGCTCATCATCGAATTTATCATTGTCTTTGGCCCTTTAGAACATGTGTACTAAATTTGAAAGCTTTATTTCAAAAACTGTGGCCTGCTATCGCGATACTACAGATAGGCAGACAGATGTTTTTCATAAAGTTATCTTTTTTCATTATAATTCGTCCAGAAATGTAATAAAAATCTTTAATTTTTTTTCCAAATTGTACCTTTTTCATCTTTCATTCATTGTGTCTCTCTGGTGGTACCACTTTAAGTAAATTGTGTGTCACCTAAAATGTTGTTGACAATCTTAACTGCCAAATTTGGGAAGTCGTCCATTAGTATTTTTTGAGTTATCGCGCATGAAAGATGAAAGATTATAAACCATGTCTACTATATCAAGCCAATAAGATATATTTTCCAAGTACCTAAATAAAGCTTTGATGTAAACTGAAATTTTTTACACATTGACCTTATAAAATAGGATTAGGATAAATTTAACAGTTTGGCATTTGAAATGTCTAATTTAGTTACAAAAATGTCAATGTCAATAAGAAGAAATTATTAAAATATATGACATGAATTATTATTGACAGTATCGAACGACGCTGATAATTATTTATTTAAAAATTTTAATGAAACATTTCAGGTACTCTATTAAAATTTAATTGAGGTAAATGGAGAATTAAATAGAATGATTTTTTAGATCAGATGATATATACTGGTATAAGAAAGTTATGTGCTGGCCACATCAGATATTTTTATGTTGCAAATAAGTTTGGAATAAACTGTGCAAGTCCAGGCGTTTTTGCAAATAAATATTTAACGAGTTGTTCAAACAACAAATAATTTAGATGTATTAAAAGTTGTACATTAGAGACTAAATTATTTAAAATAAATATTGCTATTTCAACATTAGCAACCAACTGAAAATGCAAATTGTGAAAGTTAGCGCGACAGTTGTGTTAAATAAATGATCAATTAATTGTATTACAAATCGTGTATAGCATATTTAATCTAAGCATACTAAACCAAATGAATTTTAAATGCGTGTATGTATATATTAAATATATGTTTAATCTGTAGTGTACATAATTCAGTAATATTACTATAATAAAAATTGAAAGATATAGTAGGTAAGATCTCAAGTTAACAGTTAATTTTAGTTTACCTTTTGCACATCTGAATTCCTTGTCTATCGTATAACTTATGATGGCTATAAAAATTCCTAAAAAAAATGCCAGAAATACCCAATCGTCCCCCAAGTTTTGCAAATGTTTTGCTCCATATTCTCCAGAATAGTCTTGTATATTTTCTCGAAAAAAGTAAAGTTTTTATAGAACTTTAGTAAGTTTCGGTTACTACTAGGTAACCAATTCAAAATTAACGTAATAATAGTAGAAACATCATTCAGGTTTAAGAACATATATATATATATATATATATATATATATATATATATATATATATATATATATATATATATATATATATATATAAATATATATATATATATATATATATATATATATATATATATATATATATATATATATATATATTTATTTAGGTTTTCGCGGGGTGGTGAATGTTAAATTCGTTTTCCGGGGGCCCTCCGCGGGGGGGCGATAGGCCCCGAGAGGGGACCGTGGTTGTCTGAACGACGTTTCGGCAGAATCTCATCTGCCATCTTCAGATTCTAACAGATAACTGCTTACTGCGGCTTCTGGTTAGACAACCACGGTCCTCTCGGGGCCTATCACCTACGCGGGAGTATACCCGGAAAACGAATTTAACATATATATATATATATATATATATATATATATATATATATATATATATATATATATATATATATATATATATCCACAATCCGCATGAACTTGATTATATCGTTGGTCCCAAAACTGCTGCTTGAAAATTACCATTTTTTATGGTAAATAAATTGCCGCTTGATGGTGAAGGATAGGTAAGTAGGTTTCTTGTGAAAGGGGTCCCTGCGGCCTTCACCCGGCCTATTGTGGCTCACACCTAGTTATATTTCACACGACAAGTGCAGTCTCTTAACAAAACTGATAACTTTATTGGGTGAGAATGTGTCCAGATCCTCTGGCAGTAGTTGCCCTTTGCCAAATATTGAGAATCGGATCCTCTCCACAGCGGGACAGGTACATAGGATGGGATCTGCCTTCTCATCATTTTCCAGGCATGACAGCACTTGGCGTTTTCCGCTAGGCCGAGTTTATGTGGTGAAGGATAGCAACCTCTTTCACATGTCACCATTTCCAGCGAAACAACACTCTATATCAATTTCAATAATTTTGAAAATTAAGAATCCAATCAATCTGCAAAATAGCCTTCTTTTAGCTGGCAAAACCACGTATGTTACTAATGAAAATACGGATTTAGACCACAAAATCACTTTACTCTTAACATAAAATAAAATACTTAAATATGATGTTCAACAATAATTGTTTTCTTCCTTAATAGTACCATTTTTTGACTAGCAGCTTGCCGAATTTCTGCAAATCTTGATATAGGAGGTTGCCATTCTAATCACTAAAAAAATTCGTTCAATTTTAACTTCTAATTTTCCAGTGAGATCTGTACAAATTGAAATCGGTTTTTTGCATTTGAATGGAAATTCCTTCTCTAATTGAATAATCTATGATATGTACAGAAATTTTCTCATAGTATAACATTATTATAATAGGACTCTCTTCTTACTATAAAAAGTTTGGCTGCAAAATTTTTGGATCACCTTGTATATTAAAATTTTTAATCCAATAATAATTTGACTTTACTTTGATTTTAATGTTGAATTTAGCAACATTTCTCCCATAATTAAAAAAAAACTAGCAACTACGTTTTCAGCAGGTTTACAGGAGAAACAAATTTGAAAATCATAATCAGCCATACATAAGCAATAACATTAATTAAGATTTCATATATGCCTTAAGTATGCGTCCGATAGAGACAGAAAATACACCATGTAGATACAATTTTACGAGGAATTCAAAAACGTAATAAGTTTTGTTACTAGGTTTTCACCAAGTAGGGTAGATTTTCAGGAACATACCTTGATATACTTCCAATTCCTTTTGTCTCCGTTTTTCTTCCTCCTTTTCCTTTTTGTATTCTGCTTCTCTCTGTTTTTTTATTTGTGAATGGATTTTTTTGAATGGACTGTGTGTAATTATACCTTGTCTAAAAAAATTACCAATAGTTATTTACAACTTCAAAACGTTATAAATGTTTCTAAATAAGAAACATTTTTATAAAAGTTATGACGTAGACATTTTTTTTAAACGAATTCCGATTTGTGAGGGCGTTGTTTGAGAGATATTTTTTGTGCATCAGGAAATTATATTTGGATTTTTTCTGAGAAAAAAATTATTTTAGATGTTTATGAAAATGTATGTTAAATTCAATAAAATATTTACAAAATTCATTCCGAAATGTCAATTTTTAAATTCTCTTATATGGACGAAAAAAATAAAAAAAATAATAATAAAACTTTATTGGAAAATTGTACCTTTTATTAATTTGATATTTTCTTTTCAAACAAATAAAATGTTTTTATAGTACAGATGCATAAAATTGATGAAGTTTTTAAAGATTTTTGTAATACACAAAATTTTTACTTTTTGTAGATTTTACATTTCTAAATAGTGTACTAGTCTGTTTCAAAATACTGTGATAGAGTTTACTGGTATAGCTCTTTCAATTTAATAAAAAACTGACAATGGTGCACTTAACAAAAAAAAAATGAAATACTGACAATGATTATTTCGGCGACAGAGTACGTACCCAGTAGGAGGTAGCATATTTATTTAACGAAACGTATCCTGATTGATCAGGATATAATACTACTATGGTTTTCTAAACTGAATCTAAAGAATATCGAATGGTCAGCTAGATCGCTGGATCTAATCCCTTTTAGACTATTTCCTACGGACCTACTTAAAAAGCAAAGTTTACATAAATAGACTAGCAAATTAAGTTTTAAAAGAGAGAATTTTGGCAGAAAGTTCATCAGATAAACTCTGATATTATTGCTAATATTCAAAGGAAGTTTGCATAAGATGGTGCTCCACCATATTATGCACAATAAGCTCATTTCCTCTTAGACAATGTATTTGAAGGAAGATTGATAGACACAAGGGGTTCCATGGAATAGCCTGCTAGATTCCTCGACCTTACCACTTGATTTTTCTTGTGTGTTCACCTGAAGAACGTAGTGTATAAAATTAAACCAGGCAATCTGGATGACTTAAGAAATAGGAGAGGAAAATGGAAATAGGAGGAATAGAAAGAATGGACGCTTTTCAAAATGTATTCATTAGCTTTAGAATTTGTTTAGCATATTGCTAAGAAATAAATGGACATCAGTTTGAACATTCAATTAGACTAAATTTTATTTATTAGATAATGGATTTGATGTCTAAATTCAATATAAGATTTTAAACACGTGCCTTGTACTTTATATCTTGGCGACCTAATGCTTGATATAACTTTTTTCATAGCTTTTTAGATTTGAATTCATTCATTAGTCATTTAGGTTATTCAAAATTTCTTTCACTATTAAAAAAATATCATTAAACATTATATCACCAAATCTGTTGAAAAGAGCCTAATAGAATGAATAAAAATATAGAGAGTTTTCAATTTACAATTACAATGTTGGTAGCAAATACCCAAAAAACCAAAAACGTGGCAATAGCGTCGATATCATTGTCAAGTTCGCCATGTTTTATTATCCTCACACTATATTTGATAGAAATTGGCCTAGTACTTTCAGAGATATTTAGATTTTTCCATACATTTGACTCACCCTGTATAAAAATACGAGCGAGTTTTTGTTACATAGAAATGACATAGTGAGTGATAAGCGTATCCCTCTGGTGGTCAGTGCTACTACCCGTCAAGCATCACTGATATCTTAGTGACTGATAGCCACCAGCAAAGCAGGTACCAAGAGCTGCAACCTCTAACCTAGTGGGCTAAAACTATATACTGAATAAGATTTACAGGGAAACAACTACTCAGTGGACAGAAGCCCCGACCTGCATTGAATTAGTAGTTGTTTCCTGTAAATCTTATTCAGTATATAGTTTTAGCCCACTAGGGTTAGATGCTGCGGATCTTAGTACCTGCCTTGCAGGTCGCTATTAGTCACTAAGACAACCACCAGAGGGAACACTTATCACTCACTATCTCTGTCTTGCTTAGTCTGCTTTAGACTAGTCTGGTTTGCTATTATTATTTGTCCATTCCATTACTTATGGCATACTGACGAGAACATAACAAGTTCGAAACCGGTATATGCCTAGTGAGGAAGTGAAAAATGATCTTAGCTACAACAAGATTTCCAGGTTTAATTCAATGCAGGTCGGGGCTTTTGTCCGCTGAGTAGTTGTTTTCTGTAAATCTTATGCAATACATAGAAATTAGTTTATCCTGTTAAGCGAGGTCAAATATTTGGTACGAACATTAACGATAGATCTTGCCACCGTTCTAAAATCATATGCAAAATATTTCTTTAGTCCGGAAGTACCAAGAATAGTGAACATTAAATTGGATAGAGACGACATTTACTGGTATATGGAATAATAAGTCAACAAAGCGAGTCATACTGTTAACAATTAACAGTCCTTTATTAATTTTTTTATAATTAGTAGTATTGTAGTCTTATGTGGCAAATATTTAACAACTTCTTCCTAAATGTTAAAGAAAACTTGGCGATGTAATTGGCATAAATAAATATTTATCATAATTGTTTTAGAAAATTTATATTGTTAGATTCGTTTATCTGTGCAGATGCAGAGTAAATATCGTTAAATTGAGCCGCCATGCCTGTGAGATGGTTTAATGTAATAGTCCAGCTCAATTTAGGATCCGTTAAAATGAATTGATCATTTTTTTTCCTCGATAATAAAAAATATAAACAAATATGCACTATGGTATGCTTTTAAATGAAAGAGTAGGTTATGTATTTTGACAATTTGCCAAAATGGAGCGTTAGTCAATAGAACACCGTGTTTTCTGTTGAAAATATATACAATTGAATTCAGTTACTGCTGTACCAAGGTATTTTTGGCGCCGCGCCATGCCAACTTAATGTTAGACAGTGTCCATTGCGTATCACAATTTAGTTTTTGGTTCTTAGACAGAAAGTATGAGAAATAAGGGTCAGTCGAAGATGAAAAATCAAGTAGCAGACGGTGATCCGTTGTTTGTAATTCTGTCAACGAGGAAAGGATAGGAAATGCCATTACTGGTAGCACAAGAAGATCGATAATATAACATGTCGCGACTCCAAATTTATCAGGTCGTAGCACGGGAAGAAAGTTAAGAACAATTAAGTTCAATCCGTACCAAATCATTCTAGTTTAGGAGTTGAACGTTCAAGATAAGATTAATCGACTGGGATTTTGCCAACATTTTATGAACTTTCCTCATGATCACAATATTAAAATAATCCATTCATGAATGATGGATGAAGCACACTTTTATCTCTATGGTGATGTAAAAAAAACAGAATTGTTGTTCCTGGGCTCATGATAATCCCCACGAAATTCAGCAACGACCTTTACATAATCGTTAAAGAAACAGTTTGATATGCCATTTCATCATCAAGGGATCAATAAGTCTTAATTTCTTTGAAGAAAATGACCAGACGGTAACAGTTACTACTGTGCGTTACACTGAAATGCTACAGACATTCTTCTTGCCTCAAATTCAAAAAGAGTTGAAGAAATATTGATTTCAGCAAGAGACGTAACTAGCTATATTGCGAGAATCAATATGTCCATTTTACGGGAGTCAAATAGGTTTATTTCAAAGAATGGTACTCTCCTTGACCTTCAAGATCTCCCGGGTAGAATAAATTTAAAAAATTATGTGTCCATGCTGCATCAGTTGCAAACCATTTATTAAAATTTGATTGATTTACATTAGACCGTTGTGAATATTTGCTAATTTACATTAAAAAGTGTACCAATTTGAAAGAAATATTTATCTTATCAGCTTATAACATTGAATATATATTCAGATGTCGATGAAGCATAGCCTTCTTTTGTGAACATACTTTTTGGTAATTATTCATTTTAAAAATTTGAAAGTTATTTTCAAAAACACGGCCTCATGTCGATTGAGTTATCTGTCGAGGTGCCTGAGAAATAGTTATTTTATATAAAATATACAGGGTGAGTCTTAAGTGCGTATTTATATTTAAACCAGCGATTTTTGACATCTGTAGAAACCCACTGACTTATATTTTTCTCTTTAATTCCCACGTAAAATTGATTTTTCGATTTTCAAAAAATAAGATGAAATTGTTTTGGAACTGCTGATTACTCTCGATTTACCTAATACCTAATGTCAATACAATAGTATAATAATTTCCAAGAATAAGACGTTTACGTAAATTCACCCTGAATGATTTGCAATTATTATTCTCTCTATCTAATGCTATAAGAATAACAACGACAGCGATAGTGAATTGGCCACTCCCATTATTTTCGTAAACCGCCATAGTAAATAAAAGAATACACGTATCTTGGAACAGGACAGGACCTGATTTAGAATTGCAATAACATTAAACCATTTTCTAGGTGGACTTAAGTCATCATTATTTCTCATTTCATCTGCAGTGTCGGTACTAGACATTTTGTATCGTATTTTAAACAACTCGGACACAAAAAACAGTAGCAATTACGATGGACAAATAAAAATCAAATAAACCAAATAACTGCTCGCTCTTATACACGACATACCTGATTACAATTCTGTAAAATAGGAGGGGACGAACCCCTCGATTTTATTGCCGGTAGACCAATAGGAAAACGAAGCGTTCCGTGGTCCGATCTGATCACATGAACAGATTCAGTATAGTTTAATAATTTTAGTACATCGGCACCTCTTTCAAAAGTCTAGCACATTATCATAATTTGCTCCTCTATGCGGTATTTCAATAAACAAATGAACAACTAATGCTCATCTTAAAAGTAACATCATTCACTTTTCATTGCCTTGTCACTTTTTCGTGCTCTAAATGTAAGCAAACAGTTTAGTTTAACCAATCACGGAAAAACAGGAAATTTGTATTCAATCTATTAGTAATCAGCATTAATTTTTAATAAATATATTTCAAGGCGTTCGTAGCGCAGAAATACTCGTTTTGATTACGAAATTATTTTAGAAAGAGATAGACTACTCTTAAAACATTTCTTTCTGCTGTGTGATTTTTTGGATGTTCTGCAGGCCTTTGTCCCTTCTGTAACATAATTGTATTCTGCTTGTCACCAGAATAAGTACGTTCAACTGTTAAGAATGTTTTATAGGAAAACAATACGTTTTCTTCCAAGTTAGTTTCGCAAGAGTGAGTCTCGGTTCATACTGTTTTTTTTATTATTTCATAAAAGAACGCTTCCAAAAAGCATTCTAGTACAATTTTCTGATTTCTAGTAGAATTTTGTATTTTGTTGGTACGATTTACTCAAGATCTGCACTCAAGATAATACAACTTAGAGTGACAGACATCTACATTCCGCAAATCACCACGACCAAAACGCCGCCGACGGCGAACAACTAAACAACACATATTTGGATGAATCAAAGTTTTTTTTAGTGCAATGCAGTGGTAACAATGAATATTTCGTCCGTGGGGAAGACATTGTGTAAGTATATTATTTTTATTAGTGATAAGTGAAATTCTCGGAAACTAATATTATTTAATGGTTTTTAGTGTGTTTTTAATTTTTGGATTATTATTAGTGATTTATTTTTGCTGTGTACCATGTGTATTATGGTTTATTTAGATGTAGAAGAGATTTTTTTTCAGTTAGGTAATGTTCAGAAAGCCAATTTTTTATTATTTGTTTCAATATTAGAATTTTTTATGGTTTAATTTATTTATTTATAAGGGTCGGTTGAATCGACGTGGATCAGCAAAGTTCAACTGAACTTCGTTTAAAATCCAATGTTACGATTGTTGTGACAATCGTAATCTTGGATTTTAAACGAAGTTCATTTGAACCTTGGCTGATCCACGTCGATTCAACCACGTCGTAACAACCAGCCCTAAAGGAGTATAAGTTTTTGTTATCAGAATTTATTTTTGATTTTACTAATATTTTACTAAAATGGGCAAAAAAATAATTCTATTGTAGATGAGATAGCAATTAATAATTTAAGACTTAGACTTCGATCGATTCACAGAACAGAAGTGTATCGACCTTCTGGTCGCTGATGTTCTGTGCTATCCACATATTAAGTAAACAAATCTGCTTTTCCGTTCGTTAAAGTAGATGGTTCTTTATAAAATGATTATTTTCAATTTTGTTTCATTTTGCCAATCGATTGTACTCGACGAAATATATTGAGGGTTAAAATATAACTACGCATTTAAAAACTCACCCTGTAGAAAATGGTTTTTAGAAAAAAACTAGTTCTGAAATATCAAATATTAATTTAGCTGCCAAGCGTAATAAATATCATAAATGCGAGATGGCATCCAAATAATTTATTAATGTGATAAATTAATTTTTTTTTCTGCACAAATGGTATACCGGATAGGAATGCAATAAAAAAAAATATTCGCACGGCAACGGGAAACCGAAAAAAAAATCATTGTCAAGAATGAGAAATTTTGCATTTATTGGAACTACTCATTTCCAATGGTCAGGCTAATCCAAGCCAACAAGCCTAACATAGTCCTCATCGATCATCAAATTAAGGTGATGTATGTCATTGAATTTTTGACCCTACCCTGTCGAGGCCACTCGGTCAAGTTGGTCATTTTAATTGGTGTACTCGGAGGGATAAGACCATACTGACCTGCCAAAAATCATCCGAGGGGCTGGCAGGCCAAATGCAGAAGGCGGTCGTTTTGGGTACGTGTCTCCTTAGGGTACTAACCACTATTCGCATCGGTTCGATTTGAACAACTCATTAGTGGTGCGATATAAGAAACTTCACTATTGATAATAAAAAAAACGTTTCTAATTCCCAATTATCAATCAAAAAGTTGTTTTGGC
Organism: Rhamnusium bicolor; assembly: GCA_029963845.1. Classification (NCBI taxonomy): domain Eukaryota; kingdom Metazoa; phylum Arthropoda; class Insecta; order Coleoptera; family Cerambycidae; genus Rhamnusium; species Rhamnusium bicolor. Next base: position 1,034,432 of record JANEYF010003051.1, on the reverse strand, counting down.
TTATTAGCTCAATAAAATACAAGTTGTGCTCCCATCTTAGGTATGAGTTTACTTATTATTATCACTTACCTCGCGGTTAATCCCCTACGACGGGTAATAGGATATTACAGAGCAAGTACACCTCAACTTTTCAAACGGTATGTCATTAAAATGGTTCGTGGCACCCTAATGAAGTTTATAGCAGAGTTTAAAACTGCTGCCTAGTTTTTAAAATTGCCATTAGATGGCAAATATGCCGAATAGTTTTCTGTAAATCAACAGTAGTGTGATTTAGGAGCCGGTGTGATATCGGCAACCTTACCGTAAGTTATCGCTTGCTTTTTCCGTTTAATACTTTGATTGTTTGCCGTTTTCGTTTCACTGTCATTTATGATTATCGTGTATATTTTGCTCTTCGCTTTATTACGCATTGATTTGCTTTAAAACTTTACTGTAAATAGTATCGTGGCATATAAGCGTAGAGTGAGCTTTTGTTTCTTTTGCATTTTAATAATTTTAAATATAATTTGCACGTCTATTTTTATTTTGTTAATAGAAGTTTAATGAAAGCTTTATTTTAATTTAGATATAATAGTGAGTTTTATTTATAGGTTAATTTAAACCCTGGACAATACTGTCTTCTCTGCAGCTACCTAAGCTTCTATCATACTGCTAATAGAATAAAGTAGTATCCCTACACCCTACAGCAATGAATTGGCGCCCAAAACCTATTGTATGTTAAGACTAAAAAGTGACCACTACAACTCTTATGAAGTACAAGAAACACGGTGAGAATTTCTCCCCATTAATGTGAATACTTTCATATTTCAGGAAAATTATATTTTTAACAAATTTTTTTATTAAATAATACTGTATCGAAAAATACATTCTTATAACAAAATAGTCTATGGACCAATGGGTGAAAAACTTTACCTACTTTGTGGGAAACTACTTTTTCATAATTATTTTACGTAGATATCTGAACACAAGATGGCTTCTATTTAAAGATGGCAGTCAAAAATCACTGTTACCGCTTATTAAATTCTTGATATTAGGTTACCAGTCATTCTCTGTTTTAAATCAAAGCTGTTTAAAAGCATCAATTTGAACTATTTTGTTCTTTCAATAAAATTAGAAAATGTCAAATTTTTCTTCATTAAAGGGTATCTTGCAGTAGCCCAGAACCTATTTAATTTCATACCGATTGGTACACAAAATGCTTTTGTTCAACACCTGATTTCTCAGCAGTGGGCTTTTTATTTTAGTATAAAAATAGTATTTTATTCTACTTTTGAGAACATCGGTTGTTTGGAATATTTTTTTGTTTTTGGATGTCGTCTTAGTACTTCAAATTTTTCAGTACCAACAAATTTGGCGATTCTGTTTTAAATAGTTTAAATGTTCAACTTTAGTTTTCAGGATTGTTGGATATTGAATACACTACTTCACTACTATAGCCAGGTAGACAATCAGATGATAGCCCAAACAAGCAAGTAAACTGTAGCTGCCACATGTTTTCTTCAATGTTTCCTTTATATACATTTTATAATTCTCATTATAATGTTCTGGATTATTTTCGAACAGATGCTTTAATTACCTTTCTAGAAGCAGGCTTTTTGTATCACACTTTTTGAAAAATATTCACATAGAAAGTTGAAGAGCATTTTCATGTACGGGAAGCAACAATGGTGCTATTATTTTCGCTATCTTTGTTCTTAGATGATTTTTGGGCATAAAATTGTCTACGAAGTTCATGGTACTTCTGCTGCAATATTATCAGATTCACGAACTTGTGATTTAGCAGCATTGTTACTGAACTTTTCTACAGTTTTGGTAAAACAGTAACGTCGTTTCTATTAATGATTATCTCCGGTTTGTCTTCCTTTAGTGTAATACCTCTGTTCCTTAGAAAAGACGCATTCTTCAGAGTTGAAACATAAAATTATTATGAGCTGGATATCATGAATCTTTGTGAAATATCTGGGACTGTTTCATTATCTAGAGAATATAGTCTATTTCATTCCAGATTTGTTTAGTTTTTTTATCAAACTATTCGAGTATGTCTTTACGCCCCTATCCTATTATTTCCAAATAATTCTTTGCCTCAATTTTAAAACTTAAATGCCACATACCACACACTACAATTCTTCGTCTTGTTATTTTTATAATCCGTTATACACTTCTTTTCAGTTTGCTTTTTCATTACGCCTGTTAATGCCAGAATGAATGGTTCCACTAGTGGAATAATAATCATTTTCACATTTTCTTCCATTTAAATTTTTACTTTATATTATTGAAACTTTCTCTTGACTAATTTTTTAAATGGATAATCTGTCACACGTTTGCATCAAGAAAAAAAAGCGTTAGACAAAAAGATTATAATCTACATTTTCTGACAAAATCTGGAGATTTCCAACTATTGGCCCTTGGCCTAATGGACTATCTGCTTCTTTGTAATCTAATAAGAATGTATTTTCGTGGTAGCAACACAATACAGATTTTAACAGTATTATGATGTTTAAATTATACAAATATGTTTTTTTGAATTTGATATCAAATTATTTTATAGGATTAATTTTACTGTAAACAAATTCAAATCAGACACACAAACTTTGAATATAGCAAAACAGCTGAATCGCGGTACGGATTTTCACATGCACATCTACAGTTTTTAAAGCAAAATAAAACAGTTTCTTTTTCTTTTTAGTAGGAATTGTTTCACAAAAAAGATATCAAAAATATGCACATGCACTTTTTACACATAATCGCACAGGACATTATTAATTACATTTATTTCTTATTGTTATACAAATAATAATAATAATGATAAAAAAGGAATACCTGTACTGGCGAGTATCAGGATTCATAATACTAGCCAACGTTCAAATTTCTAAGACTCATTATGAGAACAGAAAAATGTCTTTTGCACCGACCAGACATTCTATCTAACTGAATGCACAAATTTTTTGTTGTAAGAATTAATGGGTAATAATTAGCATACGCAATATAGATAGATGTATACTGAATGTTAAACTAATATTTGCTAATAATAAGGAACATAAAAGTCTTGTTGTATTACAATACGTATGTATTTGCAGATTCTGTTACCATTTTATTGCCATAAAATTTTAATAAACAATTTTAATCGGGGGGATATTGAAAATATGTATAAGAAGCCGTATTTAGCGTTATCTTTTGTTTTATAACTTTAATTGGACTAATTAATCTCGGCATTTTAAGGAAACTCTGAATACATATTCAGAGTTTCCTGTTTTATGGGTACAAGGAACAAAAACGAAGATGCTACAAGCACTGATTATATGTAGGTTGGGCAAAAGATTTTTTGGTATATGCAACTTTAATTGACTCAACAAATTAGTAGAAAGTGGATACTTTTGTCGCAGTGGCTAAATAAGCCCTACTGACGAAAATATTTGAACCTTTATAAATAAAATTATACTCGACAAATTAACTAATCCTTAGTATATATTGCATTATACTCTTGATAAAAATTTCATGAAATGTTTTAATATTGTTATAATAGCACACAATTGTGTTACGTCATACACTATGCATTCTTAAGCTTATCTTACTGTTTGTAACAATATTTAACTTTGGCTGGATTAACGACTATTTACTCGCTAGTTTTATTTCATTTGATTCTATACATAGGAGGGCATATTTCAACAAGATGCCGCCAATATAAATATGTTCATAATAAAACTGGCAATTCAAATTTATTTCATAACTAAATAGATTGGTGAAAAAAGTCGCTTTCTCATTTTCTGCCTAATACAGCTTTTTATACTAGCAGGATCTAATTTTTCTCAAGAGAATAGGTATCCACTTTTCAGAGATATTTCTAATAGTATTAAAAAATAATTTGGATTAAATATAATAGTAGCTACAGTTCCTCTCAGTAAAAACCATAAGTTGAATAGATTTATTATAAAATTTAATAAAAAATTAGGTGAGTTCGTTACTAAATTGAACAATTACGTTCCTGGCACAATCAGTCTGTTAAAAGTAAATAAAAGTATGACAAAATACTTAAATAAAGATGAGATTTGTGATGAAATAATAAAAATAATATATAGTAAACCAACACAAACAAATTTAATATTCATAAACGCCTATCAGAAACATAGTAACCTACTAGATGATGGGACACCAGAAGTTGTAAATGAAGATTTGAAAGGGTCACCAATTATCAATAATAATAACAGCATCAGTAACTTATTAGACGATGGCATTGTAGATGGAAGCAAAGAACTGGAAGAGTCACCTATTAGTAGTAATAAAAATAATGTAATAACCTAGAATCTAATAAGAAAAATGACACTAATTTAAATAATCAATTTAACTCGGTGAATAGTGACATGAAGGCTTTTTTTATACCCAAAACTCTCCCAGATAACATTACTGATGTAAACTACAAAAATAAACTGATCATAATACATCAAAACATTCAGTGCTTGTCTAATAAAATTTTAAACGCAGACAATATTCTTAGTAATAATAAGTAAAACTGTGATATTCTCTTACTTACAGAGCACTGGCAGAATAAGGACCAGTTAAATACTATAAAGTTAAACAAATTCGTTTTAATCAATTCTTTTTCTCGTGAAACTATGAAGCATGGTGGTGTTGCTCTTTACATGAACAAACAGTTAACCTCAAATTTTGTCACTTATCCTGTCAATGAGTTTTGTGAAGAAGGTATTATGGAATGTTGCTGTGTAGAACTTGTTTGTTATAACTTTAATCGTTGTAATGTACAGGTCTCCCTCTGGGGATTTCAACGTATTTTTGAATTTATATTATGGTCTACTGAACAAACTATATAGTACTAAAAAGTCCATAATTATTGGTGGTGATTTTAACATAAACTTTTTAAGCCACAGTACGAATTTGTCACTTTTTGAAGACCTGCTCTGCTGTCTTGATATCCATATTACTGTTAACTCCTCATCTAGAGTAACTTCCTTTTCTAGCACGTGTTTAGACAATTTTCTTATCTCCTCATGTATTATTAATTTTAGAGTTTGTGTTGTTGACATATTTATCTGACCATTTTTCTCAAATACTTTCCATTGAAAAGGAAAAAAAAAGTAGAAAAGTAAATAAATATTAATATTGTCCTGGATAATTTTTACAAAATAATTTTATATTATTTTGAATTAAGTTTTCCTATAAAACGTTTCAGCATTAACAACAAAAAACCGAATAAAAGCAAATTACACCTGAATTAATTCAATTGAGGAATTATGTAACCTATTACCTACCTTTCTAAAATGAATAGAAACTACAAGAATTTCAGTTTACTTAAATAAATGATATTGTAACAAATTAGAATCTGTAATTTAGACAATAAAACCAAAACTATGTGAAATATAATTAGAACAATACAGAGAACAAGTGCAATTTCTAGAGAAATCTGTTTTATAAAAGATGGCAAGGAAACTTCCATAGAAGATGTAGCGGAAAATTTTAATTTGCATTTTTTGAACACTACAAGTTCAAATGCCCTCTGCGATTTTAATTTTTTAGAATCCAATATACAAAATTTTAACAAATCTCTGTATTTATCTCCAGTTTCAAATATAGATGTAGAGGCTCTGATAAATAAACTTAAATCGTCAAAGTCCAGTGGCCATGATGATGTGTCTAACAATTTGATTAAAAAATGTCATTAGTTGTCCACTAGCTTATATAATAAATCAATCCATAGAAAATGGTATTTTTCCCAGCAATTCAAACTAGCAATAGTGCACTCTCTATATAAGAAGGGAGATCCTAATGATTACAACAATTATAGAGCTAACAGTTTACAAAGTAGTTTCTCAAAACTTCTGAAACTCCATCTTAAGGACCAATTAACCAGCTTTTTAAACCAAAATATGCTGCTTTCTCCCTCACAACATGGTTTTACTTTAAATAAAAGCACCGAATCTGCATTATGTGACATTCACCATAAAATTGTCAAAGCGTTAGACAAAAAAAAAACACGTTGTAGGCCTTTTGCTGATTTCTCACGAGCTTTTGATCTGGTCGATCATCAGTAGCTCAAAGCCAAACTAGCACGATACGGTGTTCGAGGAACTGCTTTGGAAATTTTTTCCTCTTACCTTGACAATAGAACACAAATTGTAAGAATGACCAATGGAGTAGAAAGCAATACTTCTAATATCAAATAAGGAGTTCCGCAAGGCTCAATCTTAGGACTTCTCTTATATATATATTGTTTGCTAATGACTTAATTAGTTACTTGAAAAAAATACAAAACGTTTATGAGGCATGCTATGCTGATGATACAAATGTTCTTATCACAGGAAATAATTTAACTGAAACCACAGTAACCAGTGAAATAGTTTATGAAAGAATAATATGCTGGGCCAAAAAAATAAGTTAATTTTAAATAATGCTAAGACTCTTGCTGTTAAATTTTTACTTGATAAAAACTGTTACACGGTTAAAGAATTTTTTAAATGATTTTAATTAATCTTTAATTTTACTTATTTTGTCTTTAGATGAATAGTTTATACATATGTTTTTTTATGTGTTTATATATTTTAAAATGTTGCCTTTATTCTCTATATATTGTATGTGAGTATATATATGTTTATATATATGTGTATGCATGTATGTATGCATGTGTGCATATATATGTGTGTATATTTATATATTTTCCCTTGACTAATGTATATGAAATTTGTACGTCTTAGTATATTTTTTCTGTCTAAATTTTTTTTGACTAGAAATATATTATTATTATTATTATTAATATACTTTTTTTTTACAGTAAACATTTTAACGGTAAACTTGTTGGTTATTTTTAGACTTTTTATTTGGAAAGTTCTTTTTTTTTGCTTTCAGATATTATTCAGGCAGCTTGCTACTTAATTTATATATGTTTATACTCAGTGGTGATTGGTGAAATTTGATTACGCTATATCTTAATATTGGAGCATGGGACCCAAATGATACTTTAAGGCATAACTCTTAATACCCAAATGAAGAAATTTTGCAGAAAAGATTGCAGTTAAAATTTAAGAAAAAGAAAATCTAGACAATTTGTAACATATTATAAACAAGTTTTTTTTTATTATCAAGACATTTTACCGATACGTTTCAGATATTAAGTCATTTTGATAATTTGAAGAGTTACACCTATTTAAAATTTGCACAATGGAAAATTAATTTAATTTTAAGTAAAATGAAAGTCACTATTTGTCAATCCGTCCTCAAAATGAAACGTCAAACTGTTTTAGTTTCACGAAATATTTCATTAAATAAAAATTTCAGATCGATGGACTTAATAGTTCGAGTGCAGTCATTAGAATAATTTTGTTTTTACTTATGTTACCTATACGTACCTAATTATGTATTACAAAAACATATCTTTATTTAATTTTCATCTAATTGGTATAATTAATGATAAATGGTCTAATAAGTTTAAACAATAGCTTATTAGCATCCCAACTGACATTTGTATTATTTATATAATTTATAAATATATTTTTTAGCCTTTTAGCCTTCAATATAACTCACTATTTCTTCGTAAGACAAATTTTATTAAGAAATCTCTGACAAATTATTAACTTCTATCCATTGTTGACATTTTTGTTCGAAACAATTCCCAGTTGAAAAATTCCTATATGAATTTGGTCTTTCAATTAATTGTTCTATATTCTTGAACGTTATGGGAAAAATCTAATATACGTATCGTATTCATAAGTGTACGTAATTTATGTCATTAACCAATAAAAATAATTTCATAAAAACAGAAGTTATATTCCCAAGACGGTAATTTGTCTGAGAAAGAAAAACAAAAATCAAAGAACCATCAGTTTAGTGGAAGGTGATAAAGAGCTACAAGAAGGTGTTTTATATTCATTTTCTTGTTGATATCAGTCCAGTAAATGCATATAAAACCTCGCTCAAGCAGAAATTTTGCGACTTCGACCCTACTTGCACAAAATAATTAAAGTTGTATTAGATGTAGAAAATTGTCATGACATCCACGAACTCTGACCGACCACAAGACGTCGCTTATCAGTTGTTTGTAATTACTTGTAAGGTAAAATAGACACGCTTTGGCAACATCTGGCCAACTTTGATAAATATTGGTATGGATATTGTATTGACATTGCTGAATGGTCGCCATCATAAAACTGAATTATTAACGTATAGATTAGATTCATTCTTCAAGGTTTTACGGACGACGCATCATGTATGATGTGTGCATGCTAAAGAGGGTGGAGAAAGAGAAAAAGTTAAAATAAACAACATAACCTATAAATTTTTGTTGTATTGGCTATCATTCTCTTGATTTTATTTGTAAGGTTCCCCTCTCAGTATCTTGTTTTCCGCCAATATGATGTTGACAGACAAATTAAGTTAAAAAAAAAAAGAAATTTTGGGAGATTTTGGTCAATCTAATTATGCCACTATATGTTTAAAACCAGTAAATAATCATATTTGTGTATCAAGAAAAAAGTCACACATTCTTCTTTTTTAATTCATAAGTTTGGGGGCTCGCTTTATTTATCGTCCTACAATGTCCACATTTTATCATGGACTGGTCCGTATTGATACATTTTGATACCACAAGTTCTTAAAAATTTCCGTCTCTCCAAGTTTAGGTGGGAACAGCTGCGGTGTTGATTCCAGTAAAAACAAGTGGTTTGAAGAAAAATATACTTAAAAACTTTACTAATTTTAGTGTAACAGTTGGTTTTCCAACGACGTCGTTGGTTATCGCTGTTAGTCGCATACTAACGTTGTAGCGACCTTGACCTTATCAACCAAATTGGTGCAGAAGCGGATAATCGTGGTTACGATGTTATCTAGCAACGTCAGGATGTATCGGACGACTTTGAGACAAGGTTAAATACTGCTAAGGCGGTGGTAAATCAGTAAAAATATTTTAACGTAAGATTCCTATGGTAAAGAAAAATAATAAAGTACTAACATATAGCTTATATATCTATTAATTTGAATACTCAAAAAAATGTCTCTAAAACTATTAAGTATCGAGCATTAAATAATCCTGCAAATATCTCTCATTTTTGCACCCTGTTAGCGAAGGAAGACTGGAGCTGTTTGATTGATCCTCTCATCAATGTTAATGAGAAATACGAACAATTTAGTAACCTTTTTTATACTACTTTAATTTGGCATTTCCTCTAAAAAGTAAGGTAATTAATACCAGTGCTGGTGCTACCAAGAAGTGGATGACAAATGGGCTTAAAATTTCTTCACAAAGGTTAAAAGACCTCTATCAGTTGACTTTGAGTGGAGATGAACAAATCAAACCATTTTATAAAAAGTATAAATCCATTTACAGACAGTTAATAAAAAAAGCTAAAAAATGTACAATAATAATTTGATATTAAATGCGGAAAATAAATCGAATGCTGCTTGGAAAATCATTAACCCTAATAAAGAAAATACCAACAAGTCACTAAGTTTAAATATAAATAATGAAAGCATCACTGTTCCTATAATAGTAAGTAACACTTTTAATAATCACTTTAATAATATTCCCAAAAAATTGGCAAATGCAGTACTCCAGCAGAATATGACAGAAAACATTGAAATTAATGCATCTTCTTTTTTCTGTCATCCTATAAACGAATTAGAAATAGTTGACATCATAAGAAATCTTAAAAATTCTAACTCTTCAGGTAATGATAACATAAGTGTAAATATCCTTAAAAAAATGTGCACATCTGATAAATAAACCATTAACAACAATATTTAATTTGTCCTTGGCAGAAGGTGTTTTCCCGGAGAAGTTAAAAATTGCAAAAATAATACCTGTTTTTAAATCAAACAGCAGGACTGAAATTGAAAATTATCGGCCTATTTCAATTTTAAGTTATTTTTCTAAAATATTTGAGAAATGTACAGCAACCAGAGTAATTAAGTTTTTTGACAAATATAAATTATTTAACAACAACCAATTTGGATTCAGAAAAGGTCGTTCCACAACATCTGCAATTACAACTTTTCTAACGATTTTATATGATAAATTAGATGACAGAAATAAATGTATAGGTATCTTCCTTGATCTAAGTAAAGCATTTGATATCGTTTGCCATGCCTCTCTATTAAATAAACTGGAGAGATATGGCGTGCGCGGTCAGTCGCTGAACTGGTTTAGGAGTTACCTGTATGGAAGAAAGCACTATACTGAAACAGATCATTGCAAATCAAATATATTACAAATGTCAGTGGGAGTTCCGCAAGGATCAGTCTTATTGCCCTTACTTTATATAATTTATGTAAATAGTTTTAACAGCCCAAATTCAGTAATGTTTGCTGATGACACATCCTTACTAGTTAGTGCAGCTAATACAAATGCCTTAGTAACCATGGCTAATCAACAATTACGCGAAGCACACACCTGGTTCACTGCTAATAATTTATTGTTAAATGAAAACAAATCCAAATTCATTCAATAAGAGTTCAATCGAACAGGTCAAGTCAACCAAATTCTTGGGGTTGCATATATCGGCTAACTGCTCATGGACTGTGCACATTAACGAAATTTGTAAAAAAGGTGGCTCCAGCATGCTATTGCTTAAATCAACTACGAGAGGTGGTAAATCAATCAGTTCTGATGTCTTACTACTATGCATACTTTAACTCCAGTATTAATTACGGAATCATAGTTTGGGATTCATCGGCTGAGGCCACGCGAGTTTTCAAATTACAGAAAAAAGCTGTGCGTTGTATAGTAGAGGTAAATAGGAGAACTGTTGCAGGGATATTGTAAAAAAATTAGGTATTTTAACGCTTCCTAGTCTTTTTCTGCTAAGTTTGCTACTTTATGATAAATCAGAATTAAAAAATCTAAAAAAAGCTCATTTTCAACCACAATTATAACACAAGATGTGTAGGCACTTTAGAAATTCCAAGTCATCGTTTATCTTTATATGAAAAAAGTCCTAAATTTTTGGCGATAAAGGTATTTAATAAACTGTCAAATTCATATAAAGAACTTAGTGATAGAGAGTTTAAAACTAAAATTAAATCTGAGCTAAGAAGTAAAGCTACTACTCTTTAGATGAATATATGAGTGACGAATTTTAATTAAAAGTAAATTTTTTGTGACAATCTTTTATGAAAAGTAAAATTTTAATGACAATCTTTTATTATCAATGCAATAAATCTCATTTTAATATGTAAAGTTATTCTAGATTTTATATTTATTTTGTGTATAATTGTCTGTTCTGAAGTAACTTCTGACTTCTTATTTAGTGAACATGTATAAATTGTTTTGATCCCCCTACCTGTCCTATACCATGTAAATGATCTATTGGATGAATAAAGTATTATTATTATATTATTATTATTATTATTATAATTACACAACTATTTAAACACTTCCTAACGGAGCACAGATACAAGCTGATAAAGCAATGACATTTTTTTTATTGAAATAATTCTGGATCGAAGAGTAATATGTTTTTGATATATTATACCTATTAATACTTTATAAATGACCTTAATTCAAGTTGAAAATATATTTTTAACACCAGTGATATAGAGTAGGGGTTTCGGTACTCTTTCTTAAATAAATATTTGAAACACCACTGGTTAATAAATACAAAAGTTATATTCTTTATTTTATGATTAACTTTAGAGAAAAAAAACTCTTGGAAATATTTGTAGAGTCAACTATTTGTGAGTATTTTGAATTATAAAGGTATGCAAAATAATATCATTAAACATTTATTGTTTAATATAAGTAGGTTATGTTTTAATTTAATGATATTTTGAAAGTGATAAAATTTTATTTAAATACTTTTTAACAGAGATACAAGCTTCCGAAATAAAGACAATTATTGTTTTTTCATTGAACTAATTCTTGAACGTAAGGTAATAATTTTTTATATTTTGTAGATTGTTATTAATTATGAATGACCTTAATTTGGCCTGAAAATATATTTTTTATCAGTTATTATGAAACAGAAGTGTCTACTTTTAATGAACGGGCAATTTTTTGAAAATATTTTTATTGATTTTACCGACTCGGTGGAGTAATTGCCTAAAGCACGTAATGGTAAGTGTGCCTAGATAATCTCTCCATCGCACAGTGTGGCAAGATACCCCAAAAGCTAGCATTAATTCATAGAACGAGTTTGGTAAAATTTTTGTTATTGAGAATAGCCGACGATGGTTGTTAATGTATAAATAAATCAACTTTATGATGTTTGCTCGTATATTGCGATATACAGGGTGTAATTAAAAAAATTAAAATCTAAAATAAAAATAAAATTTATAGTATTTAATTTTTTAATACATTATTTGTCCAGGAGTATGCAAAACACTTAAAGAACCTAGTAATATATTTTCTTTATTGAATTAAGAATTCGCAACTTAAGGTTTTATTAATATTTGTGAATAGAAATGAGTATGTCCTATCCGTAGTGATTAATCGTCTGCGTCTGATGCAGATAATGAACAGTCATTCTCATTCTCTGAATTATCTGCAGAAATATTGGGGGCAATTAATAAGTCGAATACTTCCCTAGGAAAATGTTTAATTTTTTTTTTTAGGAAGTTGTCTATAACTGGTTATTACTGGATCCGATGTAATCAGCATTAAATGAAACACATCCTCTTCGCTGTTCTTTAAAAATAACTTATTTTTTTAGGTATAATAAATTTTAATATTAGTCGTCCCCCGATGATTCCAGCTTGGCTAACGAAACGCTTGTAGTATACTATGCAGTACTTATGTTTTTGTAGCATCTGATCAGGGGTTGTAACCCTGTTCAGGTTACCATTTTTTAATTAAAATGTTCAATAACTTTTACATTTATCGAACAATTGTTTTCAAAAACAATAGGGTTCTTCCTCCATCTAACAGTAACTTACAGTCCAAATTCCAATACGATCAGACTTTCCACTCTTAAGTTATCGTGCTTACAAAAAACGTGACGGACGGACGGACAGATAGACAGACGGACGGACAGACAGACGAACATTTTGAAAGTCATTCAGAATTCAACGACTAACACAATGATATGAAATTTTTTTTGCTATGAGCGATATTTACTATTTTAAAAATGTGCCGATTAAATGCAATATACTCTTCGTTTTAGTTGCGAAGAGTATAATGATACACTGTAGGGTTGTTGAAAGAAGCAAATAAAATAATAAGGAGTAGACACGAGTATTTGATTTAGCTTTACTATGAATCTATTCTAGTATTACTATATTAATATATAAAATTTTACGTGGGGAAGCGTGAGGAAGTTAACTATTACATTAAGGATTTTAGAACAATACGTAAATATTTGGCACTTCGGAAAGATATTTTCAAAATATTATTAAAATTATTTCATTCATAAATTAAAAATAAATTCATTAAATTTACATAATACATACCTGAGGGTGTTGATGGGTCAATTTTCAAACAAAGTAATAATAGCGAATTTGAAAAAACACAAACTAATTTGTTAGGATAATATTTAATTTAAAAATACACGCGTCAACCTCAGTTACATAGACCTTATGCCTGCGGGTTTGGTAGAAACAAAAGCATGCATCAAGATTAAGTGGTGGGGGAAAACATGCCCCTATTCATGCTGATAATAAATAGCAACAATACTTTGTTCGATGCGACATTTTATTTTTTGATTTTTTTGCAGCTTTCGGGGTATCTTGCCACACTGTGCATCGTCCCGCCACCGGCACTGGCAATGTCGGTGGGAATGGTTGTGTGTCCACGTTTTTTTAAGTGGAACCATCGCCCGTGCAGTTTCAGATTTGGAATCGGAGCTTATCTAATTTCTGTGGTGGCTATGGTGATAAGTACAGGTTTATATTTAAACACAATCAACTCAAAAACTTTACTGCACAAACACTGTTCATAGACTTTTTTGTTAACTTGATCTTAATAATAGTAATGGTAATGGTGGGGAGGCTGACGCCTGGAAATCAGGCCGCAGACGGGCCCTTTTTACCAACCCCCAGCTGTCTCCTCAGCCATGTGCTTCCTTTGCTCCCTCGTCGAATCTTTCCGACCTTCTAATGAAGGTCAGGATGTCACTCATTGCGAGGGAGCTCATCTCCTCCCTTAGAAGCACCTCAGAATCGAAGATACTATGTCTCAGGTGCCCAAACGCTTCACAATGTCCCAGGAAGTGGTAAGATGTTTCTTCACCACTCCCGCATCCTGGACATGTAGGGTCTTCCACAGTACCTAATAATGATAGATGCCTCCTAAGTCTACAGTGGCCTGTCAGATCTCCGATCCAAGGATTCAGAGTCTTCAGACTCCGGCCCAGTAACCAGGCTGATCTCTATTTGTTCAGCCCCGTCACAAAAACTCGAGTTTGCCTGCAGGCCCTGTTGGTCCTCCAATGCTTCCTCAGTGTCTTGTAGGCCCAGTCATTGAGGGCCGTTGTGACCTGCCTTCTAGTAATGCCTACATAGGCTTAAGCCCGAGACAGTGTTCCTCGGCTCCAAGTCTAGTTAATTCATCGGCCTTCTCGTTGCTTGGAACTCCGGTATGACCTAGGACCCACACCAGTCTCACTTTTTTATGCCTGGGAAGCTTTTCTAGGGCGTCGCCGCACTCCTGAACGAGAACTGATTTCGTCCTGGAGGAGAACAACGCTTATAGAGCAGCCTAGCTATCGGGGGAGATGTATACCATCTGTTCCGTCCCGCTTCTAACCTCAGCCTTGCCCGCTACCGCTAGATGGCGTAAACCTCTGCCTGGAAGACCGTGGTGTACGAACCTAGAGAAAACTCTCCTGCACTCCTTTGCCTTCCAGATATATTCCCGCCCCGAAGGACGGTCTAGTGGCACACCTGAGATCCGTCTGTGTAGCACACCAGAGAGTCGGGGGGAAAGTCAGTTCTATCTTCACTCCACTCCACCCTACGGGGAAGAGTGAGAGTATATTTCCTTTCCAACCTTAGTTGATCTTTCGCCTCTCTCACCTTTATGACAGAGATGGGGATTTCCCTCTCCGCTAGTCCAACAATTGCTGCGTGACCTTTAGCTCTACCTGAACACTGCCAGCTCTCAGAATCCAGCATTCTCATGGATTTTAATAAAGGCACAGTTTTATTTTTTATCCAGTGGTGTTCTAAATGCTTTTTTAATAAAGTGTCCCAAAATCTATTGGAGACCAATGGGCTTGTGGTAAAAATATGTTTTCAATTTAAATTAAAGCCATTTATAATAGTTACTATGTGCAAAATATCGAAAAATGTTACTTACAGATATAGAGAAAAATGTGTTGCGGCAATAACATTTATAGTTCAAGAAAATCTGAAGAATTGTTGAAAAATACGAGATCGCCTTGATGTGGTGTAAAATGTAAGAGATTGAGTAACTACTCTGTAGAACTTAAAGTAGAAATACTTTCAGTAGGTACATATTATGTCCGATTACAGAACAAATTCCCATTGAAAAGCAAAAAGACGCTTTCTAATTTAATATACCATGGGATGCTAAACTTGAACTCGATTCAACTGAACATCAGTTTATATAATGGATGTTTCAGATTTAAACTAACATAGTGTAATGGGAGATAGAGTACACTTAGCTAAGTTCAAAACATATCCAAACTTACCCTTGAATATTAACCGTTTTTGAGATACAGAAGGTTTTATGGTTTTTGACTAAAATTGTAGTTGGCCATATTTCCGGAACAGTTTTAAATACTTGAATAAAATTTGGTACAAACATTATACTCTTATAGTCCAATCAAAACCATAATTTACTTTGGAAAAAATGTTTTGCATATATTTTACAAATTGTCTAAAAATAACCTGGGGGTTGCACAATTTTTGCAACTTTTTTTTCACAAATTTGAATCGCAAATTTTTCTTCGCAAAATTTTACATTTAGTCTTGATAGTTATGCCTTAAAGTATCGTTTGGATCCCATACTCCATTACTAAGATATGACTTACCTAAATTCCATCAGCCACTACTGACTTAATCATGGAATTTTAAGCGAGTCCAGCCCTGCGCGAATCATTAGTTTATCAATAAATGTATATTTCTTGTCCAAAATAATGAAGACGCCTAATTAGTGTAGGCTATTTAAGTAAAATTAATAAGATAGTGATATTAGCTAGCTAAAAAAAAAACGATTACACTATTCTTACCATATAACAGTACATATTGTTGCTTTAAAATTGCCAATAAAAAAATCACTAGCCGCCATCGAACCAACACTCAACTTCGTTTTTTACATAGAGGCCTAAGTCACACTAAAACACTTACCTCTTAATCACATGATGTTCTGTATCCGTTGAAGTATATCATCACGGAGGTCTATCTGGAACAAAAAAGGTCTAATTGCATAATACAAGCCATAAATACGCCTTAGATTAGCAGTTTGGTACGTGATATTCTATAGTTTTAAATCATAGATACTGTAATTGGTAATAATAATACTCACGTGATCAAAATCAAAATTCATATTATAAAGTGCCCATTTACGGTCCAGCCAGGAAAGGAATGAGAAATGTTTAACTCGGTTAGTCGCAAATGTATAGAAAAGGTAAAATTATTTAAGAAGCAGGAACTATAAACTTAAAATCAATTTACACAGGTTGTTAAAATAATGATAAGACAGGACAATGTGAGCCAAAATATACTTTTTAATGAAATCGACTCTAAATTGATAGTTTGAAGTGTCGTGGGGAATTTGTCACGTTTGTCCTGGCAGACAGCAGACCTGCTTGTGACACCATCTTTGTAAAAGTATATAAAATGTTGTTTCCCTGTGTCCCTCACATTAAAATGGGAGTTCAACAAAGAATCCAATGTTCGAATTGTAAGATATCGTATAGTTTGAGACGCTAGCAACGGAAAAAATAAAAAAGAAAGTGGGTTAGATAAAAAGATAAATATATATTAAACAAGCTAACAGCTTTGACGATAACGAATAAAATCCGTCGCTTCAAAATTACGATAGGAAAATAGTTTCAGAATTCCTTTCTCTCATCTCAAACGATCAAGACCATATTAGAATTCGTCAGCTGGGTTAGGACGTTGGGCTTATCTCAAGACATTTATAATTGGCAGAGATGTTAACAGATCGACCAATTACAAACATAAATGTAAAAAAGATAATTTAACTATTTTTCTAAACAATTTTTAAATACTTTTATAACTCGATTCATCTATTATGGAAAAAAAGAGAAAGTAACTGGTTCATTTCAGCTCAATTCCAGTCAACTAATACATTACTTAATAATACTAGAGACGGGCTTCCGAAAATACTTTTATAAATTTTGTTTCAATATTTTATTTCATACGTTTCATACACACACACACACGCACACACGCACGCAGTCACACATTAGTGGCTGACGCTGTAGATAATTTGTAGATAAATTGATATTAAATATGATTTGAACGAAACAACTACTCAGCGGGCAAATACCCCTACCTGCATTGGAGTATACCTTCAAATGATGATATATCGGTAGCCAATATCATTTGTCAATTCCTAACCAGACATAGACCGGTTTCGAACTTATTAGTTCTCCTCAGGTTATGGAACAGACAGGATCTATCATGATTTGAAGGTATAATCCAATGCAGGTAGGGGTATTTTGCCCGCTGAGTAGTTGTTTCGTTCAGATCATATTTAATAACAGTAGTTAGGCCACCTGGGCTAGAGGTCGCCGCTCTCGGTACTTGCTTCGCAAGTCGCTATCCACCACGGAGACATCTATGATGTCAGTTGGATAGTAGCATTTGGACCATATGAGAAGTTTTCACATACCTCTCACCACTACTCAATTTACCTTAGTCAGTATATGACTAGCAGGTTGGCCACTATCATTTTTCTGTTCCAAAACCTATGGCATACTGAGGAGAACTAATAAGTTCGAAACCGGTCTATATCTGGTTAGGAATTGACAAATGATATTGGCTACCGATCTATCATGATTTGAGGGTATAATCCAATGCAGGTAGGGGTATTTGCCCGCTGAGTAGTTGTTTCGTACAAATCATATTTAATAACAGTAGTTAGTCCACCTGGGCTAGAGGTCGCCGCTCTCGGTACTTGCTTCGCAAGTCGCTATCCACCACGGAGACATCTATGATGTCGGTCAGATAGTAGCATTTGGACCATGTGAGAAATTCCAGATAAATGGATGTAATTTTGTGAGATTTTCGCTCAAATTCTTGGAATGATCGCTCTCACATATTGTTTGTGGATATGTTTGATAGTCACGCTGGTACTTTTGAAGATATCCTACATATGTTCAATGGAATTGAGGTGGGAGTGGAAGTGCCGGAATTCCAAGATTTTGCAATGCATTGATAATTCTTGCACAATGAAGAAGGGCATTATCATCTAAGAAAATATAGTTATCATGAAATTGAGAATAATGTTGTTTATGATAGTCAACATACACTTGAGTTCTTTTAACAATAAACAGGTCAGATCGTCCATTGAACATATGTCTCTCCACCCCACACCATGATTGAACCACCGCAATAGAGATATATTTCATGAACCTAATGAAGATTTCAGGCTATTCCTGGCCTAGTCTATATCCGTACTCTGCGATCATCTGAAAATCTATTCAGTCGAGTTTTGTCGATGAATAAGACAATACGTCATTCATCTCGCCAATGTAAATGTTCACGCGTCCATTCTAATATCGCAAGTTTATGATGTATGGTAAAAAGCACTCTTCTCAGACTTTCTAGAAACTATACCTATCGATACAAGTACTCCCCTGGCATTGTCTGGTGCATCTGCTGTTTCTTGAGGTACAGCATCTCTCGCTATTGGCAGTCAGACAGATGACCAGCATTGGTTTTTCTTGGATGACCACTCCTAACCTTCACAAATGCTGATCCAGTGTTTTTGGTACCGTGAAACAAGTCGAGAAATGACACTTTGAGACACATTGTAGTTTGCAACGACCTCGACTTCGACCATAGCATCATACTTGTCATCTTTTATTGCAAGAGGTGCATCATAAAGTTTTGATTGAACCCAACTCCCCGGTTCATTCTCTTTGGTAATGTGGACCAGTCATGAACAAAATTTAACTCATATTCTATTGCTTGTAGAGAATACTTCAGGGTCCTTAAATTCGTCACACAAGAATCACCTTTCATGTGTCCTGGTCTTATTGATGAATAATACTTAATGTCAAAATTAAAAAAAAATACTTCACAATTTAAGGCCCCTTTGTACTTTTCTCACCTGTTCATGATTTGTACGTAATTTGAAGGTGCTTGAATTTCTTTTTTCTGTTTTGCAAGCTTTATAGTGGAATGAACGATATCGCATATCATTTGGGAATACCCCTGTACTAAATACAATACAATAATATTTCTGAAGCAATGGTAACATTGTTTGAGATAGAATAATGGAGTAGAGCATTGGACAACAAGTTGTTGCGGTTTCGGATACAGCAACCATCACTATAAAACAATTTTGTTTTATTTTTTGTCTTTTTCTCTCACTTGCCTATCTAGGAAATCAGTCAGACAAGATGCGTAACAATTTGCATCCAAACCACTCTCGCCTTCATGCCATATGTAGCAAGCAACATTATTACCTGCTAAATTATATGTCGTGAAATTATTACAAGCTAATATTTCTGCTTAAAATAGATCATTCCAGTTGGTAGATAAGGAACTAACTGAACGACTTTTTACATTCATCGTATATGTACACACTTCATGCCTTCACGCCTTTTCTTTGTCCAAAGATTTTTCTTGCCTTGCCCTGTTTTTTTCGACTAACTGTTGCTGATGCTTCTCATTGGAAACGTTGTCTTGTTTAAAGCTGAAGCAGAAGTGGCTCTTACGTGGCTGAAAAATATCAATGTTTAGGGCTCATTTCTGACACAAAACTGGCTTGCTACAGATTAGGTCCTTTAGGTAAAACTCGTAGACTTCACTATATGTGTTACAAATATTTCGCAGATACATTTTACTTGTTGAGGCCCGACAATATTGGGAGGGTAACTTAAACAATCTTTCAAAAAAAGAACTTGATTTGAGATCTTTTTTGATAATAATCTTCCTATTTGGGAACGAAGAATCTGCGGAACGACACCAGAACTGTGACTATTTTTGACCCAATTTATAACTGACCATTCTCCCAAGGACAGTGTAGAAAGGAACATTTTTTTTGCATACGGGGTATAAAACGTCCTTAAGTTTCAGGTGGTAAACATGGAAAACTCTCGACGAGACTTCTTTTTAGTGTTTTTTTGTGCACTTGAAGTTTTATTGACTAAAGCAACAATGAAGGTTTTCCGTTATTACCAATCCATTTCTGGCCAAAATCTATTGAACACTTCCTGTCTCTGCCCATCAGTTATTTTATTGCACTATCTTTAATCTTTGGAAGTGGTACATTTTTTTGCTTTACACGTTTCTCCCATTTTTCTATACTCCTTCGTTATTACCTTATCTTTTGACACATTTTGTTCTCTCCTCTTTTCTTCGTATTCTTTTCCCATCATTCTGATTGCCTATCTTCTCCAGTTACTTGGGTCTTCCTCTCATTTTCTTGCCTTTATTTTTTAACCTCATCAGCAGTATTCATATTTTCTACATCATTAATTTCCGTAATTTCCTCAAACATCGTTTGAGTTTTTTCTGGATGTTCACACTAGTGTTTTCTAAATCACTTGGAAAATAATTTGATCCGGAATCTTGGAATGGGTCATCCTCTAAAGTTTAAATCCGATAAAAAAGAGTTGACTAACTTCTTTGTCATTGGGTAAACTAGCTGCCGTCTAATTCAAGATTTTCTCCATTACTTGTGCGTGTGCGTGTGTGTGTGTGTTTGTATGTATGTATGTATGTATCCGCGATAACTCAAGAATTATAATGAAAAAACATAACTTTATGAAAAAAAATCTGTCCGCATGTCTGTAGTATCGCGATAGCAGCCACAATTTTTGAAATAAAGCTTTCAAATTTGGTACACTTGTTCTAAAGTCCAAAGACAATGAAAAATTCGGTGATGAACAAAATTGGCTAGCTGAAAGGGGTCCATGGGACCCAAACTTTTTTGTATTTGACTTCACAAAAAAAATGTATTCATGATGAAAGAGTATAAATCATGTCTACTATATCGAGAGAATAAAATATATTTTCCAAGTACTTACTGATGTAAACTGAAATATTTTACACATTTGGCCTCATAAAATGGGGTTAGGATAAATTTAACAGTTTGACATTTGACAGGTCTAATTTGGTTACAAAAATGTCAATGTCAATTATAAAAAATTATTAAAATATGTGACATGAATTATTAGTGACAGTATCGAATGACGCTAATAATTTATTATTTAAAAATTTTAATGAAACATTTCAAGGTACGCTATTAAAATTTAATTGAGGTAAGTGAAGAATTAAATAGAAAGATTTTTTAGATCAGGATGATATATACCGGTATAAGAAAGATATTTTATTTTTTGGATTCATTAATTTATTGTTTAATAGTATTAGCAATTTTAAATAAGAATATGGCTTCAAAGTTTTATAATAAGAAGAAAACAGATTTGCCTGAAATGTACATTAAAGCATATAGAAATAATAATAATAATAAAGCCTACGCTGCTCTCGGAACTGAAGATCATACCGGCCTGCCAAAAATCAGCCGAGTAGCTGGCAGGCCAAATGCAGAAAGCGGTCATTCTGGGTTCTCTCCGTCTGCTTAGGGCACATGATTCTGGTATCTACAGTCAGTAACCCTGCGGGATGTGGGGAGTGGCTGTAGTAGATGCGCCGGCGCGACTCCCGTGAGGCGTCGGAGTCCACGGGAGGACTGACCGGCATCGGATATTCCGAAAAAAAAAAATAAATAAATAAAACGTCTTTATTAAATTAATAACTTTACATTAATTAATTTACTCCCTGGGTGAAGTTTAACTCTAGGGCTATTCTTACAGAAATGCAACTGTTGCGTCCAGGAATTAGGACTATGAAGAAAATTTCCTGAGAGAGTTTAACCCAATAAGAATTATTGTAATAAATTTACTAAAGCAAGCGTTAAACTAGAAATTGTATTTATAATACAGATAAACATTAATGATAATCTCAATAACGTAGTTCACAGGATTCTGAAAAAAAATAAATACAAATAAACAAAAAAAAATATTTGCATTACATTAAAGCGAGAACGATGATTATTGTTTTTGTTGTCACGCGACCGAGGAGGAGTTTAGCTTACATGGTGGGATACTTTAGGGCCGCACTTAATTTTGTTACCGAGTCGTTCTAGCAATGCTGATATATTGAAAGTATAGTATTATAAGATAAATAATAATTATTTAATATCTGTTTATCTGCTGGCGTGTTTTTGAAAATAATTTGAGAAGGTTATCGTGTTGAAGTGAGTTGTGTAATAGTGTAATATAAGTAATAGTTATTTTATATCTGTTAATTTGCTGGTGTGTTTTTGAAAATAATTTAAGAAGGTTATCGTGTTGCAGTGAGTTGTAATAGTGTAATATAAGTAATAATTATTTCATATCTGTTTATTTGCTGGTGTGTTTTTGAAAATAATTTAAGAAGGTTATCATATTGCAGTTAGTTATGTAATAGTGTAATATAAGTAATAATTATTTTATATCTGTTTATTTGCTGGTGTGTTTTTGATAATAATTTAAGTAAGTATTTGATGTAAAAATGTTTCGATCATGGGAGGCCTCTACGTCTACATCTTATTGTGTTTGTGAAAATGAAAGTGATAGTGATTACAGTGATAAAGAAAATCAAAGCTCATTAGTGTTTTCAGTAAGAAATAATCGAGTAAGCGAAACAAATTTGCTTTAATGTTTACAATAATCTTTTGAAGCGACGAGCTAATGACCCTAATTTATATGATTTAGATGCACTAGGTGAAACAGCATCTCTGACTAACGTTCCCCGTCCCACAATACACAAACTGGTGAATGAAGGTGTCCTCCCAAGAAAACAAAGATCCGACGCCGGTCAATCGAAAACTCTGGACCCATCGTTAGCAAAACTTAAGAACTTTAGTACGACGCGCATCACAAAAATGAAATCCCAACTATTGACATGGTGGACAGAAAATGAAAAGAAATAGATTATCATCTAAAATATTCCAAAAGAACATTAGGTACTTGGCTGAGAAAAATTGGATTTAAATATCAAACTATTAATAAAATCATGGCGATTATGGAAAGTAGATGAATAGTGGATTGACGAAATTCATATCATGAAGATATAAAAGAACTCAGAAGGGAAAATAGACCAATTTATTATCTAGATGAAACTGGTATGATATTCATGACACCGTAAAAAAAGGATGAACTGATGGATCTAGGAAATGTCAAACAGTCTCATTGCCCCCTAATAAAGGGACTCGGTTGATCATATTACACTGTGGATGAGTTGATGAATGGGTTGATAATGCATTGAAACTGTGCGGAAGAAACATGAAAGACTGTAACGTTGATTGCCACAAGAACCCCAAGTAACAACTCTAAGATACTTTTGATTTATTTAGGTTTTAAAAGTGCTTTAACATGTTCAATAAAATGATACTGGTTTTAAAATTACCTTAAGATAAACTAAAAGTTCTTAAAGACCACTGATTCTTATGCAAAGGATTTAATGCACTCTTTAAATTAAAATAAAAAACTGTTTGCTCCTAATGTCCTATGATCTTATACTAGTTTTATAATACTCTTGACATTGGCTATTTTAAAACTAATTTGCCTTTTTAAAGAATTAAATAGCAAGTTGGTTTTAAAACAATCCATTTTGGAACAAATGGTTTTAATGCAGTTTTATGAAGTATCCTTGATCATTAAAACCCATTAAGAAAACTATTTTATCTTAAGCCTATATGCTCAATGAAATTCCACATTAAATCCTAAAACATAGTTTTTACTTTTTAAAGAGTAAATTAAGAATATTTTAAAGTTCAAAGGTTTTAATTTAGTCAATTTGATTAAAAGAAATGCCTGTTGGATTTTTTGATGACTTTATTAAAACTAATTCTACCCCTTCCATAATCGGAGAAAACACGCCATCTGCTCAATAAACTGATTGCTGATTTAGTGAACAGTCCGTCTACCTACTTTATGCATGAATGAAAACTAAAAGACATATTTAAAATGGAAAATATTAGTGACAAGTATTTTAAATTAAAACGAAGTCACTAAATCCAGCAATCACAAAACCGGCACAATTTTAAGGTTAGGATTTCATATGCGCGCCAGATCCCTTTAAATCAATAAGGCCACGAGTTTGAACATATTATAGCAACTCAGTTTTAAAAGGAAGAGTAAATAAATGTCTGGGAGAGTAATTGTACTTAAAGTGGTAAATAAAATTCTATTTTAAGTCTTGTAAGATTTAAAATGTTCTATTAACTGGCAATCAGTTTTTATCTAGACCACGCCATTTTTTATATAAGATACAGACCCGCCATGATGAATATTTTCAATAGCCAAAGAAAAAAATATTATTGAAATATATGCGCTTTACATCCTCTTAAATAACTGAAGGACGGTGTGTCCAAACATGCAATTTAATAAAAAAAAATGCATTTGGATGTTTAGATGCAAAATAAAAATTGACGATATTTTTAAAAAAATTTTTAGATAATAAAAAAAATATATTGGTGGCGCTCGAGTTATGTAGAAGTATTTTATTATATTTTGTCAGAAAAGTGCCATCCGTTGGTAATTTTTACCAGAATAGTTTGCATGAATATTATTTTTGATCAGCTTTATATGCGTTACGTTTAAAATATTACCACTCTGCCCCATTAGAGACTTGCCGTTGTTTTAACTATTTCACGCATAAAGTTGTCCGACTTTAAAACAAAATAAAACCCATTTAGGATTAATTATAATGATTCTCAAGGCAATTTAGTCTGCTGCAATTTTATTTTAAATGCAAAACGTTTTAATACATAAATTTAAGGTTGCCTTGAAGAACTCTTTAAGAATATGAAATTAAAACTAAATGGTTTTTAATATAGTTTTAAAATTTAGTCTTCAAGACCCTTTTAGGATGGGCCCTTTTTTGGCTAGAAGCTGCTTTATGGTGATCCTAAGCTTGTCTTGAAGATCATTTGGTTCTATTCGAAGTTTTATTGTGTAATTTTAAAGCGACCTTGGAGATCTTAATAAGAGCATTAGTGTTACCTGGGACATGAAGGGAGAAATATTTGAGGAATGGTTTGAAAATACCCTAATTCCAAAATTAAAACCAAATAGCATTATTATTCTTGACAATGCGAAGTATCATTCGAGACAACGATATAAAATTCCTAACAAAAGTTCTACTAAGCTGGAGTTACAAATTTTTTTTAATGGAACATGATCTTTATTATGAGGAGAATTATAATAAAGCACAACTGTTGGAAGTCCTGCAAACGAAAAATTATGAGAAGTGTCGAGTCCGACCAAGCTGGAATGGTATCTATCTATGTTCAGTGTTATAGAAAGCTGGAATAGCCTATATGTACGTTCTTTTTATTTTGAATGTAATGTGAATACTTCCCGCAAGAGGGAGTAAACAAAACGTTTTGTTTTTTGAGTTTTTTGACAGTATAACATTAAAATTAACGATAGAGAGCTGCCAAGCGTTGTTGTAATGATTCGTAATCATAAATCATCCAGCAGAATTGTAGTTTAATTTTGTAATAGTTAACATGTTTATAACAAATACAGTCCATTAAACAGAACGAGTGAATTATGTAATCGACAAGAGATAATAATGGGCATTTGCCCCAACAAGGAGTATATTATAGATAATGTAGCGGAGAAATATGTCCACAAAGTGTTGAGATTACCGCCATATTTCTGTAGTTTCAACCCGATTGAATTAATTCGGTTTAAATTGAAGAAGAATGTCAGAAAAGTAAATATTTTTCCGAAATTCGATAAAAAAGTCGTAGAGTTAATTCAAAATGGTCGAAATTAACAACGGAGATTGGGAAAGAGAATTAGGAAAGTAATTACAATTGAGGATGATTATTTAAAAATTGCCATATTTCATATAAATAGTGGAAATAAATTTATTATAAATTTGAATGAGGATAATAGTTCATCTGAAAATGAAGAAGAGGGTGAGAAGGGCGAGGATTCAGAGGAAGAATGTGAGGTGAGGTAAAATGAAGTGATGTGAAGTAAATTTTGTGATATCAACTGCATTATTTAATTCCGTTTTTGTACTATCGTGCTTCAGTGCTTGAGAAACATTATTTTTCAGGATGTTATTATTTATTAATGTTAGTATGTTTTTTGATTTTGACAAAAACATATCTTTCTGTTTTTTATTATAGTAATAACTTTACTATTAGAATTTATTTTTAGTTTATTTATTGAGAAAAATATTTGTTTCTGTTACTATTTTGAGAGTATATTTTTTGTTTTTATTTTGTTTTTTAAAGGTTTCTTGTTACTTTTTAAATAATTTCTTTATTCCATACCCATCCTTTCCTGGCAAGATATACTCATACCTCTTCGCGGTTCTTGCTGGGGTAACAATTTATATTAAGCGAACTTGATTACTGTAACTGCTGTATGTGTAGTCAATACTAGAAATTCAATACTTTTCTTTCAAGTTAATACTTTTTTGTATAATTGTTAAATTATTGCTAGATAAACTGAGCACACTGAAAAAGTAAACGAGCGAACAATACAGTTAAATCTGGCTCTGCGTTCCGTAGCGTCTTACCTCGCCCGTTCCGTCACTATATCGGTTTCGCACACTATACCTAACTTAAAATAATTTAAAAATGGATTTATTGCGTTTTGTATAATCGTTCCTCAATTGTTGCTGCCTCGTCCATCTTATGATACAGTATTGATAAGAATTTATGGCAGGCAAATTTCCAACTTTTTTTTTTAAATTTCTTAAAATTGAAAGGTGCTATATAAAATTTGTGAACACATTCGAAGTAGCCTTAAAAATCTTCAGAACTTTCCCATATTTAATCATCGTTCTATCTCCGTTAATAAACGAGCAATACATCCACTCCCAAATTGATTGAGAAATCATCTACCTACAATTTAATTCCATTTAATTTAATTTTTTACTCAAAGTGATCCGAACATTGCTAAATGAGCTGAAGTGTACACAGATTAGGCAACTGACGATACACGTAGCTACAGGAGAATTGCAGGAATTTCAAAGAGATGTCAGCACGGCACCTTGAACTTTATTTTAAATCTAAATAATTTGTGAATTTGAAATGCTTGGGCAACACAGTATTTTACTGTGTTCACTAAGATGAACGCGTGAACGAAGTACCTGCTATAATTTAATTAACACATTTGGTTGTGTTTTAAGTGACGATTTGTAAATTTTATGTGATAATTGATTAAACAAAGATAATGTTTAATAATATCTTTCCCTGACACAAAATCTACACACATTTATTGTGCCGTTCTCGAAGATAATAAATGTTATCTTAAGTTAGGCTTCTTGTTTATTTTTTTTATAAATTGCTGTTTATCGTTTCGAGATTTTACAATTTTGTGATGCTTTATGTATTATTCCGGATTGTGCCCTCTGGATATTCTTCGTCTGGGTATGTTTTTATTCATATTTTAAATGTTTTTTAACAAACTTGTTTCGTTTATATTTTGCATTTACACGTCTAAAACGTGTTATCTGATTGATTTTATTGAACAATCAGAATTTTATGAATGAAAAACAAGTTGGAAACAAGTGCATTGCTATGATTTTATAACATGTTGACATATATCATGAAATTATTTAACTTTTCTGCTTTAGTAAATATCATTATTGTCAATAACATTAATTAAATATTTATAGAGTAAATTTCAATTACTGATATTGTTAAACTAGTTTTTACTGTGACACATTTTTATTATTAATTGGTTGTATTTGTGGTTACAGAATTCGAAATATAAATATTCTATTGACTATTTTAATCCAAGGATCATAAATGAACTTGTAGAGCTCAACAATTGGTTCATAATATATTAGGAATTTCGTCTAGACTAAAACAAATGTTTGTTATTGACTATATTACTAATATTTAAATTATTAAACGTTTGTTTTCCACAAATAGTTGGTAAACCTTGAAAATAAACATAAATTCAGATTTAGGGTTTGGATGTAAAACTGTAGGACTGTGTATCTGCGATGTGAGCACGTTAAAAATTCTTAACGCTGGCAAGTGTAGGTTTAGCAATGTAAATCATGAAAAATGAATATCTTGTAATAAATTCTGCATTACGGAGACATGCATTGGTAAATCCTATCGCAAATATAAACAATCCCGTTGAATTAACCGACTTGCGCCCTATTAGTTTATTGCCAGTATTTTCTAAACTATTAGAAAAAATTGTTCATATACAAGTCTCTGAATTCTTGCACTGAAATGATATAAATTCCCTCAAATCAGTCCGGTTTTCGCAAATTACATAGCATTACTACTTCACTTTTAAACCTTAGGGATAATATGGTAATTAAAATATTATGGATTTAACGCCACAGCTATAAACTTTTTCACACATTATCTGTATAATCGTCATCAGATGGTATCAGTGGGTGGAGAAATATCTAGTTATCAACAAATAGTCTCAGGAGTAACTCAAGACTCTATTCTCGGGCCCTTATTATTTCTCATATACACTTCTAATATATCTAATGTAGTACAAACTTCAAGCCTTCAATTTTATGCAGATGACAGTACAGATCCTCCACTCCTTTGCACTTGACGAAATATTGCAGGCTAAGGATAATATAAATAGTGATTTACAGTCAATTTGTGAATTTTCTGTTGGTCATAATCTAAGCATAAATCACAAAAAGCCTACATTATTGTTATTTTGCTCAGATAATAATCTTGATTTTATTAAAAATTAGTTTGACATTAGAATAAACAATGAAACTATCTCGTTTTCTAATCATGCCTGTAATCTTGGTGTCATAATAGATGACAAATTACGATTTGCTAGCCACGTGAAAAATTTGCTGCAGAAAGTGTGTTAGATTAAAACTTCTTTATGCAAATAAGTGTCTCTTAAATGTTAAACTAAGAAAAAACTATGTGGGTCCTTAGTTATTCCTTTATTTAATTATTGTAATATAATGTATTATCCATGTTTAGATCAAAATACATGTGCTAGATTTGTTACTAATCTGCGTAAGTTTGATCATATATCAATTAAAATATCGGAATTGGGGTGGTTAAAGATGCACAAATTGGTTAAGTATTACTTCCTCACCCCTCAAAGTGAGAAAGTTATGTATTCATGAAACAAATTTTGAAAATTTTTATTGCATTTCTGGACGAATCACTACGAATTATGACGATTCACAAAAGTTCAGACAGAAAAAATTTTCTGTCTGTGTGTCTGTTTGTCTAGTTCGCTATAGCAGCTACAGTCTTTGAGATAAAGCTTTCAAATTTGGTACACACATTCTAGAGATTGAGTTCATTGATGAGCAAAATCGGTCCCAATTTTTGAAATGTCAAAAAATTTGACTTTTTGAAACCTCAAAGTGACTTTTTTGAAACGTCGAAATGTGACTTATTCTAAGAGATCGGAGTAGAACATACTCTTTAAATTGTCGGTAAGTGCTTTACGTGTAACTGGTTTACTGTGACAATTGTATGCATTTTATTTTATTTTAAAATGAGGAACGATAAGAAAAGAGAGGAATGGTTTGCTCCTGTAAAGGGTGTACAAATTAAAGTTATTGTAGGAATGAATTTGTTTTTTTTTTCATTTCCTCGTGATGTCGAAAGGTAAGTGATATTATGCAATCTTTTTTTTCCTTACGGGTTGCGGTTTTGACTACCCGCTGTACTGAAGCTTAAGCTTATTTTACCCCATAGTCTCATTACTCCATAAGACCCGTTCTATTCCAGAAGGCGAGTATACAGTTTATGGGAGCTCTGGCTATCTCTTCCGGGGTTAAAAGTGGTCCCTCGAGGTGTGTTAGTCTCATTGCCGTTAGGGCGGGGCATTCGCATAAGATGTGGTGGGGAGTTTCTTCCTCCTCACCACATCCTGCAATCTGGATTGTCTTTCACCCTCATATTGGTTAGGTGTTTGTTTAGTGTGCAGTGTCCTGTTAATATTCCCACTGCACACCTCAGCTGTTTTCTGCTCAACTTTAGCATCTCGTTGGTCCTTGCTCTAGATATTTTTCCGATGAATAAGCGTGACTGCCTCATTCCCGGTATCTCTATCCAGTGCGAGTAGTGTTTCTGTCTTCATAGTTCCTTTACCGATCCTTTCGCGGTGCTGTAAGATACCCCGCAGGTCGGTTCGGGACCTGTTAGAATTGATTTAGCGCCTTTTCTGGCTAGCATGTCTGCTTTTTCGGTTCCCGTATTTCCCTGGTGTCCTCGTGTCCACTCCAGTTGTACACTGTTGTGTTTTGTAAGTTTCTCCAGGGACTCGAGGCAGTCTTTCACTGTTTTAGATCGTATTTCTACTGCTTCCTGAGCTCTTATGCAATCATAAAACATATTGAATTTAGTATAGGAGAACCATTAATGAAGTAATTTTAAGAATATATTGAAAATAAAATAGGAAATAGAATAAAAAAAATAAAGTCTTTAGTTTTTTATTTACAATTAGACGAATGCTCTTATGCATCTACTTGAATATTTTTTAAAGATATTACAGAATAAATTTTAAAATGTGTGTATGTTGTAGACAAATTACAAATTAGTCATTTTATGAAAAGTTTAGTCATTTTTAAAATGAATATAGGTGCTTTCGTTTTGTAAATCCATATTTTCTAATTTAACACTAATAATTTCAGCCAGGCGGCAAATGTTTATATACAAAACTCAATTTAGTTTTTATAGTTCTATTACCCTCTTGAATGTAGGCACTTAATTATGGGACATTCTGCATATAAATTGTTTGGAATCCTTAAATTTATGTTGACCATCCGTTAAGTTAAATTGAAAGTATAATATTTATTTATTTTATTAATTAATCAACAACACTAAATTTCGTACACCCATGGTATCCTTGTAAATGATTTTTTTGGAATACTGAAAATATTTTTTTCAGTCAGTTTTTATGTAAAAATGAAAATGCAAAAATATCTTTTTACTTCCCTGCAAACGCTTTTAGAATTATGAAATTTATTTTTGCAAAGTCACTGAAGGCCAAAAATATTTTGAAAAAGAGGCTTCCTCACAAAATTGAATTTTACTAACGAAGTCAGGTAATTTCTGAAAGTGTAAAATTTTTTGACCAAGTCGTTTAGACCAAAAATAAAATTCTTTAGATGAACGTAAAATTCACAATCACAAAACACTTTCAAAAAATTTCTTGAAAAAAATTGTTGATATTCAGCAGACTGAACAGCAAGTTGACCTACAACTCGGATACTACTAGCCTGCCTAAAAGGTCGCGCAAGACTTCACGACTTTTCTTAATAATGAATGATTTGTAAAACCAAAAAGAAATTTTTATCAAAAATTTTCTGTCGGATTCGAAAAAAAAATTTGTTAGAGCAGTGTATATTTTTATTTTTATTTTTATTTTATTAAAATGAAAATAAATTTAAAAAATTAACTTCAAACGAAAATTATTGAAAAGTTAAAAATTAATTTTTCTATATCCTGGTGGACTAACAAAATGATTTGGATGAAATTTATTTTTTTGTATAAATTTTGTCTGTCGATCCTTAAAACTTAAAAAATTTCAATACATTCCGAAACTTTTATGGCAGCTTAGTAAACACAGGAAAAACTTAGAACTAACCAAATTTTGTGGAATGAATGAATTTTAAGGCGAGTGAAACTTTTACTTTTAAAACAAGTTAAATTTTTTAATATAAGAATGAGGTTCGAGAATTTATCTTAAAAAATAATTCTCTAAGTGTGTAAGTAACTTTCTTACCTTGTCCTTGGGGATCTCAGACGATGATGTTCTTTTGCAAGAAACGTTTAATTTTTTATTGTTAGACAGCCTACGTCCGTAGGAGCCTGCTTGTGGTTTTTTAAGTTTAATAAATGAAAAACAACTTAGAATTTTACAGTAAAACCTGATGACGGAAGACTCCTCAAGCCAAAATCTACGAATGATAAAAGCTGTCGAAGAGTGCTTCTGGTTCCCTGCGGTGAATGTTGTAAAAATATTTTAAATGTGGTGGACGTCGTCTTCGTGCCTTGTATACCAAGAAATAACCCAGCGTGGTGCGTGGAGAAATTTCTTAGTGTCTATCTTACGACTTCTGGGACCGGGGTGATCTATTACCTGTGAAACAGTCAATGAAAGACTGTCCTGAGGGCTGTAGATCAGTTGGTGTTTAATAATGGGGTTCATAACCGGTTTTAAATTAATTGTTTATCGTTCACGAAGGGACATTAAGTCTGTGTTAATGCAAAAGTGAAAAATTTATACTTTGAAAATGAGTTTAGTACCACGATGCTTGCTCTTCAGTGTCGAGTGGTGTAATTTTTTAACTTGTCTGAAATTTCATATTTATAGGGGTTGTGTCGTCATCTATTGCAATGTTAACTTGATATCATGTTTTTCAAAGCCCGTAGTAAGGACAAAAACTGCCTCATACAAGGAGTGAAATTTGATAAGGTTACATTACAGATCCAACTGGACTCTATTCATTATTTACATACTCTGATTATTAAACCTGACCTATCATTAATACTGAAATATGAACGAAAGTTCCCAACACCGATATCTGATCTTATTTTAGTTAATATTGAATTTACTAATTATTTATACATAATGTGTTGAAATAGAGCTTTATAAAACTACTATTTGTAATCATTTGGTACCACCGGGCAAACCCTATGAAAACCGCGAACCTCAAGCATATAGAATCGTACTTGGATTAACGTTGCCATTTTATTCGTAACAAAAGACACTGGTTTAATGAAATTTAGTGAGCTCGGTTATGGAGAGAATGGCAACGCGGGGTAAAACTTATTTAATGCCATCCTTACCTATTCGTGGACATACGGAGAGTTCCGCGGGGTTTGCTCCCCCAGTTCTTGAGTAGAATTTGATCTAACCTTGTTATGTTATGATTAATTTGGAATTTAGTGAGATAAATGATTGGAAATAATTTATTTTATGCGAAAAATATAGGGAAAATATCCACAATGAGGCAGCCTAGGGCTGGGATGCTTCACTGTAGATTTCTTCAACAGTTATTAACGTTGTTTCATGGATACCGTTAAAAGAATTATAAGTGTTTAATTTGAATTAATTATCCTTAAACCTGTATAAGAAAAATAAAAAAAAGCCTTTATCACCCTGTATCTCGAAAACCTAGACATTAAAGACATATGTTTATATCAACTTTTTGTCTTAGAATCATACAAGAAATTACCGCTTAAAGTTTGTTCACGTACTAAGTTAATACCCTGTATAGTGTTTTTAAATTAAAAAAATTAAAATCTATGGAAACTATTTTGCCACTTCATGAAGAAAGTAATAATGCAATGGAAAAAATCCACACCTTCCTGCACTGTTTGGCAAACGGAAGTTTATTTATTTAATCGACACTAATAATTTACGAGTATTATAAGGAATTTATATAATTTAATTTTTATCTCTCCATCGCTTACTTCCTTCTTAAGAGTCATGCACTATAGATAATCAAAATTTACTGCAGTTAATTGACACATATGCATTGAGAAGGATGCAAGTACTCTGCTTAAATTTACGTTTATTCTGTTTTGTATCTTTCTCATGAACTTTTATCTGCGTTTAACTCACATTATGTTAAACTTGCGGGACATGTTTTGCCAATATAGAATAATCAATATTAATGATGTTTTTATATTCATTGAGAATAATAACAAATTACCATTTTTTGAAGCACGTATCACACGACCTTTGAGACCAACAATCTAAATACCTTAAGATGGCATTTTCTTCAGGTGGCTGCAAATCGCTCCTAAATTTTTTCTATTTACGATAACCAGAAACAAAATCACTTTGTTTTAATTTAGACGCAGATTTGGTAGGAGGAATTATAGGAAAGACTGATGCCTAGTTTTTTTTATTTGAAACGGAATCTTCCATATATTAATACAAATGTTGTTGGAAATGTTTATGCATTGCCTGCAACATCTGTGGATGTTATTCGACGACATTTCTTCACAATTCATGCTCTTTGCTCCTCTAGTAGCTTAAACTTTGGTTTTAATATGTCTCAATAGAAAGAAATCCAGTGGTATCAAATCTGGGGACCTGGCCGGCCAATCGATTGAACCTTTTCTGTCTCTAGAAATCCTTGATCCAAATATTCCCTCAGTGGTACTACATAATGTAGGAGAGCCTGTTGGAAAAATAACTCATCCTAAAAATGACTGTCATCTACTTCCAAGGCTTCTATTGCAACGACGTATGCAAAAGCATACGCCGTTGATATAAAAACCTTAAAACAATGAGAAAAATAAATATATGGTGTAAAAGATTGTGTATAAAAATTTAGAATTTTCATTATGCTACGACGAGCCAAGCTGGTACAGTAAAAAGCTCGCCCCTAAATAGTATTGAACTGGGGAGCGGGATTGTGGATATTTTCATGTATACAGGGTGTCCCAACCAAAAGTAGGCATCCTGAATAACTTTGGAGATAATTTTTTTTGAAAGATTGGTGAAACACGTCGACCTTGTTTCCAAGGGGGACATATTTTAATGTAATACTTGTATACCTATCAACATCCCTCTACTCTACATAGCCACCCCCTTAAAAAGTTCAAATGGCAAGGGGGTCGAGTGATACATCTTTTGAAAGGTCTTTCAATTCCCTACATAATTCGTTCTTAAGGAAAATAATTTTATTTTTGATGATTACACACAATCGAAATCGTTTGAAAACTCTAAAATACACGGCACTGGGTATTGGAATTTATAAAAAAAACTACATTTTTTACTGCTCTCAAATCAACACGGGTTTTCTCGACAAAAAACACTTTCCTTGTCCGTTTAGTTTTAGAATAATAAAAGACTCATAAGTATTTGATAGTCCTTGAACATTAATTTGTTCACAACCAATTATAAATCGAGATACATTTTACCAGAGTGAGTTCTCAAAACGGTTTATACCCTTCAGGAGAGAATAGAAATTGTCAGCATTTATTTTAAAAACGATAATTGTACTAGAGCTACGGAGCACATATTCAATAGAAATCACCCAGATAGAAGGATTGGTTCTCAGTATGTTTTACAATTATTGACAAAATTTATGGAAACAGGTTCTGTAGGAAACAAAAAGCATGAACCTCAGCGACCGATTATGAATGAAGCAGTCGAAGTGGCAGTTCTGGGTCATTTGCAGATGGATAATACTCAATCGATCAGGAAAGTAGCTGAGGCTTCCGGTGTATCACGAAGCAGTGTTCATCGAATTGTAAAGGCCCACAAATTTCATCCATATAAATTTAAATTGGTACACGAATTAAACGAAGATGATCCCGATCGTCGACTTGAATTCTATGAGATTTTTAGTGAACAATTTAACGGAAATGCCAATCTACTGTACAATACGTGTTTTTCTGATGAATCGATATTTCAGTTAGATGGGGAGGTAAACATGCACAATTGTAGGTACTGGAGTGAAACCAATCCACATTTGTTCATAGAAACTCATACCCAAAGGCCTCAGAAGTTAAATGGTTGGGCTGGCATCTTAGGGGATCACATTGTCGGGCCGTTTTTTATTTCTGACAATTTAAATGGCGAAAGGTACCTCGATCTGTTAGAAAATAACATCGATCCAATGATTACCCAAATCCTCGAAGAAGGCGATAATCTTTTAGAGGGCGAACTGTTTTTTTCAACAGTATGGGGCACCCCTACATTTTGCGATAGCAGTCTGTCAATTTTTGGATAATCGGTTTCCTGAACGATGGATTGTAAGAAGGGGTCCTGTGGAGTGGCCCGCTAGGTCACCCGATTTAACTCCCTTGGATTTCTTTCTGTAGGGACATTTGAAATCGAAGGTATTTGCAACAAAACCCGCATCTCTGGAAGAGTTACGTGAAAGAATTGTTCGAGAATGCCGTTTATTGACTCCATATGTGTTCAGAAATGTTCGTACAGAATTTCAAGACAGATTATACTACTGTATGGAAGTCGGTGGTGGTCATTTTGAACAATACATACGATAATTTAAACTGCTTCTTTTATTTTTATTTAACGAACCTAAAATAATGAAACAATTATTTCTCAGGAACGAATCGATAAAAGCTTAAAAAAATACACAGTTATGTAGAGAATTGAAAGACCTTTCAAAAGATGTATCACTCGACCCCCTTTGCTATTTGAATTTTTTGAGGAGGTGGCTGTGTAGGGTAGAGGGGTGATCATAGGTATACAATTATTACATTAAAATATGTCTCCCTTAGAAACAAGGTCGACGTGTTTCACAATTTTTCAAAAAAATTTTTATCTCCAAAGTTATTCAGGGTGCCTACTTTTGGTTGGGACACCCTGTATATAATAATGTGCTATAATTTACTGATGGTTAGCTTATAATTTAGAATGAATTTTGTGGTGAATTTTGATAACAAAAACGAACAAAGAAAAGAAGCGAAAGTGTTACGGGTATACCGAATGGCCCCATACCAACATATGATACGTTGAAAAAAGACTAAATCAGTGCATGAAATACTATTAATATTGTTGTCCGTGATAAAAAATTTTTTTGCCAAATTGTTCAAGAAAATGTTTCGTGATGTATTTTTACAAATCACCTATGAGTGTATTTCATGTTAATTTATTATCCAAATTAACGCCCAATAATTTAACACAATAAGAGAAATCCATATCTAGAGAGAGTTATCTTCAAAAAATCATGTTTTCAGTTTTATCTTTAATCAGAACTAACTAATTGTTTAAAAACCTGTCCTCAACTGTACATAAAATGTTGCGAGTCTCAGATAACAGAATCGTGGCATCCCTATGAGTGTGTGTGTCCGCAAAAATGTTGAATTTCGCTAAAATAACACATTAACATAAATAAGAAATTACACTGGCCCCAGAAGAGAACCTTGAGGTACACCAAAATTAATATTTGATAAATTTAAATTAATGTTATTAAACTTAACAAATTGAGATTTATTAGCGAGATCCAACAAGACGGGAGATATGAAGAGGTAACATTTTAGTTTTTTTCGAAAAATTTATAAAAGCTTAAAAAAAATTAAGAATATTGTGGTAATCGAAAGCTTCAATCTAAAAATGTACTATTTTTTTTTTTCAAAACCATTATTATATTTATTAAAGAATTGATTGCTAAAGCCTGGCTGCTGATAATAATTTACAATTTTCAAAATAATTGGTTATTTGCATGTTTAGTACCATCTCAAAAAATTTTGCAAAATTAATTAAAATGAATATTGGTCTGCAATTTGTGCTTCAGAAATATTAAATTTCTCGTCAGAACGACTCGGTGGAATTATTTAAATAATTTTATAAATTATTGTTACTTCTAGTGAATGGTAAATTATTTATTACATTTTGAGCAATATAGCAAAGTAGTACCTAAAGTCGTTATGGGAAATAAAAATAGATAACATATCAGTTTGCCGGAGCGACTAATTTTTATTGAAAGTATAATTGTATCTTGTCGTTATTCCTGAAATGCAATCATCTCAAATTACTAATTAATTTATATTTTACAAATTCATTTAAATATCGATAGTTTATATTTGTATAAATTATTTGTGCAAAATGTCTAAGGATTTTATTGACGTAATAATATTTCTTTATTTAAATATTCATAAACATTTTAATTCAAGTGGAAACTTATTCGTTTCAATTTTGCAAGCATATATTTACATTAATATCAGGGGCGTGCGGTGAGTTTTGATACAGGGGAAGCAGTTTGTGATATAGAGTGATGGGTAGCGCGAGGCCCCGAGCGAAGCGAGGCAAAAATTATTTTAAGAAAAGGGACGTGGCTTCCGTATACTCATTTTAAAACAAATGTCGAAAGCTGCAAAGTTATGATATCTAGAAAAAAGTACACTTGTAGGACCGCCACTCCTCAATAAACATAAAACATAAAAACCACAAAAATTAGACAACCCCCGATTCCAAAGCCGAAGCTGCACGGGCGAGGGTTACACTTATGAAAAAAACGCAGACACACAACCATATCCACCGACATTGCCAGCGCCGGTGGCGAGGATTGAACCCGCAGCGAAATAGAGAGTTTGTTAAGTAGTTAACATGCACATACCTACCTATTTACAATGTAGTTTAATCCGCCTCTCTTTTTTTGCGATGTCGGAAATAACTTCGTCGTAAAAGTTTGAATTTTTGGACATCTTCACAAAGTCACTTTCTATTGTTAACAGGGACAATTTTGAAAGCCGCTCTTCACTGGTTAAATTTCTTGAAAAAGTTTTTATTCTCGTGTCCGTTTTGATGATTTTTAAAAAAAAGGCAGCCATTCCACTAATACTTGAAAAAAACACTTTGCACTCTTTAAGACACGCTGCAGATTGAGCTAGAACTAAATTTAATCGATGCGCAAAACAATGTACAAATATTGCATTCTGAAAAGTCTCTTTTACTTTGGCCTGCAGGCCCCTCAATTCACCAGCCATTACAGCGGCTCCATCATAACTTTGGGCGATAAGTTTGGCACCACACTGTAGACCATCGACTATCTGACAAACTATAGTATATAAAGCTGCGGCCGTTCATTGCGTTGCTACGTCTAAAAATCCTAAAAAGTGCTCTTGGAATTTCCCATTTGGATTTATGTATTGTACTACGATTGACAACTGACTAATATTCGTAATATCGGTTGTTTCATCTAACATAACTGCAACAAAAGGAGCTTTTTTATTTCTTGCTTGATCTTTTCTAAAACAATATTGCTTATCAACTGAATCAAATCATTTTGAATATGATTTGATGTACCGCGAAATATCGTGGACTGTTCCAGATGGTTACTTAAAATTGTATCGTATTTTGCTAATAAATCAACTAAATTGATAAAATTGCCCCTATTAGCAACGCTTCGAGATTCAGTATGACCTCTAAAAACTAAGTTCATTTTCGTCGAGAAAACAAACAATATCAATAAGTCCTTTTAACACTTTCTGTCAACAGCTGATCTAATGAATGCTCAATTCGTGATTTTCCAAATGTTTATTCTTTTAGCACCGCTCCCAAATGAGTTTCACATTTACCATGCCTTTTTGTCACTTTGTGAATGTTGTTTAAATCTGAAAAGCCATTTTTATTCCAAACACCTTTTTCATTTGTGAACAGTACACATGGCCAACAAAACAATTTACACAAATTTTCACAACCCCTTAACCACTGATTAGCACTGTACACTTCAATATTAAAGTACCTATAGCATGATTTAACTTTCGTTTTTAAGAATTTTAAATCAGTTGTTGGTTTCCCATATCCAGTATATCTTGAAACGAATATGTTGAAAATCCCCTTTTCAACAAATTGCACACCACACAAACGCAAATAATATTTTCCACAGTGCTAGAACCAGCTTCCAAATTTAATAAGTAATTCTAAATCTGCGTACACGCGCACTAATATTCAACGTTTTAAAAATCACTTGTCGCCGCACCACAGGTTTAGAAACACCAAAAAAGTTTTTACAAATATAGCACAAAAGCGGAGAATAATACTAGGAAGATAAATATTAAGTATAATATTAAAATCGATATTAAAATCGAGATTAAAATCTATAAAATAAAACGTATTACGTACGATGCTATACAGCTCAGATATCAAGTTAAGAAGTGGGAATGGGATGCATTTCAATAAGTTACCTACTTACCAGAGACAGTTGTCTCTGCTTACATATATCGAAGTTGCGCGAGTTCGTGTTGGCTCGATTAATCGAGTGCGTCATCGTTACGGTTTTAGCGTGCAACATTATATCAGCTGCTGAAAAGCAGGGCCGTATCTATTGAAATTGGGTAAAAGTAAATTTTAATGATTAATATATGTGATAAATAATAATTAGGTTCTATTTATGTGTTTTTTTTAATAATCCCAGAGGAAGCACTGCTTCCCTTGCTTCCATGGACCGACCGCCGCTGATTAATATGTATACTATAGGTAAAATGTAAGGACCGTGAGTAAATAGTAGATAACGTAAAAACCAGGGGCTAATCCAGGATACTGCGCTGACACATATTAAAGATATGATAAATTATATGTTACCTTTTAATTGGCGATTTTATAGTATCAAAATAACAGGAGCAATAAATAATTTCACTAAACACACAACATGCGCATTAGTAATTTCTATAGTTCCAGTAAATTAGTAGCATCTGTTCTAGACGTTCAGGAGTTAAATTTTGACGCATGTTGCTCAAAATACATATAACGGGTGATCCAAATTGAACTTTAGGATTTGAATTACGCGCCATTTGCGTTGTGTGAACGTTGGGAGTTTGCATCTGTACAGTTGGTATCGAAACACATGGCAAATTCATCATGGCGCGGTATACTGTGCAGCAACGCATAAATAACGTACAAATTTATTATGAAAACAGACGATCAGTTACGATCACATTAAGAAAACTTCGGCCACTTTTTGGACGAAATGATGTGCCAAGTGAGCGTGCAATTCGTGATCTAGTGCAAAAGTTTGAAACAGGTGGTATGCTTATTGACAAACCAAGGGTCCGGTATCAACGCAGAGGTCGGTTCAGATGAAAATATTGCTGGCTCGCTTAGGTTTTCTTTTTTCAATGAAACTAACGATTTGAACTTGAATGCCATGTGGTTTCAACAGAACGGAGCCACATGTCACACAGCACGTGAAACAGTCACTTTACTTCAAACCAAATATCCTGGTCGTGGTATCTCTCAGAGGGGTGTGACATCGATTGGCCACCGAGGTCTTGCGATCTAACCCCATTAGACTTTTTTCTGTGGGGCTATTTGAAGGAAAGGGTTTATGTCAACAAACCTGCTACGATTCCAGAGCTAAAAGAGAACATCAGAGGTGCAATTGCTGAAATAGAGCAGCATTTATGCGAAATCGTTATGAAAAACTTCGCTAAAAGAATGGTATCATGT
The DNA here is from genome assembly GCA_029963845.1 of Rhamnusium bicolor. Taxonomy (NCBI): domain Eukaryota; kingdom Metazoa; phylum Arthropoda; class Insecta; order Coleoptera; family Cerambycidae; genus Rhamnusium; species Rhamnusium bicolor. Next base: position 993,429 of record JANEYF010003051.1, on the reverse strand, counting down.
CAGCGGAGCTGTGGATGGCATTTGGCTGACATCATATTTCATACCTAACTGCTAAGTTTGTACTTTATACTGATAGCAATAAAATTCGGATTTTTCCAATATTTTGATTTTTATTCAGAAAGCAAATCCTAAGGTTTAATTTGGATCACCCAATACAAGTACAAACGATTCTTTAAAAGATCAAATAGATGTCAAATATGTGAAGTATAAACTAACAAAACCAAAAAGTCATAACTCGTGAAGGGATATAGATATAATAATAATAATGCTTAGCGCACCCAATTCTGGTATCTACGGTCACTAACCCTGCGGGATGTGGGGAGTGGTTGTAGTTAACGCGCCGGCGTGACTTCCGTGAGGCATCGGAGGCCACGGGAGGACTGTCCGGCATCGGTCCTTCCGAAACACTAATAATAATAATAAGAATGATAATAACAAATCGCCTTTATTTATATCTCTGTCTTGGCGAAGTTCAGAAAGCTATTCTACCAGTTAATCAAGACAATTTATAATTTTACAATTTTAGAAAATTTAGAAAAAAAAATTGTAAAATTTTAAAAACATATTAAGAAAAGTATTACAGTTACAACTAATTGATAATAAACAAAATTACAACATTCAGTATTAAAAATTAAAATAATAAATAAATAATATTTAAATATTGGAAGGTCACTGGTCTACAAAAAATAATTTCTTTAGATTTTTCTTAATTAATTTAAGTTAATTTTGAAGAGGTTTTTAGATTATTTGAAAAAGAATTATAAATGGCTACTACTTGATATGAGAAGGATCTTTGAAACATTGCCGTGGAATATCAACGCATCGGTATCCTGGTCGATGTCTCAATTCCCTCTGATGAACATTGACCATGGCACTAGTTTAGAAAATAAATAAAGATGATTTTCATTTATCAAAACATTATGAGTAAATCAAGCGATATGGACAATTCTACGGTTATGCATTTTTAACCACCCAATTTCTGACAAATACCTGGTTATATGATCTCTACGACGTAATCCGAAAATAAGCCTATTATATGAATTTTGTACTTGTTGAATTCTAGTGGAAGATTTGAAATCCAGACACGGGCCATAAACGACATCACAATAATTGAATATAGACAGTACAATAGAATCGCATAACATAAACTTGATTTTTTTTATTAAGACTGTGTCTGTTAGCATATATACAGTATGATTTTCTAATTAGTGAGTTTATATGACTAACAAACCTAAGGTGGGCATCAATGTTTAGGCCTAAACATTTAACGGCCTCCTTATATTCTAATTTTTGTTCATCCACAACTAATAAAATGCCATTTATGGCTCTCTGACCTCTGTACCAAATACAATAACTGACGACTGATTAGGATTAATGAAAAGGCAATGATTTTTTGAAATACGAACCAATGCAGTGATTTCTTCATTCAAAACATCGACTATATTCTGTAGGACTTCTATGTTTGAAGTGCAATATAATTGGATATCATCATAAAAGTGTGGTGTAAAATATTCTGAATAACGATGAAAGTCGTATGTATATATTGTAAATAACAACGGGACTAGAATTGATCCTTGAGGTGCAGCATATGTTACATTATGATCATTTAATACGTCGTCATTTATAATCACACACTGCCTTCTGATTTTATTAAATTTATCGAAAAAATAAATGAACGATACCCCCAAAGGGCCCCAGTTCACTTTGGAAGCCTACTATCCTGTAGAAAAGTCTCAGTCACGGACGAAACATAAAGACGTTTTGAAAAAATTCTTTAAAAGATCTAATAGATTTTTGTTGGCAGGCCACATTAGAGTGTGAAATATAGAGTGCGTCGTTTGCATTTAATTTGTCGATCATCCTCTTTACATCATCAAAATGAAAATAATAATAGCTTACTTCCTCTAACCATGTGCCTTAACTCATCACGACAAGCTGTGGTGGCATGGTGTATTCGGTAGTTCGTTTTCAAATAATTTTCTTCAAGATGGCGCTTTTGAAAATGTTTTCTTCACGCTGGCTATTAATCTGTCGTCTATTATGGGACAGCAGTCTCTAACAGTTTCTGCCAGTCATGTTACATGTAATTAATTTACATACTTGTATGTGTTTTTTAGGTGCACTACGGATGCCTTTATATAGGAAGCTGCGTCGATTACATACAGTAACACACGTTCTTTATTGTTCTCCAAGTCGGCGTTTCATATTTTTCTTAGAACGAAAACTATTTTGGGGGTTAACTGCGGGAAGGGATATTGCCGCAAGCGCTTACCGCAGCCAACCTGAAGCGTATAGCGAAATCCATCGATGCGACCACAGTGAAAGTGTTAAAATTGTGCTTCTGCAAAAATATATATTTTTCACCATGTTGTATACTTATGTACAGGGTTATTCATTATAAATTACCCACCCCTTATCATCTTTATTATTGCCTATAGAAAAAAAGTTTTAAATAAAAGTTATGTGGTTATCACTGAATTTGGTTAAAATGCCATCAAAAGTACCGGTGCGTACAGATTTCAGGGGATACCTAAAAATAATATATTTTTTTAAATGGGATACCCTGTATATTATTAAATTTTTGGAATGATCCTTTGTTTCTGATTTAAAAAATATACCATAGTTACCCCTACTATGTACCGTTTTTGAGTTATTAAACGTCGGATATCTTAGTTAAACTAGTTACTGTAAATGTCGAAAAGTTAACATTATTAAAGTGAGCTATGAAAATGACAATTATTATGTTTGATAAGTGACATTTTTTTTAATGAAATAATCAAAATAGTTTACAGTGAGGAGGTAAAAACCAAATATTTATACAAAATAGATAACGAAGATTTATTTAGGAAATTTAAATATAAATAAATGTAAACCCATAAAAGATGTTCCATTATTGTTAATGCATAATTGATAACGTCTTCTTATATTTATAATTACACCAAAAATTGTTTCATTATTTAAATTCAGATTGTTTATTTCAAGTCGAATCCTCCCTTTAATGACTATTATTATTATTATTGACAATGTCTTTTAGAAAACCCAAAAATAACGAATCCATAGGGGTCAAATCCGGACTGTTAGGTGGCCATTTAATAGGTCTATTATTCCCTCTCCATACTGGGAATACATCATTCAAATGATCTTGAATGGGTAGGACACTATGCGGACTTGCCCCATCCTGCATCCAAATCATATCATCAAGTTCGGCTTCAGGAAAATTCTGCAAAAGAATATTTTCTGCTTCTGGGATAATTATTTCTAGATAGATAACTCCAGTTAAAGTATAATCATAAAATATGGGCCCAACAATTTTGTTTCTGAAAATTCCACACCAAACGCTATCAGTATTTGTTCCTGAATTTTTTATTTGTTTTACCAATCTTTTTCTGTTATGCTTATTTTCCCACGACCTTCGACTTTTCCTATTAAAAACTCCTGCCGTAGAAAAGGATGATGCATCAGTCCATAATATTTTAGTAAAAAAATCGGGATGTTCATCCAACTTTTGAATCATCTGGCGGCAAATTCCAGCCTTTTCCTATTATGAGCCTCTGTTAAAACTTGTACTGGTAAAATTTTATATGCTTGAACTACACGTTTTTTACTACTAAAACTGTAGGTATTGTTCACCTTTCGGTAATATTTTTGAACGTATTTTCTGATGGTGTTGGGCGATTTGGGTACAACACCCTATATTCTCTTTTGGCTGCACGTTTATTTTTGATGTTTTATATATAACAAGTAAATATTTGGACCTTTTCTTCCTCACTGTAAACCATTTTGATTATTTCATTAAAAAAATGTCACTTTTCAAACATAATAGTTGTCATTTTCATAGCTCACTTTAATAATGTTAACTTTTCCATATTTACCGTAACTAGTTTAACTAAGATATTCGACGTTTAATAACTCAAAAACGGTATATGGTAGGGGTAACATATGGTATATTTTTGAAATCAGGTACAAAGGATCATCACAAAAATTTAATAATGTACAGGCTATTCCATTTAAAAAAATATTTTTTTGTATCCCCTAAAATCTGCATGCTTCTGTACTTTTGATAACATTTTAACAAAATTCAGTCATAACCACACAACTTTTATTTAAAACTTGTTTTCTATAGGCAATAATAACGATGAAAAGGGGTGGGTAATTTATAATGAATAACTCTGTACGAACCTGGAATCTACTCTTTAGTCACGGTCTTGAGTAATATGTGAAAAACAACATTGAAATGAATAAAATAATAGTTTTTAAAACGGCTCTTCTGTTTAAAAAAATACACCTGTTTACCACTATCATATGAAACACTCTTGCAGAATTAAAAATAATTTTATAATATGACCCTCTTGATCTATAATTTTTATTTGATATTTTTTTAGATCAGAATCAGTTGCCAAAAAAATACTCAGGATTATGAAAATAATATATTTTTAGGCACCCGTCTTGAAAATAACGCATTACTGAAAAAAATGTTGAGGCCTGAAAGTACTTCTTTATAGGACTAGTCCGAAAATTATTTCTTTACAGGACTAGTGCTTAAACCTGCAAATATGTATGAAATAACACCACCATACGTGACTACTTTTCTAAACAATCCATATTTACGTAACTTTAATTTATTAAAAATAATTTTATTCGTGTTTTCAAAATTGGATGATACAGTAGTTCCGTGGTATGTTACACCTAATTAACTAATTAATTAAAACGGACATGAGATAGGTAGGAATCATTATGATGATTTGATGTAGAACCTTATTCCTCACAAAGAAATATTTTAACTACATAATTAAAAGTGTGAACATTTGTCATATTTATTTTGACATTTTAAATTGTAACTTTGGCAACAACAATGACATTCATGGGATCTAACCCAACCTATATATTCCCTTCCTTTTATATAGCCCCAGAGGAGTTCTGAAAAAATAAAAGACGTTATATAGCGACCTAGGGGTTTTAGTTTTTGTATTGTAACTGGAGGGAATCATTTATTAAATGTAAAAATTTTTCTTTTTGGTGTCTATATTTTTAATCTCAAAATTCTTTTCATTCTGATGCTAAGAATGCATACCATTATTTAATACAATGTCATTTTGCTCCTAAACGAAATATTTGTTTTAATAGTTTCTGCGACAAAATGTATTTGAAGTGTCTTGTTTCGTCTTAATATAATAATAATAATAATGTTTATTTGCTATGTAAATAACAATACAATATAAATTAAACTTTTGAAAAACAGGAAATAATTACAATTTACATAATCTTATATACAAAAACAACTAAGGAGAAATCACTAAAGTATTTGAAAAGAAATACTTGTGCATGATTGCGAACACAAGAAATTAAAATAAAATTTATTTAAATCTAAATTAAATTCTGCATCATATATGTTATATGCTATATAGGGATACATATCGTGCGCTAGATTGTAACATGGCAGCGATTCTAGTGTCACTAGATTACTCCAAGGCATTTGACACGATTGACCACGTACTTCTTTGTCCAAAACGCAATTATTATGAGTTTGATGAAATGTCACTACGGTTATTTAATTCTTATTTGTGTGAACGTCGTCAAAGTGTATCAGTTTCAGAAAAATATCTGACCCTAAAATAATAATATCAGGTGTTCCCCAAGAGTCTATTCTTGGGCCACTTCTGTTTCTTGTATATACTTCAGACATATTTAACGTTGTAACTAGTTCTCATCTCCAGGCATATGCAGATGACACCCAACTTTTCCTTTGTTTTGACCCATCTGATTCTGACAAATCTGCTAATTTAATCAACCAAGATCTAGACAATATTTATAAATATTCACAACGGCATAACCTTAAAATCAACCCTAGTAAATCGGTTGTCATTTTATTTTGTTCTGAATACAAGCGGTAATATTTAAAGTCATCTATTAAAATACATATTAATCGCGAAAATTTATCTTTCTCAACACATGCTAAAAACCTGGGAGTATTAATAGATGAAAAGTTATGTTTTGATCAGCACATAAGATGCTTTTACAAAGATTCTATTGTCAATTAAAAGTACTATATGCTAACAAACATATACTAAACTTTAAAATACTTAAAAAACTTTGTGAAAGCTTAGTTATGCCTGTTTTTTTATTACTGCGACATTATATACTATTTCTGCTTGGATAAAGTTACAAAAAATCGACTACAGATTTTGCAAAATTGTTGCTGTCATTTTACTGATAATTTAAGGAAATTTGATCATTTTTCTGCCAAATATGTAGATTTGCGATGGTTAAAAATGGAACAGTTAGTCAAATTTCACTTTTTTAATTTTTTTGTTTCGCTTAATAAAATTTTCCATCCCCACTTATTTAAGAGATAAGCTAGTTTTTAGAGCTGCCGTTCATAATGTAAATGTTAGATATCAGAACATGCTAACCATGCCACATCATAGTACTGCATTATTTAAACGCAACTTTTCTTATATATCTGTAAATTTGTATAATTCTATGGATCCCATATATAAAAACTTATCATCAGTGAATGTTTTTCGTAAAAATATTAAAGCCTGTATTATTAATTCCAGTAATACCTAAGTGAATTTTGGTTATTTACTGCTTACATACATTATATTATTATTTTCAGCGCCATAATTGGTGGTTATTTAGTATCATTTTGTACATGAATCTGTGTGTAATTTCAAACGTATTATTATTACAATTATTGTTGTTATTATTTTTTATTCTTTCTTTTATGTATCTTACTTATTTCTTTTTGTATTCTGTCTAGGTGGTTTACAAGGTTAAGTGTAAGAATAGCCATGTGGCTAAACTTCCCCTTGTAAATTGCTAAAAAAAGAATGTATCTACATTTTTTGTATTGTAATTTTTTTTTTTTTTTCTGAATAAAGTCGAATATTATTATATTATTATTATTATATTATATTTTATTGATTTTAATAATTTTAAAATAACAACAAATCGGATAAGTATAATTCTGTCTACTGAATATGTTTTCATTTATTTTATTTGGATAACATGTGTTTAATTTATAAATATATTTTTTGATTATTTAAATTGTGTGTTATATGCCTTGGTGTTTCTAAATTTTGTCTCTTTCTGGTTTGATGTATAGGATCAATTTTTATAGATGATCGTTCATACAAAACAATTGCCGAATGTCCTATATTTTGCTTTGTTTAAAAAGATCATTGCTAGGGTATAACATGTTTATACCGTAAATTATTTTAAAGATCCATTTTTGCTCTATATGCACCTGACTATGCTTACAAATGAGTTCCAAGCTCTGAATTCCTGTCTGTTGAGTGTTCCTTTAAAATCTACATCGTCAAGCAATTTTATAATCTGAGGACCAATAAAAATACCTTCTTTAAGTTTGACGTCACTTAATTGGGGAAACAGTTCTCTTAAATATTTAAATCCTTCACCTTCTTTATCCATAGCCTTTAAATTTTTCATTACAACAAGTTTAATATGAAAAGGTAGCAAAAGAACATTTTTAAGGTTTACAAGGGGCACATATTTAACATTACTAGTTCCTGGTTCAAATTCTTTCCTTTCCGGCCAAATTCTTTTCACATATTATTCTTTTACTGCACGACTATCCAACAAACAAAGAAATTAGCAATATTTTGTATATCCTGAAGCACTACTAAAATAGCTATTACTTTTAAATCCCCACATATTTGCCATTTGTATTTGTTGTAATTAATTTTATTTAAAATGGTGCCCATACTGTCAATCCGATTTCATTATTACTGAATAAGCAATTGGTATAGATGGTTTTAAATTCCCATTATGTAATACAGCTTTTAAATTGTATTTGGAGAAATCTGTGAATAAGCGCCACTAAAAAGGGGAATGCTCGATATTAAGTTCCTGCATTAAACCATCAATATTAATACACGCGCATAGTGAATTTTTCATATTATAAAATGCCTTTTTTTAAAAGTCATAATCTTTGTTTCTTTAGCCCACTGGCGGTTCTTCTATAGGGACATTTGGTCAATGACCTCCCACATACAAATAAAAAAATAGAGCTATTCATTTTCTGAAGTTTAAAAATATATAATATATGTATTTTTAAGAATATTAAAAATATATATTATGTATTTTTAAACTTCAGAAAATGAATAGCTCTATTTTTTTATTTGTATGTGGGAGGTCATTGACCAAATGACCCTATAGAGGAACCGCCAGTGCAGCCAGTAAATTCCACTCCTTAAGTCGGGAACCAAGAAGTTCTGCTTGTTGTTTTGAGAGCCCCAAATCACGAACTAAATCATTCAATTAATTTTCAGCAATTAAGTGAGGGTCACTAAAACTTTCTGGATTCTGGAATATACAAGTGGTCGGCACATTGGTCTGGACTGTCTGAAGAATCGTTACTATTTCCATTACCTCCCAAAACAATATTTTGCCAATCTAAAGATACAGTTGACACTGATAAGTCTGATGCATTGTGAGGAACAGGTCTGTTTGAAAATTCGGATACTTAATTTTTTGTTTTTCTTTTTGGAATATCCCTCAATTCTTGTTACACAAAAATAGCAATCATCGAAATGATTGGTGAGTTCTCTCCATACCATTGAAACCGCAAAAGGTATGCTTTTTCTTTTCCATTTCATCCACTGCACTCGTGACACGCAACAACTTACACAACAAACGTGGGAAACCCATTGCTTGTCTTGATCAAAATATTGACTCCAAAATATAGAAAATACGCCTTTTTCACTCTTTCAGGCAATGGCCTCGCTTGTGACTTCACAAGGAATTCTGCACAAATATAACAAAACTTGTTAGATGAGGTTTTACAACCTAGGCGCGTTTGACTAGAAATTTTTTGTCGTAACGAAAACTCTTTCTAATAGACACAATTGGACACTTGGAAGGTCAAAACAAAACAGATGCTGAAAATGTCCCACCTTACTTTAACTTGTTCTTCTAAAATTGCCGATCCATCATAAAATGTATTACCAGACAATATAATTGGGTCTATTGTGTTCACACAAAAATGGTATGTATTAGGACTTGTTGGATATTTTTTTCAGTTAATAGGGAGGTAGCAACAATATAAAAAACTGTGTTACAAAAATTGTGTCGGCCAATGTAATTATTTTATTATTTTTTCTAGTAATGCATAAATAAGTAGCAAATAAAATGTCAGGTTTTTTTAATGAATAAGAATTTCGATTAACCCACCAATTCCAACTTTTATCGGAAATTCATAAGATTTCTTACTCTTAGAAAAACATTATTTTATTAATTGAGTGAACTGGACAAAATTGATAACTTACATAGAACAATATGGGGATGAGGTATGGACATCCGTTTAATTTCCGATATTCGATCAGTGGAGCTAAGCAGAACTGATCGAGTCCGGCAATTGGATGGATGAACGATAGCTCATCTAACAGTCGGTAGGCTGTCAACAGACAATCTCGGGAAGGCCGCTAGCCTGATGCAGGTGGAGAGGCAAGCCCGGGTGGAGGGTCGGAGAGACCTACCCAGGAGGTTTGCCACTCTGCTAGCGGTGTAGGCGGGCAGGCCCAGGCGGTGGGTTAGTTGACAGTCGAAGACCGTGGGTCGGAGTCCACGCTAAACTGTAGGTCCCTAGGTAAAAGGGCCCATTGTGGCCTACTTGCCTAGTAAAATAAGTAGCTACTACTGCTACTACATAGAACAATAAAAAAAAATCTTAATAATCTCAAAATATGATTAACTGATTAACCCAGTAAAATAATGGGGATGGCGGCTGTATCCATAAATTCATATCAATGGAACAATCTTGGGGTAATTTTAATATACAACTAGAAAACAGGATATCATTTTGATGTTTTAGAAAATAATCTGTCTTCTTTCACAGCATATTTTTAAACAACGTGTTCCCTATTTCTTATTTTATGGGGTTATTTTGATCTCCAAGAAAACAACTACGACTAATATTGTTAAGTATCTAAAGGTTTGCCAAAAGTAATGAATAATGGCAGCAAATTTACCAGTAGACATTTTTTAAAAAATATTTCAAGAGGTAGAGCAATTTTTATATTTTCGTAATATGGGTATTCACATTTTTATGTGGTTTTTAAGATGTTATTAGTATATCTTATAAACTTTGCTTTCTTATATCCCCAAAGAAAAATTCAAGAGGCGTTAAGTCCGGGAAATATGAAAGCCATTCCTTTGCCAATCCAGCGATCAAGATGTGTAACATTTAAATACGCTCTCACTATTATTTTATAGTGAGAAAAGGCCCCTTCCTGTTGAATTCAAACGTTATCTGGCACTTCCTCATCTCCATTTCGCAAAGCGGGAAGGATATCGTTCTTTATGAGTTCTAAATACTTTTACTTTTTAAAGTTCTATTAATAAAAAAAGGGTCAATAATGTTACCTCTCAAAAATTATTTCTCACACACATTTACTTTTTTATGACGCTGGGTATGGGCTTCTTGAATCCAGTGAGGATTTTACTTTGATCTGATGCGACAATTATGCTAATTCTGCTGTTAAGACAGAATTTTGATTTGTCAGAAAAACAAATGCTAAGGGCAAAATTATTCTCACTGCTACACAGCTCCATCAGTTCTTCTAAACTCTTCTATCAAAATCAGCTTCAGAAAGCTTCTTCGTCAAAAGAACGATGTAGAGAAACAATTTTTCTTTTTAGAAACCCTGCCAACCTTGTGACGATTCAAATGTATATTTAATGCTAGATGTGGTTGATGTTTTTGGATTCTCTTCGAGTCTTACAGAATATTCAACGTATTGTCATCATTGGTTGCCCATTTTTTTCTAGGCACATCTGTAACTGAACCAATATAAAGTTGCTAATTTCAGATTGGATCGGCGGATTTCGATTTGGATCGAAACCTCTGGTTAAATAAATCGCAGACTTCTTTTATTCTTCTGTGGTCTTCAAAGCCGAGTATCATTCATATTTCATTCTTTATCAAAGTTGCACCATTTTGTGGTCAAGAACAGCAACAGAAAGAAATATTTAAAAAATGAACAAACATGAATAAATTATACGTTTCGTTATTTTTATAGGAAACACAAAAATTGTCCAATCTGACAAAAACCAATTATAAGCATTGAAGAAGTTGGATGTTGTTACCACTAGCGGTTTTAATTTTAGGGATTAATTTAATTCAATTCTTGTACAGCATTTTGCTCTGAATTAAATGAACAAAACAATTTTTAATCTTTTATTTGATGGTTTTTCCTATTTAACCTCTGGTATATATCAATCAAAATCTTGAGATCGAAAAAAACATACTTCCTTGTATTAGGTATAAGAAAGTAAAAATAATCGTCGAAATTTTCTACTCCTCATCTTGTTATAAAAATGGAATGTCATAAATGTAGTATTTGTAAAATATTTAAATTTAGTTCAATCGTTTATTTATTGTCCCTGACTACTTTTGATGATAGTGTGAAGATAACAAATATAGAATTTTGAGAACTATCAATCAACATTGAGTGGATAAAACTTTTGCTTTGAATTAACGTCTTAAATAACTCCTGCAAAGTAGTTTTGTGTCTAAAAGAAGGTGGTAACAAAATTATATATTTGCTCTCCGATAAGTGTCTGGGGAATATGTACTGAATGGATAGATGATGAAGAATACTTTTCAAGCACATACAGGTAGGCAAAGAAAAATCGTAACCCAATATTTACCTTTCCATAAATGCACACGCCCATATCCACAAATAAGCATTGCAATTTTTTTAAACAATAACAAAAATGACACATTAAATGTAATTGCTCTTTCTGCTGAAAATTATGCTTTTAAAACATTCACTAAATACATACATACATATATATATATATATATATATATATATATATATATATATATATATATATATATATATATATATATATATACATATATTTTTTTTTTTTTTTAAATATCCAAAAATCGAATTAAATGCCTCTAATTTTAAGAGCATTTTAATCGAAAGAGATAATAAAGTGATTAATTAATACATTTTTTTGTGGGTTCACAATACATTCAATGGGTAGACTTCTTGGTGCTGATACCTCAATAGGAATTTACTCACTCGTCCAAACAATACTCTGTTTTAAATTGTGACCTTGAACTGTCCTTCATATCATTATTCCAAATACGCGCGTATAGTTTGTGTTTCCTTTTTTGTATTTTCCTATAGGATGATGTGGTTTTAGTGGTCGGAGATAGATGATTTTGAGTTAAAACCGTAGAAATAATATACAAAATTAAATAACATTAAACATTCTCAAGAAAATCCAAATGGGTCTCCAATATGGTGGATTTCAGCGAATTATCTCGAGAAGTTTGATCGAAGGAAATTACTATCAGAATATCCTTGTATGATTAATACATTGATATTTTGCTAATTTGTATATTGCGTTGATTTTCGCACGCCAGGGAGACGAATTAACAAGTCTAAAAGTTGATGAGATTGATGATGTAGCAGCATATTTAGTAATAAGAATACCTATTGGATTAGATTAGATTGTGAGTAGGTCGTTAAGACTCTAGTGGTCTCCCTTCACTGTAACATAAAAAGATCTTTTGTGATAACCCTTACACTTGTATCTATGTGTACCTATCAATTTCTAGGCTTCTGAAGAAGCCTAAAATTTTCCTGGGGACTATGGTGTTATAGATATATCTACTCCAAATGTTGTGGTGCTTCACAGGGCAGCTTTTCTCATGTGATGTTATTATGAGAGCTTGTGTGGTGGCAATTTCTAGGTCCTCTATGGTCATTATGAGATTGCCTAAGTCCACAACTTCCAATTTTGGGTTTTCAAGGTAGAGACACCAATCGATTAGTGTTCGGATCCTACGTTCTTCAAGACACGTTACAGCCTGTACATCAAACTTAATATGTCTGTGGTCTGACAGTGAGCCTTCGCTTAACCGTGTGAATTTATTATTTAGTCACTTATAAATAAACTAGCTAAGGTAAGATCTAATATCTCCTTTCTTAAAATGTTCGTAAAGGTGTTTGTCTCTTCGTTTGCAGTGGTCGATTAATCGTAAAACTTCGTCGGGAGATAGATTGTTCGTATGTCTAAATAAAGAAGCCGATGAAATTCACTCTTGCTTACACCTTTCTCTTTACAGAAATGATAAACAAAAAGTCGTTGTTACATTAATAAAACATTATGGGCAGGAATAACATTATTGTTAATTTTATTAATCTATTTATTGCTATATATCAATGATGTATATGACATATATTAGGCGTACATATATCTACAAAGATAGAGAATAATTTTTGAAAAACATATGCTCAGTTAATTTTTTCTTTTATGGGAGTCAAATCGTCTATAAAAAGCAACAGTAGCACACATCATGGCTGGATCCCATCATCCTTGATAACGAATTTTCATTGTCCTGATATCTTGATTAAGACGTTCTCCTTGCTCATCGCTTGCCGCACCCAAATTTTCAGGACAAAAATGTATATGAGATTGCAAAAAGTGAATTTTTAAAAACATATGGCAACCAAGTGTTTGGTACGAATTTAAAATTTCGCTTCCTAGTTACTTGTAGTTCCCATCCGTCTTGTTCCCTAAAAAATCCCTTGAGTACGCTTACAAAACGAGTCCCAAACTTTGAATTCTATCTGTTGAGCGTTCCTTGAAAATCTACGTTATTAAACAATTTTCTAATTTGAAGACCAATAAAAATGTCCTCTTTAAGTTTGATGTCTTTTAATTGGGAGAAAAAGTTGTCATATTTAAATTCTTCACCCTCTTTATTCATACCGTTCACAAAATTTTTCATCGGCCCAAGGTTAATATGAAGAGGTGGCAAAAGAATATTTTGGCACATATTTAACATTACTAATTCCTGGTTCAAATTCTTTCCTTTCAGGCCAAATTGTTTTCACATAATGTTCTTTTACTGCACGACTGTCGCACAAACAAAGAAAACAGCAATATTTTGTAGAGCCTGCTTAAAGCCCTACTAAAATAGCTATTACTTTTAAATTCCCACATATTTGCCATTTGTATTTGTTGTAATTAATTTTATTTAAAATGGTGCTCATAATGTCATAATCATCTTTCATTGTAACTGAATGGCCATTGGTATAGATGGTTTTTAATTTCCATTACGTAGTAATACAGCTTTTAAACTGTATTTGGAGGAATCTATGAATAAGCGCCACTCAGAAGGAGAATGCTCGATATTAAGTTCCAGCATTAAACCATCAATATCAATACACGCGCATGGTGAATTTTCCATATTATAAAATGCGGAAAATGTTGCTATTCTTTTTTCTATAAGTCGTAACCTTTGTTTCTTTAGCCAAAAGATTCCACTCCTTAAGTCGGGAAGCAAGAATTTTTGATTGTTCTTTTGGCAGCTTCAAATCACGTACCAAATCATTCAATTCATTTTGAGCAATTAAGGGAGGATCACTAGAACTTTCTGGAATATACAAGGATCGGCACACTGGTCTGAGCTGTCTGAGGAGTCGTTACTATTTCCATTACCTCCCAGAACAATATTTTGCCAATCTAAACACGCAGTTGGTACTGGTAAGTCTGATGTATTGCGAGGAACATGTTTTAGGACTGATGGTAAATTCGTATATTTGATTTTTTGTTTTTGTTTTTTGGAATATCCAGCCATTTTTGTTACACAAAAATAACAATCATCGTAATGATTGGTGGGTTCTCGCCTTACCATTGGAACCGCAAAAGGCATGCTTTTTCTTTTCCCTTTCATCCACTGCATTGCACACGATACAACTTACACAACAAACGTGGGAAGCCCATTGCTTGTCTTGATCTCCGATTGAAACTTCAAAAGATAGAAAATAGGCTTTTTTCACATTTTCAGCCAATGGCCTTGCTTGTGACTTCACAAGGAATTCTCCACAAATGTAAGAAGTTTTGCAACTTCGGCGCTTCGGACATTTTTGTTGTAACATGTAGACAAACGAAAACACCTTTTAACAGACACAATTGGGCACTTAGAAGGTCAAAACAAGACTGATACTGAAAATGTTCCACCTTACATTAACTTGTTCTTCTAAAATTGTCGACACATCATAAAATTTATTACCTGGCAATATAATAGGATTTATTGTGTTCACACAAAAATGATACGTTAGGACTTGTTGGATATTTCAGTTCATAAGGAGGTATTAACAATATAAAAGCAGTAATGTGAACTATGCTACAAAATTGTGTCGACCAGTGTAATTAGAGAAAATACCACTAAATCTTAATACCCTCTACTAATAAGAAAGAAATTATATAAGGCCCTGTAAAAGATATCAAGATGTTAACTAAACAACTTTTCTTGTTGTCTTGATTATTTTGACAACCAAGATTGATAACTCTTCCTGAAAATAAATGTCCTTTTGATGGTTCAATATTTCTTGGATACTAAGTTCCTAAAAATATATTTAAAACTTGATTCTGTGGATGTTATTAGTTTCTTAGATTTCAGTAAAATACCTATTACCCAAATAATTCATAGCCACCAATATTATTGTCAGAAGTTACTAATTAAGTCAAACATTCCTTCTCTTCATGACCATTGTTATATTATATTATATAATTCTCTTATAATAAACGAAAATCGTGAATATTATGTCTTGATCACGATTAGCCTCGAGCCTTGGCCGACGCCTCACCCCGTAGAAATACATGCGGATGTATCGAGACCACCTCGTATATAACCACCATACCGTTAGGTAGTGCAAGAGTGGTATCATTAAATTGTATAGCGTTATGGCAGAAACTTGCAATAATGTGTGATTTAATGTTTATTTTAGAGATGATCGAACCATATCAGTTAGCTCCGAGTGTATACTTTAATTATTGCAGTAGTGCAATATTTGTTATCTTGAGTGACAAAATATTAAAAGTGTTTTGTTTTTTATTCAATATAACTCTCTAGTAAGACATCAGATTTGGATAGTCTCCAAAGGAAAACAATTGCCTGTTGTCTATTTTAGTTGTCCCCGACATTAAATCAAATAAATTCGTGTTTTGTTGCATTAAATTGCAGAAGGAAGTGTTGGAATTGTATGAACGTGTATATTTCTGCTAATCGTCTTGCATAAATAGTGATTGGTATAGGATTTGCCTCAAATTATGTAAGTAGACTTTATTTTTAGACTCAGACGTTGCTAAGAATGTACCTAGTTGTTTTAATAATAGGTTATGTGTAGTGTAGTAAAATGCTTTGTCGGAACAGGCAGCACATAATAAAAATTACGTGTTTTTAAATATATCCAGATTGTCATTAAGTGACAATTTATGTGAATAAAAGTAACAACAACTTTTGCTGTTTTACATATTTTTTTTATTTTAATCAACATTGTGTTGTTTCATTTTAGCTTTTGTTTTTTTTTTCCGAGGAAAAAAATAGAAAAAAAAAGGGCACAACAGTAGAACTTAAAAATGAAACTTTACCTTTACTAAAATCTAGTCCTATGGTGTTCCTCAAATAAGTTCCAAACACAAACAGTAATTAGTGTTTTCAAAGGACGATTTGGACCAAGTTGATAAAGTAGCACTTTTGGCAAAATGAAAACCATTTAGCAGCTCAGAAAACATTTCGAAAAAATGAATATTAAACATTTATGACACTCGGAGGAGGAACAATATTTTTAATGCGTTATGTTATGTTCTTTATTTAATTTCAATGCAGAAAACCAAATTATTATCATTGGGTAAAATCAACTGTAAGAAGACATTAGATATAATGATGCTAACGAATTAGTAATCGACATTGATGCAGATGATAACAAGATAAGAGAAACACAACGCTTTATGTTCAGATAGTTTTTTCGATTGACAAGTAATTGTGATTAGTAGTCTATTTACCAATAAGAATAAATATGCATAGTAAACTTCAGTAGCCAATTTTTGAGATGCCATTTTTAGTAAATTTCTCAAGGGTTATATCCCCAGTGCATCAAGTTTAATCGGTTAAACTGTGTACGTCACATAATCTTAAAAATTTTGCTTAGCAAATGACGTGAGTGTATAATAGTTTGATAAAATTGATTGATTGATTTTATCTAAAATTATTACACGTAAGCATTTGCTCAAAAGCAAAATTTTAAAAATTGTGTGACGTACACAGTTTAAGTGATTTAAATTGATGCACGAGAGATATACAGGGTGCCCCAAAATTAATTCCCCAGCCGCCGGGGTTAGACTCTATGACCAAAAATAAGTTGAAAGTCACTTATGTCAAAATTTCGAAAAGTTACTTCTTACGAAATTATGTATCTTAAAGATCGCAATGAAGGTATTTTTGCAAATCAATTTTTGAAATAGGTATCCAGGTAAAGATAGTTTATAATCAAGTCACCCTTGACGAAGACAGAATACGACATTTTGTGTGTCAATGTCAATAAAATATTTCAAATTTAAACTGACATACAACGATAAACAATTAAGTTTTCATACTTATTATAATGCCCACAAGGTACAGCAATCAAGAATATTTAGATATGATTAAACTACTTGGAGTTTGTAGTAATAATGCTCGTGCCGCAGAGCGTCTTTACCGCCACCGTTTTCCTACTAGGCGACACCCAGATCATAAAACAGTAAGTGCTGTTGAAGTTCGTCTACTTGAAACTGGATGTTTGGCTCCTAACATGATTCATGCTGGTCCCCCTAGATAGCTAACATGGCAACAGGAAGAGCAATTACTCCACGGCATTGAAGTAAATCCGTCTGTAAGTACCAGGATCTTGGAGGTCAATCGTCACCATCATCATAGTACTATTCACAGATTCATACAAAGAGAATATCTGCATCCTTATCACTTACAGCCGGTTCAAAAATTGCATCCTGAGGATAGTGAGTTGCGCTTACAATTCTCCAGATGATTTTTAAATTGCTTAGATACAAATGAAGACCTTTTTTAAGCAAGTTTTGTGGAGTGATGAGTCCCATTTTAATCAGCAAAGGGTGTTTAACCAGCACAACTTGCATATCTGGAATTACGAAAATCCACATCAATTTGGAGAATCACATAAGGCAAGTGCGCTGGAGTGTAAATGTGTAGATTGGTCTATCGGGCAATGACATAATAGGACCACATTTTCTGCCTAGGATATTAAACGCAGAGAATTATGCAAATTTTTGCGAAAACATATTACCTACCTTTTTGGAAGATATTCCTTTATTGCAACGTCACAGTATTGTGTATCAACATGATGGAGCGCCTGCTCATTATTCTCGAAATGTTCGAGAGATATTAAATCGGCGATTTACCAATGAATGGATCGGTCGCAGAGGACCTACTTCTTGGCCACCTAAGTCCCCGGATCTCAACCCAATAATCTTTTGGCTTTGGGATTACTTGAAAAATGCGGTATACAAAGTCCTACCGAATAATGAAGATAACGTTATTGTTCGGATTTATGGAGCATGAACTCAAATTACAAACGAAACAATAGGTCGTGTTGAAAACAATTTTCTTCGCCGATTGCATGCATGCATAGAACAAAATGGCGAATATTTCGAACATTTGCCTTTGTAAATTTAAGTAGGTATTTTAATTTTATTATGTGTAGATGTCACTTGATTTAAATTAATAATTACCTGGATACCTATTTCAAAAATTGATTTGCAAAAAATACCTTCATTGCGATCTTTAAGATGGCCATAATTTCGTAAGGAGTAACTTTTCGAAATTTTGACATGTGATTTTAGACTTATTTTTGATCGTAGAGTCTAGCCCCGGCGGCTGGGTAATTAATTTTGAGAGTATGTAAAGATTATTTCCAGAATAAAAATCGTTATAGTCAATAAAGTGCACAGTTTTAATTTTATTAAGTTTTATATATTGCATAACAATTATAAGTACAAATTACATTGACAATTCTTTTTTTTTTTTTTTAATAAAGAGAATTCAAATTAATAATTTTTCGCTGCGTTAGTACAATTGATAAAAAAATTACATTTTTGATATACAATTTCAGCTCGTTTTTCCTCATTAATGTTTTGAGTAGTAGTATGTTCTGATGTTGCCTCAGAAGTGCTTGATTCATTTTGTAATTTCATTTCATCTTAATTTATTTATCACTTTTAAATGATGTAGGGCATCTATTTGCAAATACGGTTTTATGCACTTCCATGGCCGGTTATTTTGCACTTGCTCCAGTGTTCCATTCTTTATTAAGTTACTGATAGCTGTGGCTCCATTGAAATGATTAGTTATTTCTACAGTTATTGTATCTAAACCGATTTTTGAGGCTGATTCCTTTGTCTATTTGGACAGTTCATTTCTTCCAATCGGTGAATGTTTGTACCAATAGGAATTTTCGTATTTATTCCAGTACCTATTGCAAGTCAGAAATAAACGATTTGGTGTAACATCGGAACCCCTCTTGGATAACAGTTGTTTATATAGCCTTTCAGGACATAGATCGGCATTAATTTCATTAGGCGTCAACCATTTAATATCGGCGTATTTCTTGTCACCTTCTTGTGTGGTCTTACTGATCACAGAGTTATATTCTAATCATCCTAAAAGGGCAAAAAAGACTTAGTTAAACAGTTGCAAATAAAAAGTGAGAAATTTTTTACCTGTTGTCTGTCCTCTGTTATCAATTTCTTATTTAAAGTGATTTGTTACGCAATTTGCGGCTTCTCCGCCTCCCCAAGCGGGCTCAACTGCGATAATATGGAAAAGTTTTTTTTGCAATCCTTCAGGAGTGTTTTCATTCCAAAGCATTACCATTTTTTTTGATCTTCTGAATCCAGCGCAACTGAAAAGCTTTCTTTTCGTAATATTTTTCTGTAAATATCTTCTTTTAGCATTACGAGCATCCCTAGCGTACTTAAATTGAATATCCTTAAATGGATCGAAAAAGACGTTGTATTTTAAAAAATACATCTCCTGAAGCATTTTTGCAGTTATGTTCCACATAGTTTTTATCACATTTCTCTTATAATCTTTACATTCTCTCCATCTCATATTGAAAGCCCAGTCTTTAAGTTCCAACGCAATATAGTCTATGGTTGTAGTGGCTTCAAATTGGTATCCTGTTTCATTACAAAAATCAGTAAATTGGCCCCATACCGATTTGTGCGTTTTTGTTGTGTTAATATGAACGCTTCTTAGGATTTCTTTGTCAACTTCGGAAAGTGGAACATTTCCGAAACGAGTACTTTCTTTATTTACTTCCATTTGACGGTGTAGGTAAGTGTAAATGACACTGGCAAATCAAACTATTAGAATTGTTAAGTCGGTGAGTATGGCATAGCAACGACAGGCCAAAGCTTACTTTACATGTCAAAAATAAATGAACAGCTAGGTGAAAAATAACCGATTATTTTTGCAAAATAATCACTTATTTAAACAAGTCACGTGATACAAATTTCATGTTTCTTATTGGTTAGATTTATGATGAGGGAAATAATCAAAATAATATGTGCAGTTTTCTTAGTTTAATTTTGTTTAAAAATGAACCAAAAAAGCGTTTTGGTTGCAGTACATTTTCACAAATCGATGGTAACGTCAAAAAGAGCACGCCATTAAATACGTGACGTTCGCAAAGCTATGCGTGGGCACAATTCAACGAAAATAGATATCAAATGTATTGTTCTACAAAAATTGGCATATTAAATAAAATTTTACCTGACTGGGCCTCCAATATGAACAAACGGACTACAGAAAAGGTATCATTAAAACAGTATGGAATATTACAGCATTCTGTGATAAGGACGATATGGTTATAGATCCGTTTTCTGATATGTCATTATATCGACACGGGAAGCACATAGTTCTAAAAGAGTCTTGCAGAGCAACACAATAATACGAAAAGTAAGCAAAGCAGCATTTTTCTCAGAAGGCCTCCAGAAAAGTATTAATTTGTGGACCGAAAATACATCAAACGGACTATAAAGTGACCTCTCTCATACGAAGCTGTAGAGTTAGCTTGCAGAGGAGGTGAAACCAGTGCATGTAACATCAGGAATAGGGTCCAAACATGTGCAGATACAAAATTGTTGATAACAAATTCAAAAAACCCAAAAATATGTCCAGTTTTGTTCTTTAAAAAAGACCGTTTTAAAGAGAACTGCTAATATAACTACATACAGGCTTTTCCTCAGTGTAAATTCTAACTGGTAGCTTCTGATACAAAAATACGCCGATTGGTCAACAATCTTTAGTTGGACAACTGGGTCTGCTAAAAAAATTGTTTTGGATACAGAAGCAATAAAAATGACAAACCGTTTTCATCGATCTCTAAAGCAGTGAGCCAGTTAGGCAAATCCGAAATGGGAGGAAACAACTAATCAAGATTACGGGACACAACAGAGCAAGTTCTATTAAATCA
Organism: Rhamnusium bicolor; assembly: GCA_029963845.1. Lineage (NCBI taxonomy): Eukaryota > Metazoa > Arthropoda > Insecta > Coleoptera > Cerambycidae > Rhamnusium > Rhamnusium bicolor. The sequence goes on along the minus strand of JANEYF010003051.1, from coordinate 972,112 downwards.
TATTTACAACTAGATAAAGAACATCACTGAAATATTGCATCCAGCATTCACAATTAAACTTTACTAATACTAGTCACAAAAATAATAGAACTAATAATAGTAAAAAATGTGTTTAGAATAATTTATATTAATACTAATAATTATTAGTACTGTTAGAATTGTTCTCATTTAATTAAATAAAAAAACTATTAACCAACATCTCTAACTTGTTTCGAAATATCGAAAATAGTCTTTCTAAATACTACTCGAGCTCTAATTTCTGGTATTTTCTAATGGAAACTTTGACCAGAGATGAAGTCGATGGACTAGTATTACGTAGGTAACTGGAAAAGCTGACTATGGAAATATAAACAAATAATTTGTAAATGCAGTATTAACTATTTCGCATGGAAATGCTGGTGATTAAGACGTTTTAATAGAATAGAAATAATACCGACCGAAGACAAAAAGTTCTCTGCTAGCAAAATCTAATGACAATAATTACCATTGCATACGAATTAAAAATATTTGACAACCAATTTTATTTTAGTGACAATCTACTAAAAATGTCCAGTCCAGCTCTATCAAGTATTTAAAGGGCAAAAAGAAGATGGAGGAGGAAAAGAGACACAAGAAAGAATAGAAACATTTCTTACGTTGGTGAAGAAATATGAAGCTCAATATAAAAAAGACACATGTACAGAATAAATGAAAAGAAGAAGGAACCAATAAGGAAGAAAGGCAGGGAACCTTTGACACATTTTTAAATAAAGAAAATTAGAAACTGGATTAGCTACACATTTAGTTCAGAGAGTTATAAATAGTACATACAGTAAGAATAAAAAAGATCCATAAATGATGCCCAAAAATTATAAAAAAGTGATTTGACTGAATTTGTAAATCTCAACCCAAATAAGCGAAAACTGTAATATAAAAGTATTTACAGATTTTATTGATTTAAAAGAACAAGCGCTATTTTAATTTATTATGATTTTTTGTTATAAATACTTTTTGGGGATTTTTTCTTATCTTATCTAAAAGGACGCAGCAAAACAATTTTTCCATTCTATGTAGCACAAATTAAATAACAGGAGGAATTAAACATTGTCAATTTATACTTAATTATTACAAATATACGTTATACATTAGTTGCGTCTATATTTATACATAAATCAGATCCAGAAATTCAACAGAAGCTTGTAAATATATATGAAACTGTGGAATTTCTAATAGATCATAGTTGACATTAAAGTAGAACATCAATAGAACAAATCTTTATGTTGGTTATTTGTGGTTCATAAGATAAATATAAGGAATAGGGCTTCTGTATTCAGATGATTAGTGATGACTGACTGACAATTTTTAAATTTCCAAAAGCATCTGCTGATTAGATTTTTGAAGATCCCAAGTTATTGCTTATCTAATTCGTTCATGGTTCTCCCTAGTACGACTTAAAGGTATTATCAGCATGGATACAATTATATAGGTACTCAATTTCCGCTGTGTTGACCTCACTAGGAAATCGTTTTGAATCACTTATACAGTTCAAACAATGCAAACACTATTCTAAAACTTGAAATAAAAATCATCTGCAGTGTTTGTAATCTTGAATAAAGTGCTTACATAAGAAGTACTGTCATCAGTGCAACTATACAAAGAGGGCATGTGAACAATGTTTGTTATTAATGTTGGTAAGAAATAGAGAAGGGGGCATAAAATAGATCCTTGTGCTACCTCTAAAACTGGCAGTCATTGTAATATTCTAGACCCGTTGTTACTTACAATGCAAATTTACCAGTTAAACAGAAATGTTGGTATCTAGAAGCACTAATGAGTAAAGCTTTGATACGTTGTATTTTCCAATATCGTTGTATCATATTATACGCTTAATTAAATAAAATTTCCTTGTTAGCATCTGCGACAAAAGCCATTGTAAATCATTCATCAGTCTTCACAACTTAATATATTGGAATAGTTTTACAGTAATAGTGCGTTTCGAAAATATGGAGAATAATATAAAGATAATTCTTTGGGATAATTACATTCTTTTCATAAGAGCCCTTTGTACACATTACACAACTTTATATTTAGTTAGAAACTATTATTCATAGGAAAGTTCGAAGAGTCAGTGTCACAGAATTCTGATATCGAGAATTCGACATTTGTTGCATCCAGGGCAACTTTTCCCTTTCTTTAAATTTAAAAATATTGAAATATTGAAAAGTTGCTTCTAAAGAATACACGCCGACTACAACGAATTTAAATTTTAGCTGAATCATACAACAAGTATTAATTATGATAAGTACCTACAGAGTAGATAACCAGAGGTAACATTACCTTAAGGTGAACCAAATACTATAAACTTAATTAATTAATTAATTAGGCCTTATAGTATTTGAGTGATTCGACCAAATTCTACTTTTGACACTTTTATAGCAATATTGTGACATATGCTTATATATGAATGATTTCAATGGTTTTACAAGATTCCTTTGTATGTATCAGTAATCACTCATACCTGAATATATCAAAACATAAAAAATGTAATTTTCTATTACAAATACCACGAAGAATGGATAATTTTAAAGTATAATATAATGTCAGCGGTTGTAGTCTCTGTATGAATTGGGTATCCCCACGTTGACATCTATTATAAGTGACATCATATTTTCTACAAGTAATTAACAAACAAAAGGTTAGTGATATTTTATATGTACTAGGCATTTGTTAGTCGGTGTTCTTTTAAGCATTAATTGACGGCCATCTAAATTTATTGCAATATTTACGAGCATTGGCGAAAGTAAGTGCCTATCTTAGTTTTTTTGGTTACATTTATTATCTAATGAATAATGAAACCTGTTACTAGACGCATTTACTTAATTAAGCGATAACCATTCACTATATTTTATATTATATATTATAAATATTTATGCAAAATATAAATAAGTTGAAGTTGGTCATGGAGAGTATAAAATTTAAATAAAAACTGTTTTGGTGGAAAATCTACTAACTTGTAACTATTACTTGGTCAACAGTAATGCAGTGAGTAACGTTGTTGTCTGATTTACATGAACCAACAGTAAATTATGACTAGTAATTTTCATTATATAAATATTTGCGTTAAAGGGGATGAATTTGTTTTTGAAAATTATGGATTTTACAGGGCCGGTGGTAAAGAAAAAAGTTTGAAAATGTTTGCAATGCCTTAACAATTGTGACCAACTGGCAAGGTTCAAGATAAAAAATATTTTCACTATGATAAAACTGCGAACATTGCATTCTTGGGAACTTAATTCTCTTCTAACAAATTATCGGCAACAGGACGATATAGTTCAAATCAAAATGCTCCTACGTTTTGTTTATTGTACATAAACCTCCTCAGTCTCAACAGCCAAATTAGCATTTTTCATAACAAAATAAATTTAATACAAACGTTTAATGTATTTTTGAATAGTTCTTTTTTTTGTTCGATTTGACCTCAAGAGAGTGGTGTGCCGCCTACCGCTACATTGTTTCAAGACCGTGTTGTATGGGTCAGTTTTAAACTCAGATTATTCCATACCTATCAAAAACACAGTTCTATTTCATTCGTAACATTTTAAAATGCATTTAACAATCAAAGACTTACATTATTTATTTAATGTCGATAATCTAGCAATTTTTCAGAATCCATTGATCAGTCATGTTTTGTCGAGTCTTATTCTTATACCTTCAATAGCTTTAACGCTCGTTCTGGCCAATAGCAACATTAAACAGTCATAATTTTAGCGTTATCGCTTTCTATGATACGATTCTCAATTAAAATTTTTTTGACTTAAAGTTTAATCCGTTTCAATGAGCCGTAAAGTACAATATTTAAGACCAATCCTTTGACAGTAATCAGATTTGAAGTTATATGATTATATTGTCCAGCACAGAAATCCAACTAAATTTATTTGGTATTATACAACTCAATTTTTCCTTATCACAACTGCGAAAATTTGTCCTTGATATGTAAGATACTCGATAACACTTTATTGTTATAATACATTTATTATGAACTTTAAGTGCAGTATTTAACAATTTCATCCAGTTGAACGATACGTATTCAATGTAACGAAAATTGTGATTTATGTTGGTTTGAATATTAGGTACATACCCTTGGATATGGGCCACTTATAATAAATCCTCCTTAAAGAGTCAGGTCCTGAAAATACCAAGTGACAAGTGACGAAATAGTGAGCTATTTTTTTATTTTATCACTCTATGTTGATCATTATTTTTACATTTTTAGGTTTCTTCTTTTTAAATTAATTTTTTCTTACTCTTGTCCTTCATTATATACTTTACCTACTTAATTTTCGAAGAAATAAGTGTAACGCTACTATAAACTGTACCGATCTCCTGGAGACAAATAAAGATGATTTCTAGTACCTATGTGTCAAGAATTGTATTATAAAATATTGTTTTGGAAATATTAAGATGATAAAATGATTTAAAATAATCGTCTAATTTAAATAAAGTGAAAGAATTAATTTTTATCACTTTTAAAGAGGATGGCTTAACGCTAAGTTTATATTAAATCTAATATTTCCTTTGCAGCGTTGCTGACTAAAGCCTAGCTTAAGTTTAGCTAAACCTCCTTTATCTTAAGCCTCCGAGCGAGAAAGCTTAAAACATCCTTAACTTAAAATGACAATGTAAATACATTGTCATGCTATGACGTTATACAGTGTGTTGATAAAGTATGAAAAAAATTCCAAATTTCGGAAAATACACAATTTTTGAAAAAATCCCATCGGAATACCAATGCCAAAAGGAAAGTGCCTAAAATTCTACCATCAACAATTCCCGCCTACACATTGATTTTTGAGTATATTGCGTATGTGATAATAATAAAAACTTTATTTACCATTTTAGATACAATTAAATACATACGGCACGTCAGAAATGTCTATGAATAAATGAAAATAATAATAATAAACGTAAAATATTCGTAGCCACCCACGATAAAAGATTTTTTTCCATACAAATTTAAAATAGGCAAAAAAATATATACACGACACATATCTAGATAAAAATAAATACCCATGATACAAATACACTGATATGCCAATGCGCATGGAGGCGTGGCTGTTGATCCTAAACGTGACGTCATGAGCGAGAAAAAACCGAGGTTTCGTAATCGCTTTAAAACGTTCTACATACACTTAATTAATAATGATTTAAAATAATATAGGAAATTTAATAGATAAATTTTTATTTTAAATGTGTTGTACAAATATCAAAATATTTCAGCTGAACTTGCTTGCGAACATAACCTCATAATTTATCTATGTTTAGCGGAAGAGATCTTTTAGCCGTTTTAGCTGCGATTTTCACAGAAAATTGTACTGTGTGAGGAAAATAGGAGATTTGCAACTTCTTGCTACCTGCATAATGCTGATAGACAAAGATATACATTTTCCTGGTACTATAAAATGGGGTCGATAGTTTTTAAAAATCAGTGTTGAATTTAGAAAACACAATAATTACACACACTAATATAACAAATAGTGTAAATTGCTTATCTTGTCAATGACATTAAATGATCATATTTTTAGAAAGACTGCGAATATGTATCTTTTATTCTTTTTTGATTGTGTCTCTATTAACCCTCTGATTGGGGTCAAAATATAAAGATAAAAATATAAAAACATTTTCTTTAAAAGTTTAATTATTAAGGTACATTTCTCAAATGCTTTTACATCATTCTCAGATCCACAATATCCAACGGGCATGTCTCCATTTTGCAGCAATATTTATAAACGTTTAATTTTCTCTACCTTTTCTTTCAAAATAGTGTGCGCACTTTGATTTTTGATGTGGGGATTTGTAAGTCTGAACAGAACGGACCGACTAATTCTTTATTTTTCTTTCTCTAGAGATTCTGTTTTATTATGGCCCTTATTTCATTCTGCAACATCTCCGGGTCATGTTTGGCATAAATTTTTGCACCAGCATTGTGTCTATTAACCACGAAAAAGCACTAAAAATTAATTTTTTTTCTTGTAAAATTTATTTCGGAATTTATTTATAAAAATTTTTCACATTTTTTTATATCATAAATCAACTATTTTAAGTTTTATTGTAAAAGTTTGTTTGTTTGAAAAAATTGAGACAGAATGCTAATTAAAGTTTTTCGACCTACCTGTTTGTTGGTAAAAACACCACTCTTTTCAACGGCTTGACCAAAACTAAATCATTTCCAGTAATAAAACAAATGCATTATATATGTTAGAAACCTAAGAATAGATACTATTTTTGAAAGAAAATAATGTGTTTATTGTGTCTGCTACTATTACCAACCTTTTTGACTCTTTCCATACACTAGTCTACATTGACTAATCTAAGGTAGTAAAGTTTTATTGTTTCATTCAGATTATCAAAAAATATATCTCACATTTTATGCCCTTGTCACTTACAACAGGCTTATTCATTGGGCAATCTTATTTTCAAATATGAATACTTGTTGGATATTTTTTCAGTTAATAGGGAGATATTAACAATATAAAAACAGTAGTGTGAACTATGTTACAAAAATTGTGTCGGTCAATGTTATTATTCTCTAACCTGTTTAGTAGACATTAGCCATTTTTATACAAAATATTTCACGTACTATGTGGCTCAATGAAATGTATATGCCTAAAAGTGGAAATATTGACATAGGCCCTTTAAGAACCAAGATACAGCATGGATTGTTCACGAAGCTCTTCATATTCGTGTACTTATTCAAGTTTATTTTAATTTGTAATATTAAAACATCCTGTGCAGTTGATATCTTAAATTATTTCCAATTTCGACTATAATAATTCTTCCACTTTAAAATATGTATCAATCCTCATATCCTCTCACTTTATTTAATTGAAGATTAAATAAAGGTGCCACACACACTCCTTCGATCCAAAAATGTTTGCCAAGAAATTTTCATATTCTTGTTTTGCCATAATTTCGTCACGGTATATTCCTCGTTTTCCTAAGTTCCATTCAGATAATAAGAATTCTTTCCTTGCGCACGGAATTTTCTAATTGATTTTAGGCAGGTTCTTCTCCAGCAAAACATTTCGTTAATATGAAAAATCCTCATTAATACATATTACGGTTAGTACCTATTTACAGATAACAGATAATACCCCATGTTTGCCAAATATTTATAATGCCAAAATTTAATTGATTTCGAATCCATTTTTAAGCTCAAGCTCTTTTAGTCTAAGAGCCAGTGACATTTTTCGGTGATGATTTAGTTAAGGCCTATTCTTTGAGAGGATGTTGAGAGGGGCATAACTAAGTGTCATCCGCGAGGATTAACCCGGATTCCAGTCATAAGGGGGTGGTAGAACGCCCCCAACGTGTAAAAAAAACTGCATCTTTTTATTATTTAGTTAAGGCTGAAATTTTCTCCAGTAGTCCTCTGATAGCTCACAATCATCGATATAATATATTTGCAGAACGATTGGCCAGTCATAATGTCGTGTGAACGATGAACTTTTTATTATTTAGTTAAGCTTCATCTTTTAGTATGTTGTTGTGACAACTATTTCAAGTACAAATGCCAATTTGCAGAACAAAATGGCGGCATTAACACCCTGGCAGAACGATTTGAATTTGTAAAATTTTTTTTACTTTCAGCCGCATATATCTTTGGAACTATGCAACATACGAGAAAGTTGTATTGTTGTTCTTTTGTGGGAAACTTAATTCTCTACAAAAAAGGTCTTTTGACATTTTCGTGTAACTCCTTTAGTTTCTGAGATATACTGAAAATTAAAAAAAATTGCAAAAATTTTTTACGTTCAGACTCAAATATCTTTGGTACTATGCTAGATGCGAGAATACGACTTGAAATACTTTTTTGTGGGAAATTTAATTCTCTACAGAAATAGTCTCTTGACATTTTCACGTATCTCCTTTAGTTTCTGAGATATACTGAAAATAAGGAATTTTCCTCATGAATAGAAAATTCGTGAGGAAGGACATTCTGGTGCTCAAGATAGTTATTATCGCAGTTATTTCAAGTTTCAAGTGTAAATGCCAATTGACAGAACAAAATGGCGGTTTTAACACCCTGGCAAAACTATTTGAATACCCTGTATGCACGCCTTGATTTCGTTACTCCAGCCAAACTTTTCAAATATGAAACATCCGTATGACGCACACCATCTCAATACTCTATATCTATACTATAGTATAATACTATATATAAGATATATGTGAGTTGTAAGTGGACAGGGGGAACTGTGTTTGTAAGTGGACAGGAGGAACTGTGTTCATGGCTGTATCTACGTCATCAACGGCATACAATAGTCAAAAGAACTGTCTGTTGGGGATTATGTATCCCTAAAATTTTGACCTGTATTCGAGACTATTCGAGACGCACTACGCAGTACGCGTAAAGTTTATACGAAGTCAATTGAAATTGGTCATTGTTAAAGCACAGGACTGTGCGCACTTAACTTGATATTTTGTTCTATGTATTTAGCAATGGTAACGAGAATCGAATGGTAGTTGATATTGTGCAGGTGAGTCCGAGACTGGCAATGTAATCAGCCTGAATGAACCATCTACGACTGCACATGTTTAAAGATAATAAAGCGGACAGGCCCACTAGTATAAAAAAACTCATTAAATCGTTTCTATGCAATTACGTAGACTTGTGAGATGTGCCGGCATTGGCTATGTTTTGAGGACGTTGGGCGACGATTGGCTGGGATCAGGATATTCGTCAGTCCTGTTGGTCGGTGGGTGTTTGAGTTTATATCAGTCAGTAGTCAACGTGGAGTCGGATGTTACCTAGTTATTTATTACATTTGTCCAGTGCAGTGCAGAAATACCTGTTACAATATCAAGTATGGTTCAGTTTATACTTAGTGTTCATATTGGTAAATATTTATTACTACATAAAAGGTATTTAAGATATTGTATTATTTACTAATTTACCATGGCTTTCTGGAGACCATTTGAAACAGAAGATAATATAATAACGCCCGAAAATCCCGAAATAGTTGAGCCTGTTATTGTCGAGGAAGACGAAATAAATTTAGAGTTTCAAAATAAAGATTTACACGTACAAAGTCAACGCATTATTTTAAATATATATGAACGTTTAAAAAGCGAAAATCGTGAGAAATGTGAGAAAGAAATAATAGAACGTATTAACGAATTAACTAAAATATCAAAATCAACAATTTATCGTGTAATTAAAAAAGGAGATGTTATAGATCACGGTACAAATAGGAAACGGGAAAATATGAAATTAAAAAATATTGATGATGCTACCAAAGATGTAATACGGCGTATTATTTATAATATGTATGAAAAAAATATTTTATAGATATGGAGTCCCGTGCATCGAGTGATCTCGATTCAGCAGACGATGAGGAGGGTGATTCCGATTGGCTAGAGAATTGATAATAAATTTTTTTATACTTACTTTTTTTTACTTTCCACTCATACTTTTTTGTTTTATATTTACTATCATATGTTATTCAAATAAAAATTCAAAAAAATTAATCACGAATTCGTTATTATTCAAAAAATTTGCTCAGTTGTACAACATTTATTTGAAATGATAAAAATAATTATGCGTTGAAATTACGATGTTTTTTGAGATATTTTTTATTTATTTCGTGTATTTCCTTTTTTTGGAACATTTTTGATATGATCAAAAAAAGATATTAATGATTCAACATACATTTACAATGTTTCTTATCTATCGAGATCGTGGAACTTCAATAATTTCGATTTTTTTTCAAAAAATTTTCATAATTTTTTTCATGGCAATCGGGTTTTTTTAATTATTATAGTAATACAATTACAATAATATTCATCATGTTTTGGGGTTCTCAATAGGCACTGATTATATTTTTCTGAAATCAGTATCATTATGAAAATCAGATAACACAATTGCAACGAAAAAATTTTTTTCGAGTTCGAGAACGCAACAGTAGAAGCATCTGAAAAAAAAATCATTGAACTTTCTTTCAATGGGTACAGAAATATATAAAAAATCGGATGATTCAAAAATAATCGGAAAGAATTTGGCTAAGGTGACTTGTCCTTAACATTTCATCGTATGACTACGTTGGAAAATGTATAATGGTATATTTCACTATTCCTAAAAATGACATTTTTCGACTTTTCTGAACTTGTAGGAAAAAAAAAACATGGTTTTAGGGAAATAATAATTAGTACGTCTCCAACGGTTTGTCGGCAATGGAAAGAAAATCCTTTATTTTCAGTATATCTCAGAAACTAAAGGAGATACGCGAAAATGTCAAGAGACTATTTCTGTAGAGAATTAAATTTCCTACAAAAAAGTGTTTCGAGTCGTATTCTCGCATCTAGCATAGTACCAAAGATATTTGCGTCTGAACGTAAAAAATTTTTGCAATTTTTTTTAATTTTCAGTATATCTCAGAAACTAAAGGAGTTACACGATAATGTCAAAAGACCTTTTTTGTAGAGAATTAAGTTTCCCACAAAAAAACAACAATACAACTTTCTCGTATGTTGCATAGTTCCAAAGATATATGCGGCTGAAAGTAAAAAAATTTTACAAATTCAAATCGTTCTGCCAGGGTGTTAATGCCGCCATTTTGTTCTGCAAATTGGCATTTGCACTTGAAATAGTTGTCACAACAACATACTAAAAGATGAAGCTTAACTAAATAATAAAAAGTTCATCGTTCACACGACATGTTGGGGGTGATCTGCCACCCCCTTATGACTGGCCAATCGTTCTGTAAATATTATATCGATGATTGTGGGCTATCAGAGGACTACTGGAGAAAATTTCAGCCTTAACTAAATAATAAAAAGATGCAGTATTTTTTACACGTTGGGGGCGTTCTGCCACCCCCTTATGAGTGGAATCCGGGTTAATCCTCGCGGATGACACTTAATTATGCCCCTCTCAACATCCTCTCAGAGAATAGGCCTTAACTAAATCATCACCGAAAAATGTCACTGGCTCTCAGTATATTTGTAGCTTGTAGCTCGTCTGAGTGACTTATTGCTCTCTCCCTTCCAAATACAGTATACACCCTGTATACATATCTTTTCATAATTTTAATGATGGTTTTTAAGTATTTTGTATTTTTTGTATTTGTATTTTTTAAGTATTTTGTAGAGGACAAATTATTTTTTCTTAACCCTGTACCAACTGACAATTAATAAATATTTACTTATTCAATAAGCATCTCATTCTAAACTTTTTAACATTAACATTTCTATCGACAAATTACATAAGAAGTACATAAAACATTCCAAACGTGTGACTTATCAGTATACGTAAAAACAAATTAGTATCTAATCTAAAGATATTACAATTTTTGTTCTCATAGTTCGAGGATTTCTATCTACTCTAACTTAATTGTGTTAATAATTGAAATTATGTCACGAATAAATAATTAGTCTGGTGGAAAATATTATTATCAGTATCAGGAACAATAATTCATACCATTTTTATTACATGCAGATATAGTGTGATCAAATTTTTATCAGAATTGAGGGTTTCCTTTAATGGATTTATGAATTTAAATATCTAGTTGCTGTTGTTGTTATTTATTACATAAAAAACTTTTAAATTACCCTTGTAACTTTACTGTTTTTACAAAATCCTAATGCTTGATAACAACACCGAGCTATTGGCCTGGAACAACGTAGTAACCAAAGAGTAATCTTTGCTTTTATTTATAAAAATAATAATAAATCATTTTAGATAAATATCATTTTGCTGGAAATATTTGTCAGTTTCACTTTTTACACATCAAACACGCGCTCTGATATAAAAACCACTGAAATTTAACCTTGATTTCTAACAGGTAATATGCAAAATTTTCTTAGTATAAATCCAACTCTAGATAAACTATGTCGTAATTACCATATATATAACGCATAGTTTTTTTGTATTCCCTTTTCAGTCGGGTATTGTCTGTTCTCCACGACTATTAATTGATTATTCTAATTTCAGAGAGAAAATATTATGAAGTCCTCCAGCGTGTGGCAGTGTAGATTTTAAAAAACTAATAAAATAGTGTTGTGCTGTTAAAGTTGTAAACTTCTTTCAAGATGGATAAAATTGACACCGTGGACGAAAGGGCCAATCAAAAATATGGACTGGGATATCAGAATACTTTGGTGAGTCTATTATTTTTTGCTTAAAAATTTGCTATTGGGGAAGTATTAAAGAAAGTGATTTATAATATAAAAGTGTACTACTTGCAGTTACCATTCATTAAATCTGGAATTTTTTGGATTTTTCAAAAACGAAATAGTTGGGGAACCATATACATCGCCCTCCGAACTTTAGGAAAATGTTTTTTTATATAAAAAAAGTGCTGTTAATTCTTTAAGAGGTGTTCTCAAAAACTTACCTCTCTGCTAAAAAACGGCCAAGTTTGCGAAAAAAATATCAATATTTATAAGAGTATATTTTTAATTTAAATTTAATAAAAAAAATAGTTATTTATGATACAAGTGTTAAAAGTGACTTTATTTTGTGAGTGGAGAAGTTTGCGAAACGAGCGTAAGCGAGTGGAGCAACTCCACGAACAAAATAAAGTCATTTTTAACGTGTATCATACAATGTTTTTTCTACAAACATCATTAAAAGAACAATAAAGTTTCTTTAAAAAGATTTCAAATCCTTTTAATGGTTACCTCATAATTCTAGTAGTTTGTAGGATTTATGAAATAAATAAATCAAGTTTGCCCGTTGTTTGACACATGCTTGTCAAATGTGATAAACTATTGCAATATGATGAGTTCCAATATTAATTATAGTCCAGAAGGAAGCGAATCGATTCCTCAAGAAATTGAAGAAACAGATACAAGGGCAACTTTTGATTTGTTGCCCACAAAATCCAAACAACAATATGAATTAGCGTACAAACGCTTTGTGGAATGGTGTGATTGGAACAATGTTGCAAGCAAGTACAGTGAAAATGTAATGTTGGTCTATTTCGAGCAAAATTCTAAAATTTCTTCGACGCTTTGGGCACGTTTTTCAATGATAAAGGCTATGTCAAGAACAATCAAGATATAAATAAGTTTTATAAACTCATCGCATTTTTGTGGCACAAAGGAGAAGGATATCGTCCAAAAAAATCAAAAATTTGTACACGCCAAAATATTGATAAGTTTATTGCAGAGGTGCCAGATGACAATTATTTGATGTTTAAAGTAGCTGATGTAATGGGTATACTAGGCGCGTGTCGCCGTGAAGAACTTTGTCAAATGAGTTTAAACAATATTGAGGATTTAGGAAATACACTAGTGGTAAACATTCCAGATAGCAAGACTAGAGTTTCAAGAACCTTTACTGTTATTACTGAGACTTATATTGACTTATATCATAAGTACTTAGCATTACGTCCAGCTCATGTCAACCACCAACGTCTTTTTATTAAATACACTAGTAACAAATGTACGATTCAACCTGTTGGAATAAATATTTTTGGAAAGATGCCTACAGATATTGCAAGATTTTTGAAATTACCAATAGTGAACTTTACACCGGACATTGTTTCCGTCGGACATCCGCCAGCTTGTTAGCAGACTCTGGTGCAAATTTATGTACAATAAAAAGACATGGAGGATGGAAAAGTTCGAGTGTTGCAGAAGGATACTTGGAAGATTCGTTAGAAAACAAAAAGAGGATTGCTTGTCACATTCTTCCAAATAATTGCCCTTCTCCTAACAATTCAGAAATAGAGCATATTAATAGTATTTCCTCCACTGCTTCAAGTTCAACTTCAACAATTTCTTCTTGTGAAGTAGCTTCCTCACAAGGGATAAATATTACTAATTGCTCCAATTGTACAATTAATATAAATATTTCTAAATAACTTGTAATTTTGTTAATAAATATATAAATGTCATTATGACAAACGACTTGTCATTTTACTTTTTGCACTAGTGTTAAAAGTAAATCATGTGATCATTTTTAACGCGAGTTTATATAATATTACATTTTTAATTCAAGTATGCCGTGTTAAAAATTTAGTTTTTAATGGTGTTTGTAGAAAAAAATACTTTTTTTTATATAGGCACCAAAAAAACACTGAATAAGATTTACAGGAAACAACTACTCAGCTGACAAAAGCCCCGACCTGCGTTGAATTAAACCTGCAAGTCTTGTTTGGTTGCTAAGATCATTTGTCAATTCCTCACTAGACATAGACCGGTTTCGAGCTTGTTATGTTCTCGTCAGTAAACCATAAGTAATGCAAAAGAGTAAAAAAGACAAATAATAAAAGCAAACCAGGCTAGCCCAAAGCAAACTAAGTAGACAGAAATAGTAAGTGATAAGTGTATCTCTCTAGTGGTCAATGCTACTACCCGTTAGACACCACTGATGTCTTAGTGACTGATAGCGATCTGCAAAGCAGGTACCAAGAACTGCGACCTCTTATTCAGTATATAGTTTAGCCCACCATGGTTAGAGGTCGCAGCTCTTGGTACCTGCTTTGCAGATCGCTATCAGTCACTAAGATATCAGTGATGTCTGACTGTTAGTAGCGTTGACCACTAGAGGGATACACTTATCACTCACTATGCCACCAAACAAACACAAAATGTAGTCATTTTCTTCTCCATCTTATTGTAAATCCTCGTTGTCTTCGGAGTCACTGTATTTTTGGAATAACTCCTCCTGATCATCAAGAATATGGCGGTCAGAAAGGTAGCCGAACTTTTTCTGTACGCATGTCCGGTATATTAATGTGGATCTGTCAAATTCAAGCATTGCGAGATTTTACAGGGCCAACTTTCTGTTGTATTCTTGCCTACTACTTGATTGGTGACTTTTCGATTGCGCAGTGCTAAGAAAATGTGGGAAGACTTTGAATTTTCTGATCGTAGCTTTAAATATTTTCTGTGAATCTCTAAATAATTAATTGTATCATTTTTTTGATTAGTAATCATAAGGGCTCGTTGAATATTAGTTTTAGTAGAAGGAATATTGCCTTGAATATCTTCTATTTTCATATTGTATAATTATTGTTGTCTTCCGCAATATCATAGCCACCTTTACATTCAAATAAATTTCCTCAGATTTTTCCTTAAGAAACTTCTACATATCTTCTCTCGAAAAAAACTTTCGATATCTTAGGCCGATTTTCGGTATTTTTTCTTTTAAAAGAAGCAATTAACGTCGTAAATTTTGAACTATCAACTGCATTATTCAAAATGATTATAGCCTTGAGCATAGAATATTCAGTCAATAAACTCCCTGGGGATATAAGTTTTTCACTTAGGCCAACACTACATTTTCTGTACCGTTTTGGAAATGGTTTGATTATTTTCATACCGATATTTAGATGTTTCGGTATAATAGCGGAACGTCCTAGGTTCCACGGATCGTCAAACTCAAAATCGTCCCTTTCATGCATTTTTCACCAAAATTGTATATTTTATTAAGAAGTGAATTGGCACACAGAGCAAAGATTAAACATAATCAACAATTAGCGTTGTTTATTATACTATAGCAACCCTTTGTTAGGATAGAATTTTATCAAAGATTCTGACTTGATTTTGAAAATAAAATAAAGGTTAGGTTGCGGTCGTTTTAATTTCTTTTTTATAAATCCTATTAATTTTTAATATGTTACACCATCATGCCAAAAACATAATAAGCAATACGGCCATCAAGTGTTCTATCGGTTTAGGATAATATTGGAAATCTCAACATCGTCTGGACCTCCAAAATAATCCTCAACCGGTAGAGAGCACTTACTGTCCTTAATACTTTAGGTAACTATTTCGTTTGACATCGATATAACCCAACATATTTGGCTCCACTCTATAAAACCTTGATTGTATAAAAAAAATAAAATAATTTAACTTGCAAAACTATGGAGATATTAAAGTAAAGAAAAAAATCATTTTACTCTACCAAACAGTTTTGATGTAAAGTAGAACTACCAAACAGTTTTGATGTAAAGTAGAACTGTAGTTCTACTTTACATCAAAACTGTTTCTCTGTATGCTGTTCTACATTACCAATTAAATAATCTAACTTTCTCTTCAATTTCTAATTAGGGTGTTAGTACTTGTCACATTATCTATGGAAATGTTTTCTTATCATAGATTGATCATTGTTTTTGTAAATAGTAGACATTTTTTTATCAGGTACTTATTAAAATATGTAGGTAATTGAAGTTGATAACAATTTGCAATGCATCAGGATTAAATAGGATTAGGGTAGTAAAGATATAAGTAATTACTCACCAATTTTTCGGAATTAAAATTTCCCTTTATTTACAATTGTATCGCAGTTCAGTAGCAAGTAACGATGCGAATGGAGAGACGCATATTGAACATGCAGTACCTAACCGCTAATTGTATTAATACATTGGAGTAAAGTATTTCATCTCAATAAATTTTGTAATTATAATATACAGTTAATCTTTTAGACTAGAGCTGGGAGGTAGATCTGCCTCATCATAGGGTACAAAGGGTTTAGCATTTTTTGAGGGAAAAGGCTTTATGTAGGTCGTCTTTCAGTGCCTAGTTGTCAACGTTCCGACTTACAGACTGTCAAATTTGGGATAAAATCATGTATATTTACCGCATAAGGTACAAACTCAAATTTGCAGAGTGTGACTAGTCTGGAATTTGTGGCAGGACAATAAGAGCTTAGAGAACAAGTAGAGCTGTACAGTATTTGGAAGGTTTTTTTGTTAAATTGATAATCATAAATAGTACATTTTATTTCTACTTTTAGTTTCGATGTTGCTTTCGGATCTAAAATTTGCGACATAATTTAAAAAGATCTGAGTCTGGACTCGATTCATTTTCATTGTATCTTTTACTTTTGCTATTCGCAAAAAAAGTAAAAACGTGATAAGTATATCATTTCTTCTTGATTAGAATATCATTATATCACTGCTGCTTCCAAGTCTAAGCCTGTGTCAGAAACTAATAGCATAAAACCTTTCCCATATTCAATGAAGAAGTTTGTTTACAACGAGCTTTGGTAATTTGGTTTCATCATTGTTATACAATCTTAACAAAGATTTCTGAGGATATCACTATTGTTGTGTACTCTATTACTGGAGTTACCTAACAGAAGAACATCTAGATGGACTAACAGGTATTTATAAAAGAAACCATTTTACAACTACTTATAACTAATTTTCAAAAATATTGCTTAAAAATCCAACTGAAACATTTACCGTGGTAATAGTGATTTGTAGAAATTAGATGAAATGCAGTCGCCAGAAGGGTCTTCTACTTCTCTTTGAAATCGAGTGTCCTTGGCACCTGTTGGATTTTGACATTGCAGTTCCAAATATCTTGAGACCTCCCTTACACAATTACCCTCACGCAATTCTTTTTTAAAAGAAAATTGTAGGATAGAAAAAACCAAACATTATCAGAATCTCTCGACCGACATCTTTATCTGCCATTTTGGTTTAGTTAGTTTCAGTTTTTTTTGAGAAATTAAGAAGCAGTGGCGGTTCGTGGGTCAAGAGATAGGGAGGTCAATTAGAAAAGTTTACTGTATTACCTACCCTTTAAAGTGATTTAAATTCCAAGTCGATCGTCCGGTCTTTTTGAGATGCAAAGTGATCAATTACTTTTTCGTTAAAGTCTTTTATCTTCTTTATTAATGCCCTTTCTATGGTAAGCGTAGCTAAAGAAGATAACCTTTCCTGACCCATGGTATTTCTTAAAAATGTCTTTATTCTTTTTAAGGTGGAAAAACAACGTTCACTTTCGACTCTAGTAGGGAGAGTACACAAGATTTTTAACAGTTTGACACTTTCAGAAAAAGTATTGCACAAATTATTCTTAATAAAAAAGCTGTAACAAAGCAACTGCACCTTCATTATTGGAAAAATCTTCTCGGCTATATAATACTTCTAATTCAGTTTTAAGTTTCAAATGATTTATGACTGGATACTCCGTTTTAACTAATTTAAATATATCTTGAGGAAAGTTTTTTTTATAATCTTTAAATCGATCTGCGTGAAATAACTGAGACACTGCTAAATGATTACAGAAGCCAAACTTGTTTTTCATCTCAGATGTAATTATATCACAAACTTCTAATGAAATTCTCCTTTTTGATTCTTCCGTTTTACATCTCTGGGCAGACTGCATGGATGTCTCCTCCAAATAGTTATTCAAAATTTTATTTCTGATGACTTCAATTTTACTATTAAAAACGCCAATACACTTATTTACTGTTATGACATCGATATTACATTTTTGTAATTGATTGAACAATATATCACAATGAGGCATAACTAAATGAAAAAAATTTAACCATTAAAGAAAATGTTCATTTTGTAAGTAGTCTTTTAAACCAATAGCTTGGTTTAGAGTGTTGTTTTCTGATTCATTATCAATGATTTTTTTCTAAACAGTCTAATAATTCTGTTCGATAGGTATAAACAGTCTCTATGCACTTTGTATTAAAATTCCATAGTGTTGGAGCCGCTTTAGGTAATCTCACCTTAACAACATTATCTAACACTGCTGTTCTGGCTGTTTGGCGATTTTCCAAAGAATGAAGAAAAAGCTATGTAAATTAGCAAAAAAAATGTTATGCTTTTATTCTGACTTGATGTTTTTTTGTAAAATTAAATTTAGTTGATGAGCGTAACAATGAATAAAATTTGCTGAAGGATAACTTTTTTTAATTTTGGATTGTACACCTCCAAAGGCACCACTCATTACTGATGCTCCATCGGAACTTTGTGCTATCAATTTTTCAGGACTTTCATTAATTTTCAGACATTCTAACTCTTTTAAAATTACATCTGTCAAATACTGCGATGTCGTTCCTTGAGGCTGAATAAATTTCCAAAATCTCTCACATACAACACCGTCTAAAACGTATCTAAACACAAAAACTACTTGTACTTTATTCATAACCCAACTTATGTCCATCTTTCAGTTTTAATATATTTTGTACAACACTCATATTTAATAGTAAACACCAAAAACACTGTTTTACTTAATTTCACGACAAGTAGAGATTTACTAATAAAATGTTCACAAATAAAAACATTGAAAACAACGCGACATAATCTACCGACCAACGCGTACCTAGTCAGCATTAAGACTGCTCAGTGCTCACTGCTCTACTGAACTTAGTGAACTTCGTGCGTTACCGTTTCGTAAAATGTGTCAGGGACATTGTCCTCGCCAGTGTTTTCTGTCTCTTTTGCTTTCTGACGATTCGCGCATGTCTATTTCACCTTAATTCGTTATAAATTCGGTCCGTAGCTAGCTTTGAGGACAAGTTTGTGGATTGACCCAAGATTTTTAAATTCTAAATGAATAATGTAATGAATATGAATGTAGAGGCTCGGTGCTCGAAGGGGATACGAAATCCTGCGATCTAGATATTTGAATAGTATTGTGCATAGAATGAACTAGAAACTTTAATATATTTTTTAAGAATATTAAAAACATATATATTATATATTTTTAAACTTCAGAAAATGAATAGCGCCATTTTTTATTTGTATGTGGGAGGTCATTGACCAAATGACCCTATAGAAGAACCGCCAGTGTTAAGAAGTATACTTTCAGGTTTAGAAAAACAAGGTGGGCTGTGGCGTTGAAACTGAGCGCTGATTCATGAACTAAATGTTTTTTTGTTATCAAGTAAACACCAATAAGTCATGCATATAAATAGGAGTTAAAATAATAACCAGACTATTTATGACAATATAATTTGTAAAAAACTTGTAATCCTGTAGGACTTTGTCTAATATTTTTATCTAAAACTACAGTTGAAAGTAGTAAAATTGATATTTTAAAATTAATTTTTATTTTTGATGCAAAATAATGCAGAATTTAAAGAAATTAAAAATTTTAAGATGTCAGACAATGTTATCATCTAAAGTAGATTATATTTACGATTATGATATAAACTAATGATTCTAAAGCACAAATCAATATAATAAAAATATTGTAAATAGTAGCTAGCTAACACCGTCACAATTTTATCAGAACATTCTCTTTGAGAGTACCGCTTGGTTCTACACTGATAAAAATAATCATTCATCCTATTAACTTCTATACATTTCTTTTGGAAGCATTGTTTAGGTTAATAAAATTCCTGCTTTAATATGGGCATTAAAAATTGGGTCATTATTTATTACATCCATTTTTTTCAAGAATATTTGGAAAATTATATGCTAAATCACTTATTTATTTATCCTTCCTATGTCAATGGCAGACTAACATACGCCCAGTAATGAATGCATTTTTACCCTATATTTCTGTTTAATTATTACTTTCAACATATGCTATGAAATAGCCAACCCTTCAGTTTTTCAATCATCTAAAATAGCTGGAGTTACATCTGTGCCCAACAATTTATGTATTAATATTTAATGAAATAGTGGTAATAGATTAAAATTTTACAAAAATAACATGGAAGAATCACAATTCAAAAAGTGATACCATTGTATTGGTACAGTTAATTTATTTCGTCGTATAATACTGATATTGCAAATATCAAATCCATATTGTATTTTATTAAGTTAAGTTTATGGAACAAAGAGTGCTGTGTTAGAAATTTACATTTCTTTGTTAAACAATTTAACTCCTTTAACTAATTGGATGTGAACGATGTTTACTCGTATTATAACTAAAGTGTTTACTAAGAGAGTATCTATGCTGTACCAGTATAACATAAAATATTATTATCAGTATTTTCGTGAGTGGTAACTGTGGAAACACAGTAAGCAAATTAATGCAAAATCATGCCATAATTTCGGAAAGATTAAAACTTAAAAAAGAAGAAGCTCCTAAATAATACACAATGAAATTTTAAATGGAGCATCAGCATGCTTAGGTACAAATTACAAGTATAAGACGCCATTATGAGTGGGATTAAAGTCAAACAACAAATAGATCTGTCATGACTCTTAATGAGAAGTGTTGACGAACAATTTTCTTACATAGAAAGGGGGTTTTGTTAAAAGAAATCTTCTTTTGTAAAGATAAATCCACAGATACTGTTCATCAGCATAACAGTAGTTGTTATTAGCTCTCGTTCTATCACAAGCAGCAAAATTATGGAACTCACCAAATACATATTTTACAACCCAAAAGTCTACTAGTCATGAAGTACAGAGATAATAACAAAATTATGTTTTTTTTCATGTATTTTGGTTTCAATTTGAACGAATTAAATTTCTTTTGATAAAGATACAATCTTATCATATGAGACCAATCTTTTTTATAACTCATCACTCATGTGATTTTTGACGTAATTAGGAAAATCTTTTTTTCTAGTATCTTAATCCAATACATAGACTTTCAATTGCCAAGCAAAGATAATTGTCTGATTACTAGATGTACTTAAATGTATTATGTAAGTCATGTTCAAAATGACTTTAGATTGTGGCGCTGTAGAAACATGTTTTACTTACATATTTTAGCTGTTCAAATAAATAACAGATTTAATATTAAAATTAGCTTTTTAAGATTCTCCTGAATATTACTCATATTCATTCTAGAGTGAATATGAGTTGGCAATATTCACTAGTTATATGATTTTTCTTTACTGTTATACTTCCAATTTTAAAAGTTAATCTTTAATATTAAATCTCTCTATACAAGGTGTTAGAAGTATGAATGCCATTATTTTAACAGGTGAATAAGTTGGGACTATTGAGTGCTGTAAATCGTGTAATCAGATTTCCAACTTATTTTCTATGATGATTATACTAGTACCTACTCCGTCTTCTTCATCAGTTGTTACCCGGTAAGAAGACGCAAACATCTCCCTTATAGTAATTAAACGTCTCTAATCATTGAAGGTTAGAAGCAAGAATTGTTTCAATTTAGGTATCAATTACAATTATTAGGTAGAGATCAGAATTTCCTTTAAGTACGCATAAATAAATTTAGTGAACAAAGTATAGTTATAATTCTATAATATGTATTAAATTACGCATTTAAATAATGTTTTATTCATTCAACATATATAGTAAATTAACTCGTATTAACACTCTGAAAAACCTTGGAATCTTTTAAAAAATCTTGAATTAATTTAATCAACATGAAATCGACAATATTACTAGTTATTTCTAGTTACAATTCTGGATTTTGGTTAATTAAATCAGTTCGGTCATTCACTGTTTTGTAGTGAACGTGTTGTCATTTGTCGTAGTATGATTTAGTAATGCCTGCGCTGCTTCCTGCCTACTAGTTATTCACTATTTACTTAATGAACACAAAATTCAAAAGTATATTTCAAACATTTTTTTTCAGCTGTTTTGTTATTTTGCATAATTCAGATACTCTGGAAGATCATAATTAGAAGATTACCTTCCCCATCACTTTAGTGGCAATTCTTTTGATCTGATAAAGACCTCTGACTGTCTTCAGAGAACATAAAAATTACTGATTTACTTAACATTCATTAAGATCAAATTGAAGCAGGATTGTATCTATCTGTGGTGTTGATATTAATTGATATTACATATTATGTAGGTGAAATATTGCGACTGTTTAGTGTAGGACTTGAAAAACGTAAACATTTGAAAAATAAGTTTATATAGGCTTCGAAACTAATTACAATGAATAATGCGATTTGAGAATTTTGGAGAAAAACATTGTAATATTCAAAACACAACTCCGAATAATTTCTTTTGACTTTAAAATATCGTAAATTTTGAGTGCTTATTTCATTGATTACCTAACCACCACATGTTTTGTTTTCCTATTTTATAATTATTGCTTCGTATATTGTTTATTTTTTTCAGAACACTTTCTTTGTTGACAGAAGATTCTGCTTTTTTCAGTTTGTCTTTCAGCTGCGCACAATCGTGATATTCTTTGCTCTTAATCACTCACAAGCAAGGCTTACTTTGGTAAATCTCTACGATTTATATATTTAATTAATTATAAATTATGTCGGTACTGTTCATACCATATTAACAGTTTTGAAAATGTATACAAAAATTTCTCCGAAACATCAACTTTTATCAACTTTATTTACTAATTTCATTTACAAGTTTAATTTTTGCTCGTAAATAATAACTAAAATTTATTGATTATAAAATACCCAACAGAAAACAGTTTATATAAATATTTGCATGTGTATTATTTTATAGTTATAAAGATTTATCAAATTTTTTACAATGCGCAATGGAATTTTTTTCTTGATATGAATTTTGTATCTTTAAAAAATTATTTACTAATCTCAACTTATCAATAGGTAAGTAATTTGTTTACATTTACACTACACACACATATTTTTTTACATTCATACAAATGTGAATTATAAAAAAATCTCTATTAAATAAAATATATATTTAAATGCGTACTATCAGATTTATGGACACTATGCTACTAGTTCTGGTCAATGTCAGTGTCAAATTTTACAAAATCCCATTTTTTTCAGAATATAAAAACTGGTGTCCAGAGATATTTATTTTACATAGTGTGAGTCAGCAAACATTACTAGATTGCTTAGAAGATACGGGATTTCGCGGAAATATCTTGAATTCAGTGAGAAGTTTTTTGAGCGATAGGGAACAAGTTGTCTCAATAAATAGTACCAAAAGTGAAAAAAAAAAAATTGGTGGAGTATGGTGTCCCACAAAGCACAGTACTCGGGCCAATATTGTTTAATACTTATCTGAATAATTTATTTTATCAAGAGTCCTCAGGCCAGATAGTAACCTTCGCAGATGACACTGCAATTTCATATACTGATAATTCTTGGGAATCACTATATAAAAAAAAGCTGAATTGGATTTTAAAAAATTAAAAAAAGTGGTTGGATTCCCGCCTTTTAACAATCAACTTTGATAAAACAAAATTCAAATACTTTAGTCAATTTTTAGGCATACGAGAGCTGAAGATTTATCACGCATTTATTGAATCACACCTCAATTACAGAATGATAGCATGGGGTGGAGCTTATCAGAATCAAATAAAACCATTAGAAATAAATCAAAAATTGATCCTTAAAATTATTTTTGAAAAAGATATTACTCATTTATCCCGCAGATTCTTTGTTTTAGTTGGCAAAAGTGGCGGATATAAGACAGCTTATATTACCATCCTGACGGAGCAGAAAAAACTAAAAACAAAAAAAGAAAGTACGATACACGATATAAAAAAAGATTCGTTTATAACACCAACAGCACAAAAACCGTTATCTCAGCGATATTTTACTTACCTACGTTTCAGAACCTATAACAAATTGCCAACTGAAATCAAAAAAATTATTTCATTAGGCCTTTTCAAGAAAAAAGTAATAAACTATATATTAAACTTACCTAAAATACAATAAATTAATTGATTTGAAAAAGTTTGAACACAATACTCTAAAAACACTAATTCACACAATAAAATTATGATAAACGTAGGGATAGGATGGAATGGTATGGGATGAGATGGGAAGGAATGAGATTTATTGTATTTAAGCCCCATAGTTTAGATTTTTTTTTATTTTAATTAGTTTCTAAATCTCAACTCGCCCCGCCTCATCCAATCCATCCATTGCCAGGTATACAAATTGAATAAAAAGCTATACATAGGTACATAAATGTATAAACAAGTTGTTTTGGGTTAAGAGTCCCATGTTCGATTCTCAGCTCGGAAACCGAAATTAATCACAGGATACTTGGATATTATGTGTATATACATTGTCCCAAAATTTGTAGCTCCCTCTCATACAAGGTTGTTTTTAAGAAAATAGGGAGTCAATGTTGACAGTACAGTAAATCTTTTGATTTATGAATAGGATTAATACAACATAATTTCCTTCATAGTCGAATGGAAAGGATACTTGCTCAAAATACTAACTCTTCAAGAGTTAGTATTTTCTCCAAAGCAGAAATTAAAATTCTAGCATACTTGGATATTGGGTGTATGTCCGTTATCTCTAAATGTAAAGCTCCCCGCACAAGGTACCTTGTGGTAACTTTAGGGATTCAGGGTGTTGTATATTACCTGTGGTGTTTTTAAAACTTTTAAATTTCTCGCCTCCTTCCTCCTCTTTTGGTTATATGAACATATTTTTAGAATAAAGTTATTTTTTAAGTCGTTTTTTGAAAATGCTGGAACGAGCACAGAAAATAAAAGGTTGCAAAGTGGATTCTAAACTCCTAATGTTCTTTACTTTCTGGAATATTTTTTGGGAAAATACGTTATTTACGGCTAGACGATAACTATATGTTTTTTGTATCAATACGTAATTTGTAGTAAATAAAATCTTATATTTTAACTAACGCTGTTATGTAATAGTATGTTTTATAATAAGATAGTATCAAATATACAGAAACCTCAAACTTGACCTTAAAAAATCACGCGCAAAACCTGATGCTTAACGATCGTTATTCATTATACTATTTAAAGTGCTTTGTGCTACACAGAAGGTGTCATTAAAAAATGCCTTTGTTGTAATTACATAACCATTATCTCACCATGTTCAACATAAATAATATAGATTTATCAATGTAATCAATAATTATCAATATAATTATCTAATTTCTAGAAAAAAATTATAAAATAATTATTGGGTATTATATAAGCATCCTTTTAAAACTAACATGATAACAATAATAAATACCTACCAGTAGTTTCTTACATTTTATACTGTCAAGCTATTTGACAAAACCTTCTTCACCAGCGAAAGCAATCACAACTTCACTTTATCCTCTGAAGGAATTGAACAAGACATTTTAAAAAAGTTAATCTCTGCTGTCTTTAATTTCGCACTGTTTACGTATCCACGTATTATTCACACAGACGTTTTATAAATACCAAGTATTTAAAGTATATTCATTTTTAACATGGGGCAGTGGGCGTAAACGTGATAGCCAAGGGACGTGATCCGCCTGTCTATCTATGCATTCGCATTACTATTGGACACTCGACAATAACGAGCATTTTCCCCGTCAAGATGACGGTTAGTAAGTAATTGTTTTTCATAGCTGTAAGCCGCCTAATTACCTGAAAAGAACCTTAATTTTTTGTTCCCATTGCTATAACGAAAGCATATTTATTGCGTAGTACATAAGAATATTTTGTCACTTCCTTTTTGTTTGGGAATGTTTCATTAGATGTTTACAACATAATATTATATCTAAGTAAACGTCTTCTCTGAAATTTATCGCTACTTCCTGATGATCTCTAGTCATCGATCATCCACACCCAAGAACAATTTAAATATCTTTTAGATTTATTTAAGTTTTATCAGTGTCTTATAGTGGCCAGCCCACAAAACAGTGATTTATGCCAGATTTATTATATTCTAAGTGTACTTAAAGATAGTTTTGTCTTTAAAAAAGTTTTTAAAAAGTTTTCAAGAAGTTACATCAAAACTAAATTATCTTTTAGTCTTTATTGGCTTATGACTGACTTCTCAAGTCATTTGTCAAACTTTCAACAAAACTTTATAGCCATTATATCTAAATTAGGAGTATTGAGTGTTATAAACAATTTAGGACGTACTGTGGTTTTATAATTGCTTTATCAAATTATTTTAGAGTAATGTTAATGCCTGGTTATAAATCTAAAATGTTTTGAGATACTACGTTTCAGATCGATCCTTCATAAAGCCAACCACTCATTCAAGTTTTAATGAAGCAGATAAACAATTGTAATAAATCAGTTTTAAGCATAAAATGGTTCCCTTTTGCAAGAATATAATGGTTTAAAATATCACTATAGCAACCCCGCTGTAAGATTTCAACTTTCATCTTAAAGAGTCAAAGCCATAAATAATGTTATTCGGTTCAATTGTTAGCGGTACACAAACAATTTGATCAATTTTTGAAATTCCACGCAGGTCGGGTATTCGCTGTTGTACAGCTCGAACTGGAAACAAGGGTTCATCTTTTCTTTTTCACGGATGAAATAATTTTCCACCTTTTGTATAAACTGATGTTCATTTCGAATCGAATCTCGAGTTAAATGTTTTCCTTTCGATTGATTCATAATTGTTTTAGTATGAATATTTTTGAATAAACAAATCTACTTCGGCTACTCTAAGTTAAGGAAAACGTAAAATGAAGCATTTATTTATGTTTTTCAAAGAATATATTATTTTTTTTAGAACTTTAGGTCTTATCCAGTTTACGTAAATACATTTTCTATATGAGGGAAGCAAAATTTTACTTGCTCAAAATCTTTTCTGCTAAAAATCGCTAATTTTAATAATGGCGTTACATATGATTCTAATTTGTCATGTTAATTTTTAGGAATATTAGAAAACACGAAATATATGGCTAAATGAATTTCAAAATAAAAATACAAATATATTCATTTACTGTTTGAAATTCTCTGTTCACTAATCTTACGCTGCAATCATCCAACAATGTAGTTGTAAATAAACCGCTTATTGTGTATACCTATGAACAACTGGTCTGCTGACAATTGAAACGAATAAAATTATTTATGATTTTGACTCTTTGAAGAAAGTTGCAATCTTACGCCCGTGCGACTATAGTAAAACTAACGAGGGAGACGCGCAGAGCAGACATGTGTAGCGTCACGAAAAAACTGAATTTTTAGGTTATATTATCCGGGCACCATAAATCCTATACATTTTAAAGTGGTGTGTTAAACAATATGATAATGCCAATGAGGCTTAAAATATACTTTTCAAGAACAAATCGACATATTTGAAGAGCAATTGGTAATTTAATAGGCATTTCAAGACAAAACATGTTGGAAGTAAAATTGTTCAAGACTAATAGGGTTTATATGAACTGCCGCCATTATTTCTAGCGGCAAGAGATGTATAACGTTCAGCCATTTTGGGAATGTTCCTGACTGAACAAAAAAATGTAATTTGTATATAATACAAATGTTTTCTAAAAACAATTTACTAACACTGAACCATATTAATATATATTTTTTAAAATTTGTGTTTATAGGACGCGCGCGAATTTTTAAGAACTATCTGACACACGTTTTACAGTAAATTTAGCATCGTTGAAAATTTTGGTCCACTAGGAGGAATCCCAATACTTCATTATAAGTAGTCCATCTTAAGCTGAATCATGAATTCCATAAATATACAATATCGTGCGTGAATCAAGTATGGTTTTATAATACACTTCAGATACTCTACGAGTAAAGATTTGGACAATTCATTAAAACTTGAAAGTTTTACTACGTAGTAGTTTTAAAAAGAAGCATGTATGCCTTTCTCTAGGTGAGCCCCTATACTCTTATAAGGGTTTTAAATCAGTTTTATGAAGTTCTTTCAGACTATTTACGTTATTAGTAGTCCTAGAAATAAGCTTTGAGGACATCTTATAGAACATTTTAAAACTAAAATTGTTTCTTGGGCAGGTTATCAATAAAACTTTCGTCGTTGTCTATACAACCTAGCAATTCACGAGAAAAATTTGAACAGCTTAATAAATCGCTCTTCTTTAACTCTTACACAATCTGGATCATGTATGGATAAATGGTGTCAGTCCTTATGTTGAACTCCTCGAAAAATCGTATTTGATATTTCTAGTGAAACTACATGATTGCATGCGGAACGTTGCTGTGGACTCCTTACCATAGCACCCCTAGCCACCTGATGATATTCAAAATCGCCCAATTCCATGGCTAACTTTTTATTTACAAAAGTAAATAGTTTAAGGACAGAATTACTGTTCAACTTAATAAAGCCATCTGAAAAATTCAATCAAACTTGGCATCCAATTTTTCGGTGATGCTTGTTTTCAATTCGAAAACGGTTTTTTGCGTTTGAAGGAAATTTTTTTCTCCAATAAGACAATTTATGATATGTACTGAAATTATTTCTACTTCATTTCCTACAGAGCGAATCCTTCAACATTTTTTTTTAATATTTACAAAATTCTAGTCATTTATGCTCCTTGTGAATTATATTTATGAATACACTGTTTAATAATCACCCACCAAATACAATAAAACTTGTTCAAAAACTTGCGCAATAAATCTTTAAACAAAATTTCACGATCACTCTTCCACGGTTACGTATAGGCGATAAAAAGTTTAAAACAAATCCTCTCATAAATTTTATAGTTTGATTGTTTTTCTAATAGTTTAATCAATGGATTATTTTATGATGTACTAAAAATCAATTCAATTTATTGAGAATAGTAATATAAATCTTGCTTGATTAGTTCGTGTCAAATCACATTACTTAACAGTCTAGTTGAGGAAATCTCAACCAAAATAGTAAAATAATTAATTTATTTATCAAATAAAAATATTCGAAAAGGTGAATTTTTCGATAACATATCTTTAGAAATGTTTAATTTCCGGAAAGTGTTCTAAAATTTCCGAGAGCTTTGGAAATTTTACATTTGTATACAGAGTGTAACAAAACAATATGACATACACTACGTGACAAAATAAACAAAGAATTCTTCATAAACATGTCTTCCAACAGGCAAAGTTCGAAATACAGTTAGTTTGGGAGACTACATGTATTTAAAGATGTTCCACAACAGTTTGATCAAGATCACCATGAGTGACATCGTTGGTGCTACCGTGTCCTCATAATTAACTCGAAACATATCTGATCATGTAATACTCAAACAACATTCTGACGTTGCTGTTCGCAACTAAAAGTCGGTATGCGACGTACGCAAAACGTCGTGCCTACCCGTATTTGTACTAATCTGGTCAATAAGATATGGGTGGATTCGACGTAGAGGACCGACTTTAGTCGTTGTGATTGTCGGCCAAATGTTCACTAAATTTTATATCGGCTTAAGTTGGTTGTCAGGCTATTACCAACCTTATTTAAAATTTGCTCTTAATATAACCTGCAAAAGGCGGGTTTAGGAAATGAAACTAACCAGCTTTGTATATTATTCTTTTTGTCATACTTACTAATATAAATTGGATGAGGCGTGTTTATCGTTGAGTACATATACAAAATACTTGTCGAATAAAATTTTAATAAATTTGGTGGGGTATATTATTTTGAGGTTATGTTAAGTTGAGGCCCAAAAGTCTCACACCAACATCCAGCCGACGTTGCTAGGTGACTACGTCAGTCAGCAACATCTAATCAACGTTTGGAACTCAAAAATTACCTAAACCTACTTAGTCAGTTATCAACGTCTAATCAACGTTGGATAATGATCTGAAAACACACCCAACGTATTAAGTAGAAATCTAGCGTCAAACCAACGTTGATAAAATAAATGGGCTAGACGTAAATAGTAGGTTTGCGAGGTTCAAGCTACATTGCTCCGATGCTGTATAATAACTATAAAATTTAAGGCGTGACTTGACTATCATTTATAATAATTCTGACGTTGAAATTAGTAAAAAAAGTAGTCAATAGTCGGTGAAATGTTACTTGGGAGATGGTACGTCTTCTAGAGCTGATGAGAAAGTCACACTACCTAAGAAAATGACAAATAGAAAATAATTGTCAGTGGGAACAACTGAGTCAATATTTAACCAAATCTGCAAGAAAATTCAATATAACGATGCGATCACAAGGTAAACCCATGCTGCTTCAAATAGGTGAATCTGATTTTATTGCAGCATAACTGAAGATATTGCAGCAGAACTAAGTCTTTCAGAATACTATACAGTCAAAATTCATCCAGACACAAAGAAAAGAACATCACTACTGTAGATTCCTGCTATTCATGAAAAGGCTTGTGTGTATAAAAAAACGGTCATAACAGGTAGTGCAAGAAATAGTATTCTTGTTTGTTGTTGTTATTATTCAGTCTTGTTGTGTGATTTGGGAAGTAGTGACACAATATTTTTTGTGAAGAAGTATACACCTAAAGAGCATGCAGAAATCGTTAAACTGTACTACCAAAACAGTTCATCGATTCCTGTAGCGTGCATTTCGTAATCATGCGAATTGTTCGGCTTCAACAGGAAGAACAATTCGGCAGTTAGTTGTGACATTTGAACAAAGGGTACGACTGCATATGCGCCTTGTGTTGGCAGACCACGACGAAACCGTTCGTGACAGAATATTGACGGCGTACCTAAAGATATGGGGGAACGCCCGACAATGTCAACAAGAAATAGTTCAGAGCAATTAGGCCTGCCCCGGTGCTCAGTACAGCTAATTTTGAAGTTGGATACATTCTCATATAAATTACAGCAGAAGAAAAAGCTGCTGCCTACAAACCCCGTAAAATTGATCATAAACGAAGAGGCGCATGTCAGCCTGATTGCATGTTGTCACTGGGGAACTAAGAACTCAGGAATCATCCAAAAGAAACTCATTATATAAGGTGAATGCATGGTTTGGAATTCCCAGTGTGAACATGTGGTTGTCTAAATGTTTATACAACGTTAATTAACGTTGACATAACGTTAATTAATGTTATATAAACGTTTACATAAGGTTAATTAACGTTATACTAACGTTTAAACAACAATGTGTTTTCATTGGGTTTTTGTTGGGAATGTGATAGGCCCGTATTTCTTCGAAGACTCTGTAGACAGTACCTGATCAACGCAACGTGTCGACCCTCCACAACTTTTTGCAACTTAAATTGAAACAATTATGTTTAAAAAACTTGTGGTTCCAACAGGACGGCGCGACGCCAAGGCAGAAGCGGCACTAGCATCATTACTTAAAGCATCAGTCAGGAAATAATTCAGATGTGAACTACATATTTTGAGGTAGATATCGTTGTCTAATAAAAAAGTAGTCTATATACTCTGAAACATGTTACGATGCACGCATCGACTCCCAGGTTTCATAATGCAAGTTGCAGTGTGTGTAGGCTGAGTATCGGCGTATCGGAGTAATGTGAAAATGAACTGAAACTAATGCATGTTTCATGAAACCTAGGAGGTGATGGGTGCATCGCAACATATTTCAGTGTGTGTAGGCCGCTAATGAAATTTTAATCATTGATACTCTTTCTAAGCGCAATTATTAATCAAAAAATCATTAACATGTTTTAACGTTTACTAGATGTTGTATTTTTTATGTCACATGGTATGTACAGGCTGTCCCATAATTCCCGTCCAGGGTTTTATTTCCTAAACGGAGATATCTGAAAAATTTAAAAACAAATTTTTGAGCTCAACTTATTTTGGTGGCAAATCATGTTTTTGGTGCATCGGTGCTAGGCGTCGTAATGTATTTTATATATTTTCTTCCATGAATACGCCTTTAATATTTTTTTCTTTGGAAACCCAATTAAAATTTTCGCTACACCTTATGAAAATATTATGCTTTTTGCTAGTTTAATTTTATTTATTCAGGTTTGAAATATGTTTTATTATATAAATAATACAAATTAAACATACCATTTCTAATATTTACGAATAAAAATACACAAAAAAATAATCAATTGAGTAATCAACAAACAATAAAAACTCTTGTTATAAATAATATTTGACATGCTTTCCATATTGGTCAAAACACATTTGGAATCATTTCCTTGAATGTGAAGTAGCTTTTAAAATTTTAACATCTTCTATGCTGACACAGGCATCTATTATTTTTTGTTTTAAATCATTCTCATTCAGGGACGGTGTTGTCAATATAATAACATTTAGTGTACCCCATAAAATTTAATCTAAAAGATTTAAGTCTGAGGATTGGGGTGGCCACTGAGTAGGTCCATAGGTTCCAATTCACCTACTGAGTTTTGGATGTTAAGGTAATTCTGAACCAATCTTGAGTTTTGGGGAGTAGACCTATCTTGGTGAAACCACGCAACCTTGGAGGTATGTTTTGACAAACTCGTGGAAGACGATTTTCTAAAAAATGTAAATACACGGCACCAGTGAGTGTATCTTCAAAAAAAGTGGCCTTATAAGGTGTTTTCCAATAAGTCCACATCAAATATTAACACCAAAGTGACCTTGTATTTCATGAACAGTGTGAGGATTTTCATTTGTCTATTGATGACTGTTATGCCTATTAGGAATTGCATTACTCATAAACATACTTTCATCCATCCATATGATGTGTTTTCAAAAATATCTGTCATCATTTACCAAAAAGTATGTCAGGAAATATTGCCTTTCAAAATCTGCTTCAGTAAACTTTTGCAAAAAATGTGGCTTATGTATATGGGAGAAATTTTAATTTTTTTAAAGATTTTCTGTATGGATGTTTTGCTAATTTTTTAAATTCTTAAGGCCTGTAACTGAATTATTAGTATTATCTTCAAAATAATGAAATACTGCAGCCTAATTGTCATTTGTGCAAATTGTTTTTCTATGGTTTTTTCTTGACGAAAAAGCATAAACATTTTGTACATTCTAACCGCCCAAATATTTTTCTGACTAGAAAATGGCGATCTGAATATTGTTCAGCATATAAACGACGAGCAAGAGTTGTATTTCTGTTCGCTTTTCCATATACAAGGATCATATCTACTTTTTCATTATGAGTCCATTATTTTTATGTAACTTCTTAACACAGTAGTGGTATATTTATTATTAATATTTATCTTATGACTTTTAAATGTCAAAATATTCAATTGTTTCCATGGCCAGCTATCTATTTATTTTCCTAACATTGCTATTTAATACAATAAATCATATAAAAGGTATGGGTCGGAATTATGTATCAACAATTTTGTTTGCTCATAGCTCCAAAACTAATGATTTTTTAGGGAAAAAATTGTTAGAAAAAGTTTTTCAAATTAATGCGTCTAATACTGTGCTATAAAAATTGGGTATCCATGGAAAAATATATATTTTTCAAACATCTTTCCGTTGGAGAAATAAGAGCCCTGGGCGGGAATTATGGGACACTTTGTACAAGGTGGCACATAGCTAATTGACGGACTTTGGTGGTAGATAACTTTTGTCATAAAAAATAGTGAACGAATGATGAATACACAATGATACGGAATTAGATAGCAATTTTATTTTTTAAACATTACATCAGATGGTCCCCTTTTTGATCCACATATTGTCTTAAATGTTATTCAAAATATTCGAAAGTTTCTTAAAAATTCTTCGTCTATAGCCGCAATTTCGTGCCGAATTGCACGTTTTAAATCTTTGAGAATACAAGGACGATTAGCGTATATGCTTTTAGGTATCGTCTTAAAATGAAATCAGGAACTGTAAGGTCTGGAAAACGGGCGGGCCAAGGTATATCTCCATAGCGTGAAATAACTTTACGAAATTGATGACGCAAGAGTTCCATTTGAAAAGCGAACATAATAAGAAGATGCAACGCACGATGAGATAAAATTCTGATTTGTTGTCGCGTGTGGTACTGCGATTTTTTACTTGTTGAGACATACAGTCGTGGAGTTTGTATGTTGAATTAGAAGAGTGGCCTCGTGATAAGGACACTTTCCTCTCACCCAGAGTCCCGGGTTCGATCCCCGGTCGAGGAGCTAGAGTTCTTTCTAAACCAGGAATTAATCCTAGCATACTCGGACATTGAGTATGTGTCCATTGTCTCTAGCCCTCTTCCACACAGGGTACCTTAAGGCACCTTCAGGGATACAGGGGATTGTATTTGTTATCTGTAGTGTTTAATTTTTTAATTTTTTAAAAAGTGCAGGTGATAAAAATGTGTTCTGAACAATTAATATTCGCGGTATACACAAGCGGGCTTTATGGAATGTTTCCATCACATTCAGATATTAGACACCGTTAAATTTGAGATGAACTGTGGACAGAGGTATACTACATACAGGAAGTGAAATTGCAGTCATGTAGAAACTCATCCTCACTGCCTGAAAACATTTTTTATACTAACTTCAACATAAGGACGCATCGAAAATAGCAAAATTCGTCTTCTCACTATGTGCTCGCGTCTCGTGTCGTGTCGCGTCATTTACCTTGTCGCTTTGTCTTCAGCCTCATCGTTCGACTATGTTAGTACCCCTAGTCTTTCAACATTTGCTGGTACGAGTAAATTCACTGTTTTGATGGTCCGTGTTTAATATCAAGTAGGTACGCTGCCACTATAAACAAATTTATTCACCCACCTTAAAATCGTGTTACGACAAGGAATACGACCACGGCTAGCAACATGAAAGTGGTTTTGAAAATGACGACCCGTTTCATTCACTGATTCTGTTATGGAAAAAACGATTGTTTTAATACGGTGAGCTAATATCATCATTGTTGAACCGGTTTACCGCAGCAGCAGGCAGAAACTGCATAAAATTAAAAAGACGTAAAATAATTAATGGCTTGCATATGCCATTTATTTTTCTATGCTGCTTTGTTAAAATACATTAGTCAGGCGTATACCATCTTGCACTTGTGCTTATTTAAATACAGTACATGAGCAAACATTTCTACATGCAACAGACCTGGGTAGAAGTATAAGAAATGGGTGCCTCCGTTAGAAATACAAAATTTAATTGCAGAAAATTGATTAACCTTTCACTTTCAATATTTATTTAAGATTGCAAAACATTTTAAATAAGATGTCAAACCTTGAACGTGCGAATCAAACTCATTTAAATGAGATAAGTGTCAAAGATTATAATTTTTATCGCAGTTAATAAAACCTTATAAGATTCTTTAGCGCCCATAAATTATTTTATATCAAGTTTAGTTATATTAATTTTACGAATAAAATAGCGTGTAGTAATTAATTCGAAAAATAGAGTAATAAAAAGCGACATTGTTATTGATTTATCTCCAATGTTGCTATCCACATTCAAAAAAAAAAACGTAGAGAAATATGCGAACAAGGATAAGATTTTAATTATTATGTAATGATCGGAATGCTTGGCTACAAAATTTACACACATGAGTAAATAATTTAGAGTTGCTAAGGCTAAACTTTAACATGAACTTAATAAATATAATTAGTTAAAATTACTATATCTAATTGTTTACTAATGATTTATTTAATTTGTATTATCAAAGTAAATATGTTAGCTTTTTGTTTGTGGTTATTGATACTCTTGATGTTACAGCGTATGGTGAAAGCATATCAGTTAAAAATTACATATTTATATTTAATTTAGTGTGCACTAAAGATAATGTTATTTGTCGACTTCTTGAATCATCCCCGTAAACAAAAGGTATGTGCAACCTAAATGAAGGCGACCTCTCACTTTACCCTTTCTCCCAAAAAAACTTATTGTCGAACTATTGAATTATCTCGAGATTACTGTCGTGATCTACAAACATGCCACACATAACAAAAATGCTATACATATAAAGTTATAAAACAAGATAGATTTATTGGGGTTCAAAATAAAACAAAGAAGGTTTAGTGCCATATCCCCCAAAAAAGAAACAATTATGCAGCTACGGACACGTGTTTCGGAATTATTGCCCCTCATGAGCGTAGCGTAGCTAAGGAATTGGATCTAGGATGGAATAGATCAGGAACAAGAACTAAAATAAGGCTGCAAAGTACAGTACACAGTACTCAATTAGTGTCTTCATGTTCCCATGTGCCACATTTGGGGCCTCAATGAGGGATATGGCACTAAACCTTCTTTGTGATATAAAGTTATTTCAAAATCACACTCGTGGGCTAATTTCGGAAACCAAAATAAGAAAACATCTTCCTATAAAAGGTATATTTATGAGAGAATTTTATTTTGCTCATAAATAATTTGCAGAATGTTGGTGGTAACCTCCATTCATTGGAATACCGGTTTGGGTTTGAGTGTAATTCCAGTTGAAAAAAAATATTCCAAAGAGGTGTTCACGGTTACTACACGTATACCTTTTGTATTCTTGGCACATGCATTGAATTTGACATCCCTGATCAATTTCGAAGAATAAACATACTCATGTTCGTCTTATTTTAAGTCCTTTCAATCAATGGTTCTGGAGATAAATTAGATTTGAAACACCAAACACATTCTTTAGTCAAAATTAGAGCGGCGGATTAAGATGACCATAAGGCACTTAATCCATTATGTCGTCAGCAATACAGCAATAACTCAATGAAAAACATAAAACAATGAAATGATTGAGACGAGTTTAACCACCTTCCAAGTCATCGAAATAATTAAAAATAATTGCAAATAATAAATAAATACTAAAAGTAACACCTAGATACTAGATACCAGGAGTCTCAATTCTATTACACCCTTTGAAGTTTTTCATTATATACTTATTAAATAAAAAAATTACAGCTGCTGCCATAGAAGGTGCAAATTTAGTAACTAACCCCATTAAAATATATATCTGAAGCCTTATCTCCTCTTTTAGCAATAATTTCAGTTTCAATTTATCTAAAATGGATGAAATTTAAAAAAGCAATAAAATTTAAGAAACAATTTTTAGATCACACAGTATATAAATACTCTCATAATTCTAAGGTCAAAGTGCAGGACAAGAAATAGGTTAATAACGTTGAAAATTCGAAATATTATCCTTGATGAATCTGAAAATTTAAAATAAGCCATAAAAAGTGATGAATTTTTATTAAATACTATTCATTATAAACAAAAGTTCAAAGCCATATAATTTGCTTGCAGTATCGTGGGAGATGTCTCTTGGTTGTAAGTTTATGGATGATAATATATTTTGTCATTTTATGTTCTTCTCATTGTAATAAAATATACACCTCTTGTCGCCTGTGTGTATATTAATTAAAGTCCCAGTAGCGTGTTACCATAAAATATAATAATTTTGTGTATATGTATTTATTTTATTATGTATAATTCCCTACAGTTTTGAGGATGAGAGAGAAGAATTAACATGGTGTGTAGTAAAAGTTCAATACAAAATACAATTTAGTATAAAAATATTTTCCTAAGAACTAAAAATCTCATAAATTTATATTACATACAGAGTGGTTCAAGCACAGAAGTAGTTTTTAATTTAACCAGTGGCGTATCATATTTTCTTTTCTTAAGAATTATTATCAATACTCCTCTGCTTGAAGTAGGGAAATAAAAACTATTAAGAGCATAGCAGTTATTGAGAATCACGTTATTAAAATATATACGGTTTGTCCGGCGATGTGGTAGACAAGAGGACAAACGGACTAAAAATTTAATTTTTCGAAAAAAGTCATTCTTTATAAAAAAAATTTGCTTGCTGAAAAAACACGATCGTCGATGAAAAAAAATAAAAATTTTATACAGGGTGTCCAAAAATTTAAAAATTCAAATTTTTTTACAAAAAGTAAAGTACCCTTATTATAATTTTTTTAGCAAAATGCTATTCAAGAAAATTGTTTCAAATCATCACATCTTCTAAGATAATAACATAACAGAAATAAATTATTACAGTGTCAAGCAAAACGTCATTGTCAGTAACTTTTAAAGATTTTGTCAGTTTACAATTTTAACAACGGAGCAAAGAATACATAATTATTTATTTAAAATTACCTCGAAATATTAGTATAAAAAAAAACAACATACGATAAACAAAAACCAATACATGATTATAATTTAAGGCATAATTCATAAAAATAGACCAAAATCAGAAATATAACAATAATTATTCAAACACCGCTCCACCATGAAAGACGCATTTTTCCAGTTGGGCTCTAAGATAGTCATAACTCCTCCGCACTTCTTTTAGGGATATTGCTTCTACAGCTTGTATAATATTTTTGTTTTAAAATGTCCTCATCATTTGGCAGTAGATTGGCATAAGTTAACTGTTTTAGGCGTCCCCACAAATACATATCTGCCAACGTAAGGTCGGGACTTCTTGGGGGCCATAAAACTGGACCATTTCGCCCGATCCATTTTTGTCAAAATTCCAAATCAAGCCATTCCTTCACTTCTCTAGCAAAATGCGCCGGGCATCCATCTTGCTGGAAGTACATGTTACCTCGGTAATCTATTGGTAGTTGTTGCAAATGATAAAAAAAAAAGTATTTAACATATTTAAATAAGAATGTCTATTACAAGTATTCTCAAAGAAATACAGTCCTATTATACCATAGTAGGAAACAGCGCACTAAACATTCACTTTTTTAAAATATTGACGTCGGGTTGGTATTCTAAACATAGGATTAACATCACTCCAATAACGAACATGTTGCAATGCTATAGTTACAATCATCGAAAACGTGGACTCATCAGAGAACATTATGAGTTTATGGAATCCTCTATTACCACCTAAAATCTTACTCCCTTCCCACAAACAAAAATCCAATCTTTTGCTATCACCCTCTTCTAATGTGTGGTTATAATGGGGTTAATAGGGACGTATCTATTTAGCTTAAAATTTCTTGAATAATACTTTTTTGGACCACCTGTAGTTGCATAGCTCGTGTCCTCAAGAACAGTGTTGGGGTTTCTCTAACAGATTGCAGTACAAGTACAAGAGTCGCTGCATCATCTTCATTGTAGGATTTTTTTTACTTTTTTTAAGTCTAAAATGGATCCCGTTTCACGAAACTTCTTGACCAGCTTGTAGACCGCCCATTTGGTTACTTGTACAATGGGGAACCTTTCATAAAATTTTCCAATAACGTATCTGCATGAACAATCTCTGTCACCATAACATTGGATTAAATGTACTTTGCTGCGTTGTTAACATTGTAAACTGACAAAATCTTTAATTAAAAGTTACTGACAATGACGTTTTGCTTGACACTGTAATAATTTATTTCTGTTATGCTGTTATCTTAGAAGATGTGATGATTTGAAACATTTTTCTTGAATAGCATTTTTCTAAAAAAATTATACTCTTGTAATAATTTGAATTTTTAAATTTTTGGACACCCTGTATAACATTTTATTTTTTTTTTTTCAACGACAATCGTATTTTTTCAGCAAGAAATTTTTTTTATAAAGAATGACTTTTTTTCGAAAAATTAAATTTTTTAGTCCGTTTGTCCTTTTGTCTACCACATCGCCGGACATGCTGTATATATTTCAGAAAAATAACGAAAAAGTATAGAACGAGGTTTTCTCTTACGCCCAATCAATCCAAAAGAGAAAGTGGATACTGCTCCAAATATTAACCGCCTTTTGTCTTGTTCTGTCTTGTTCTTCATACTTTGAATATGTTTGAGGAGCGATATTAATAGGGCAGTGTTGTTGCATTTTAAGTTGACAGGTATCTTAGGAAACTGAATTTTTTCTCCTGACCATTTAAATAAAAAATGGATGTTGACATCAGCGATATAGAATTCAACATATTCTATAATATATACACTAACTGAAAAAGACAGAAAGACAACAAAACATGAGGGTATAAATGTATAACATCATAATATAAATATTTGTGTGCGAAAGAAAATAATATGATAGTCTATAAGTTGATGCTGATGTGACTTTATAATCCAGTGCAGATGTAAATTTGTCGGATGAAATTTAGTTAAAGAAGAAAAACCCTGAAAATGATCTTCTATCCATATTTCAACGTGGCCATTGGCGCAACACTAAAAATTATCTTCTACATTGTAATGTTGTCAACCTCATACATTTGATATTGAAATTAGCATTACCTACATATTTTTTTATTTATGGTTGATCAATATTTGTTTTCCATTTCACACGGTTGTGATAAAAAATTAGGATAAACAAATTCTGCATTATTTTCAAGAGTAGATATAATACGATCGATTTTGATTTTTCATAATCCCTCAACAAATAAAACAAATAAATATAAATAAATCACAGAAGTTATCTGATTTTAAAATTGTTCATGTTGTCGTTATCTGGGTGTAACTAAAAACGATAAAATTATCAGTTATTTGTGTGTTCATTTATTTTAATTATTGTCGCACTTACGTAATACTTCAATTTACCTAACGCGGTAAACGTGGAAAATTATCATTAGAGCGGGTAATCACGAATAAATATTAATCATAAACTGTGTGAACTTTTATGGTTGAATTGGTAACTTAATAGTTTCAAAAGAACTTTGTCTGTTTCCAATATTTTAATGCTGATTATTTTGGATGTTCTGATCTACACAAAAAAAAGATACATGAGGATTTTGCTGTTATTATTCTAAATTTTTCTCTTATAAACCAAAACTAAACGCTAAAACTTTATACACCGCCACTCAAAATTTGCACAAAATGAGGTATATTTTAATCATTAACTTCGTTATTATTGGACCGATTTCATAAAACTTTTTCTTCGGATAGCCCAATGAATTTATAAAATAGCAAAAATAAAAAATTGTTATTAAGGTGTCAAGGGTGT
Organism: Rhamnusium bicolor; assembly: GCA_029963845.1. Taxonomy (NCBI): domain Eukaryota; kingdom Metazoa; phylum Arthropoda; class Insecta; order Coleoptera; family Cerambycidae; genus Rhamnusium; species Rhamnusium bicolor. The sequence continues at coordinate 931,124 of JANEYF010003051.1, read as the reverse complement.
TATAAAGAAGATAATAATGCAGGTGGGCAGTCTACTTGTCGAGGGCCCGAGAGAATGTACGTCGACCGAGGGCGTCATTTTTCATCATTAAAATGTTTGGAGAAATTAGAAATGTTGTTAGCCAAAAATTTTAAATCGGTTAAATCTACATTTATGGCAAGGTCATTGATATACATTAGAAAAAGTAAGGGACCTAGAACTGATCCTTGGGGGACTTCAACATTTACAACTTTTTTTCCGAAAGTTTACTATTAGACTTAATTTGTAATGTTCGATTCTGTAAATAAGATATTATAAACCTTACGCTGTTGTTGTCAGAATCATATTTTCAAGTTTCTTTATTAATAAATTAGATTGGACACAGTCAAAAGCTTTGTTAAGATCGGGAAAGATCGTGACCAAGTATTCTCCTGTGTCAAAACACTCAATAGTCTTTTCCACAAATGATTCTATGGATGCTGCAACACAAATTATAAAGTTTATCTACGTCAGTAAACAGTAAGCTGTAAAAAAATTTACTTATACTCTAACCGACTATAAAAGAAATCGACAATTAAATTTGAAATGGTACCTATTTTAAAATTCCTAATTAGGGGTACAAACAACAATAAACTGCTTTAATGTAATGCAAATAACTTTTACTTGGGCGTTTATAAAAAAAAGAAAGAGAATAAAATGGTAACTGAAAATCTGTGGTTGTATATTTCGACTTGGATATTGTTATCTGTGATATTCGCAGTTTATTTTTTAAATTGCCGACTAAATTATTAAATGTGGTTTCCGTGGGTTTAATAAGTACTTTCTGAGAGTAGTACTTTTTGCTTTGCTTTTTCAATTTAATGCTACCCGTTCAATGACGAAGATATAAAAATATATAGGTATCATGTTAATAGCTTGGCGACTGAACTGTTACCGTGGCCGTAGTAATATGAACAAAAAGAATTTCAAAAATAAAAATCTAGTATCACACAACACGGCGTTTAAAAAATTGCATGGAATTAATCTTTGTTTAATCCTCCCTTATAAATCTTTCACATTAATTATATGAAGTTATCTAGCAAGGAAATTATAGCCATTTTATTACATAATTTAACTATTATTATATTAGTAACAAATAAATAATAAATTAAATTAGAATTAATTTAATTAAGGCTGTATTTATGTCACTAGCATAAATAATAATAATCTTTTTAAATATTTGATGGAGCCAACATTTTAATATCGTAAAATATTACATAATTCGTGCATTTTTTACTATTAGCGTAAAAAATATTGATTCTTAAATGACCTCCTCCGATTTGGTTTAGAGTTCTTTCAAAATTCAGGCCCTTTGTTCACGTATAAGGTGTTTTAGTTTTTGTTGTTCTTGAAAAATAAAGCCTCTCTAGGTCTAACCCCCAAAAAGTTCAATATTATCCAACTTTCTCTTCATTTATTATTGTTCTCTTTTTTCTCTCGGAAACTCTTCATCATAATTGAAGAGGCAAGTGGATAAAGGACTCACGTCGCTTTTAAAAAAAATCTAAACTTTTGGACGGATACACAGGCATGCAGCTTTTAAAATACTAGCTTTTTTCTAGAATAGTTCTGCGGCCTTTTAAAGTCAAATAACAAATTTACGATGTGCTAAGCAATTGTATGAGTGTGATATAAATTTTCATCTCAATTATCTCCAAAATTTTGAAACTGTCAAAATCACATCTATTTCTATCCCTAACACAAACTATTTTTATAAAAGATCATCCCTCAATGGCTACAGTGTCCTAGTACCTGTATATTTGGCTGGCTCCAGGCGCGGCAACTCCAGAAAAAATGCATGTAACTAGATCTAATAATAAGATTGTTTTGATCTGACTCGAATTAAATGAAGAAAAGTGAAGGTGATGTTAAGAATCCTCAAATTAGAATGTAATATAAGTAAGAAATAAGTATAAGAGAGAGGCTTTTAATCAGTATTTATAAGGGTTAATAGTAATCTAAAAATAACGTGACTTGTGTATTAATAACTTAATGATTGCTTCTGCGAAAATAAATATTATGTGAAATATAAAGATTAATTAAATACAACTAATTAATTAGTCTGTCGCATGTATCTCCTCATATTTGAAAAACAGATATCAGTTTGTTCAGTTCCGTGATTGCAGATTGAAGAAGTTTCTCAATTATCTGGGGTACCGCAAGTTTAGACTCTTGGACCTCTCCTTTTTATCATGTTCATCAATGATTTTGTGTAAATCTATCTGTACATTATCCGATTTACGCAGATGATATTAAGTTACTATTTGAAGTAAATTCATCCGAAGTTTGTAAACTGGTGCAAGATGTACTGAAGAAAATAAATTCGTGGTGTACACAACAACTTGCCATTAAATGCGTCCAAATGTAATGTTATGTCATTCACAATAAAAAAGTCCTATTATATTTAATTATAAATTAGGCAGTACATCACTGAATAGGCCTGATTATATAAACGATCTTGGGGGTAACTTTTGACCCTAAACTAACATTCTTAAAACATATTGAAGTTACCACTTCGTCTGTAATTAAACGTTTAAGCTTCTTCATTAAAAACTCAAAAGGATTTTCTAACTTTTCTTACTCTTCGATTATTATACACATCCTTCATTAGATCGAAATTAGAATATGCATTGATAATCTGGAATCCAATCTACGTTACTCATGTATCGACGTTTGAAAAACGATTTTTGAAATAGTTCATTGATAACACCGTTTAATCTCACAGAGTTGTCAAAACAGAGATCTATACATCTGATTTTTCTTTTTACATAAAATTGTTAATCATATTTTGGCCTTTCCAGATATTCTAAGTCATATCAACAAACGGGTGCCCAGGATCTCAGCGCGGCACAAAAATGGCTTTAATCATCCTGTAGCTAATACCAATATTCTCAAAGTATCTTTAACAAATGATCACTAATTATTGCAACGTGGAAGGCAGAGTTGATATATTCTTTTGTACTCTCAACCAACTGAAAAGTGTTTAAAGCTAGTCACTTACTATTATAATTATAAATATTTGTGTATACAGGGTGTCCCAGCCAAAAGTAGGCACCCTGAATCACCTTGGGGATAAAATTTTTTTTTAAAAATTGGTGAATCACGTCGACCTTCTTTCCAAGGGGGACATATTCTAATGTAATACTTGTATACCTTTCATCATCCCTCTACCCTACACGACGATCCCCTCAAAAAATTTAAATAGCAAAGGGGGTCGAGTGATACATCTTTTGAAAGGTCTTTCAATTCTCTACATAACTATGTATTTTTTTTAAACTTTTATCGATTCGTTCCTGAGAAATAATTATTGTTTCATTATTTTTGGTTCGGGAAATAAAAATAAAAGATGCAGTTTAAATTATCGTATGTATTGTTCAAAATAACCCCCACCGACTTTCATACAGTAGTATAATCTGTCTTGAAATTCTGATGAACATTTCAGAACACATCTGGAATCTATAAACGGCATTCTCGAACAATTCTTTCACGTCATTCTTCCATAGATGCGGGTTTTGTTGCAAATAACTTCGATTTCAAATGTCCCCATAGAAAGAAATCCAAGGGAGTTAAATCGGGTGATCTAGCGAGCCACTCCACAGGACCTCTTCGTCTAATCCATCGCTCAGGAAACCGATTATCCAAAAATTGACGAACTGCTATAGCAAAATGTAGGGGTGCCCCATCCTGTTGAAAAAACAGTTCGCCTTCTAAAAGATTATCGTCTTCTTCGAGGAGTTGGGTAATCATTGGGTCGATGATATATTCTAACAGATCGAGGTACTTTTCGCCATTTAAATTGTCAGGAATAAAAAACGGCCCGACAATGTGATCCTCAAAGATGCCAGCCCAAACTTTTAACTTTTGAGGCCTTTGGGTATGAGTTTCCATGAACAAATGTGGATTGGTTTCACTCCAATACCTACAATTGTGCCTGTTTACCTCCCCATTTAACTGAAATGTTGATTCATCAGAAAAACATGTATTGTACAGTAGATTGGCATTAACGTTTAATTGTTCACTAAAAATCTCACAGAATTCAAGCCGACGATCGGGATCAACCTCGTTTAATTCGTGTACTAATTTAAATTTATAGGGATGAAATTTGTGGGCCTTTACAATTCGATGAACACTGCTTCGTGATACACCGGAAGCCTCAGCTACTTTCCTGATCGATTGAGTATTATCCATCTGCAATTGACCCAGAACTGCCACTTCGACTGCTTCATTCCTAATCGGTCGCTGAGGTTCATGCTTTTTGTTTCCTGCAGAACCTGTTTCCATAAATGTTGTCAATAATTGTAAAACATACTGAGAACCGACCCTTCTATCTGGGTGATTTCTATTGAATATGCGCTCCGTAGCTCTAGCACAATTTTTTGTATCTGTTCGTACTATTTGAAATGAAGATAAATGTGTATCTGATTATTTAGTAGATTTTTTTATTAGCTGATTATTACCAACTGATAAATAAGTTCATTTTCATTGTACGATAATCATCAGGAAAATAAAGACGTATAATCGATAACATTTACAAAAAAAATCTTGTCATGTTTTTGAAGATACTAATTTTTTGAAAGAATGTTATCTACAATAAAATCTAAATATTTTAGTAATTAAGGTAATATCGTTAATATTTTAATGATATCTTTATTTGCTTGGCGTAAACATTGCTTTTGTTTTTAATGCATTTAATGTTAATTTATTTATTCTAAAATATTCTTAAATCACAGCGTTTTTTAAAAAATCATATTTTTTATTTGCTATCATAACTGATGAAATATGCTTTAGGTGTTAACCAAAAAAATTCCATATTTTTAATATTTAATATGATTAAAAACTTATGTGTTGTAAATTATAACAACCTATGACATAATAATTAATAATATTTTAGAATTAAATATTTATTATGTAACTATAATATAATATATTTATTTATATTTATTTATTTATATTTATTTATTTATATTTATTTATATTTATTTTATAACTTTTCACAATCAGCTCCTGATTTTAAGGAGGTAAAAATCTTTGCATCATTAGCGTACAGTCAGATGCCAACATCCAAGTTACTCATTATATCGTTAACGAATAAAACGAACAGAAAGAGGCCCAGGATGGAACCCCGAGACACCCCCGAGATAGCATAAATTTCGTTAGACTTAAAACAACATTATTCTACTTATTGCATTCCATTACTTAAGTAACTTTTGAAAAATGTTAATAATAAAGGGGAGAGACTTGCAATTCGAAGTTTACCAAGTAGGATCCGGGGTCAAGTCTGTCGAAAGGTTTTAAAAAATCGGTGTAAATTACGTCGACTTGTATGGTAACATCTAAGTTTTGCACTATGAATTTCGTTACATGAAACAGATTGGTTATCGCGGATTTACCCTGTACAAAACTATGCTGATTTATCGTAATATACCTCTCAATGTGAGCATATAGTGTCTCATGTAAGGTAAACTCGAAATCTTTAGCAAAGTTGCAGATTATTGTAATGGACCGGTAGTTTTCGATGTTACCCCTTTAACCTTTTTTGTAAATCGGGCATGTGTGGGAAATTTTCCATGTTTCTAGAAATTGGTCGAACTTTAACGATAAATTAAATATTTTGGTAAGAGGTGCAGAAAAAATATAAGCACAATCTCTAATGATGATAGAAGGCAATGACTTCAGAATTCTGAAGTCATTGATAGAAGGTATCTCATCAGGCTCCTTGGTAGGTTTGGGTTTTAGTTTTTTAATGCTAATATTACTGTATTAATATCTAGATTGTCACAATGTATGAAGTTATTTGCTGTGCACAGGTTTTCATTATTGAAATACATATTTGTTTCTGACGGTGGCGAAAAAGATTCTTTGAAGAATTCAGAAAACCCATTCAATATGTCCTAAGGGTTAGATGAACTTTGTTTGGGATGGCAGTAGTTGCTTTTTTAGAGTTGATACATGACCAAAATGATTTAACATCTGTTTTAATATTATTTTAGATATTACCTATATATTTTTTATATGCGAGGTTGATATCTTTTGTATTTTCGACCGGAGATGTCTGAATTCATTGGACGCAAGTGTATCATCGGTTTGGTTATATACCAGAATTTTGATATTTCGAGTTCTCCACTCATTCCTAAACATATATTTAACAAATTGATCACAAAATTCTCAAAATGACAAATTTTAGAATATATGTAATTATTATATTAGCAAACATATCGAACATGTATGTTCTCAGCTTAATAAGGCCGATTTTGCTCTATAGCAAAATGAGAACTACACGAGATGAAGCAGGATTAGTGGCCGTATATTACGCTCTTGCGTATTCAATATTTCTTATATTATTGCATGGGGTAATTCGGGACAGATAGAGTTTTTATTAGTCAAAAAAGACTTATGGGACTTATATTTCACATGAATTATATCGAGAGTTGTAAAGATATATTTAGGAATAAAAAAAATACTAACTACACCGTGTATATTTATATTAAAATGTTTGACATATACAATGAAAAATATGGAATTATTTACACAACAGAAAAATTATCATTCGTATAACTACAAGGCACGGAGAACTACTTAGCATTCCTACACAACACAAACATTCACCTCATTATAACTGCCGTTTGCTATTTGACAGTCTCCCTTTTGATATTAGGCAAAGGCAAAACTATAAAAAATTCAAAATGTTGGTTAAGGATATGTTACTTAAAGGTGCGTTCTACAGTATACAGGCATTTTTAAGTAGGGAGCACTGAGGTCGTTTAATCATATGTATATTCATGTATGCATTGCACATGTATATGTGAATTTTGTGTGTGTATATATGTGTATATATGTTAATGTAATAATAACTTGACACTTGGTTGTTTTTTTCATATTTAGTGATTCGCTTTTTTTGTTTTTCTTGTATTTTTTCTTCTCATTAATATTTGTTTGTTATTTAATGTTTGTTATTTAAATCTATATTATGTATACAGGGTGAGTCAATAGTGTGTTCTCCTTCGATAACCTTTGAACCGTTAGTGATACAACAATTGATTAAATACACAAGTCTTTTGGATCGAAAAGATCTATCATTTAAAATTATTGTGAAATCTACAGGGTGCTTAAATTTTCTGTTACACACAAAAAATACTTTCTTTAAATGGAACACCCTGTATATTTTGTCACCATTTTATTAAATGAAAAGAGTATTATACAGTGATATTTTGTTTTTGGATTTGCATGCAACGTTGCCAAGTTATTTAACATTTTCTGGAAATTCAAGGATTTATAAGGGTCCGTTTAATAATTTTTATTTACCTATGAAAACAAGCTGGGTAAGCAAATATTATACTATTCTTAGTTCATACTACACGCTAAGTATTAGTACCTTTTTTACGTTATTCTATTTTACAGGGTGTCCATGACGGCATGTCAATTAATGCGAATTTCAAATGGGAAAAACTCTATTTTTTAAATAGAACACCCTGTATTTTTTTACGTGGTTGAATTCCTCCTTCAAATTGCTTTCTTGCTTGTATACTTTCTATACTTAACTGTTGTATTTTTTGGAGATAATTAAGGTTTTCTCTTTAACCTCACAATCATACTAAAAATTAATACAATTTTATCAAGAATGGCTTTGGAAAAACAAAAATTGCGGTCAGGCGAAAAATTATTTCTATAAAATCGTAAAGGAAACAGTAAAAGTAGCAAATTTATTGAACTTGAATGACAAAATTTACACCTCACCTTAGGTATGTACATAACAAAATAAAAGTGTAATGTTGAACGTAAACAGTAAATAGAAGAGAAAAAATAAAACAAGTTACAAAATATGCTCAACGTGACCTCCTAGTTGTAAATTACAAATTCTGACTCTATGAAGAAATAAGTCACTTAAAATTTTGCAACATGTTAGGCGTGATAGTGTCGAACGCTAGTCGAATTCTTTGCTGCATGTCTTCTCTTGTAGTTGGTGATGTTTTGTACACTAATCCTTTAATGTACCCCACAAAAAAAAGTCCTCCTCGACCTATCTAATTGTCATCAAATGTAACATTTAAAAAGTTTCTTACGGCAATACTATAATGGGGTGGAGCTCCGTCGTGCTGGAACCACAGCCTCTGTAAGACATTTTAAGGACACCCCGTTTAACAATCCTCCCAGTACATTTTGTAAAAAATCGAGGTACATATTCCCAGTCAAGTGACCATTAAAGAAATGCGATCCATTTACATATTCACCTACTATCTTTGCCCACACATTGAGTGACCATCGGTATTGATTATCTACAGTTCTCGTAAAATTGTATTAATTTTTACTATGATCGCAAGGTTAAAGAGAAAACCTTAATTTTCTCGAAAACTTCAACAGTTAGGTATAGGAAGTGTTATACCATAAAGAAAGCAATTTGAAAGAGGAATCCAACCACGTAAAAAAATACAGGGTGTTTCATTTAAAAAACAGAGTTTTTTCATTTGAAATTCGCATTAACTGACATGCCGTCATGGACACCCTGTAAAATAGAATAATGTAAAAAAGGTACTAATACTTAGCGTGTAGTATGAACTAAGAATAGTATAATATTTGCTTACCCAGCTTATTTTCATAGGTAAATAAAAATTATTAAACGGACCCTTATAAATCCTTAAATTTCCAGAAAATGTTAAATAACTTGGCAACGTTGCATACAAATCCAAAATACGAAATATCACTGTATAGTACTCCTTTCATTTAATAAAATGGTGACAAAATATATAGGGTGTTCCATTTAAAAAAAGTATTTTTTGTGTGTAACAGAAAACTTAAGCACCCTGTAGATTTCACAATAATTTTAAATGATAGATCTTATCGACCCAAAAACTTTTGTATTTAATAAATTGTTGTATCACTAACGGTTCAAAGGTTATCGAAGGAGAACACACTATTGACTCACCCTGTATATACCTTATATTTCGCGCATTTTGTATATTTAATTTTTACTCTATATGAGACATTATACAATTTTTATATTATGTAATATATTCTCTATATGACTTATCATATATACAAATTGTATCAAACAAAAAGGGTCAATAAATAAATTCTAATTCTAATTCTATAGTAAAAGAATACAAATGATGAGGAGTTTGGAGCACATAAATGTGCAGAGGATTTGCAATAACTATCAAACAGTTTTTCTTTCGCATTGTATAAGATACGGAAATATTAGGTGTACAACATGATTCTACATAAGTATCTATTTACATAGAAACAAAAAAAATCCAGCAAATTAAATTGGTCGTATTATTATTTCCACGTTTAAACAGCAATTACTTTAATTTGTTTTCTCGTTAAATGTTGCTACATCTTATAGCTATTTACCATTTTAATATTTGTATTGAAATATACGAATTCTTATCATTTAACAATTATAATTAGGATTATTATTATTTCAAGACATAAATAATTATTACATCATTCAAATTTTGCCGACAAATATTTGTCACCCATGTTAAGTAAATATTATTGGCGAAAATATTGATAAAAGTGTATAGACAATTGATATAATTAATTATAATTGTTAGATAAAATTTTGACAATTTAATATTTATTCAAAATTGTGCTAATGAACTGTGTCATTGAGAATTATTTACGGTAAAAAAAGATAATGGTCATTGCGTTAAATAAACTCATCAATCTGATGACAAATTAGTTCCAACTGGTGTTCCTCAGGGCAGTACCCTAGGCCCCATTCTTTTCCTGATTTTCATCAATGACCTTTGCAACTATTTGAAAGTGTCGAATGAGTTTCACGTTATTCAATTTGCTGATGATGTGGCAGTTGCATCTGTGGCAAATAATGTTCCAGATCTATCGCGAAACGCAAACATTTGTACCTCAGTAATGGACAGATATTGTAATAATTTTGGTTTGAAACTTAACGGGTCGAAAACTCAAATGTTAATGTTTACCCATATTACTCCTGATTTTAGTTTATTATCTAAAATTGATCATTTATCTATAAAAAATAGTGACTCAGTCAAATTGTTAGGTATATTAGTGGATCATAACTTAAATTGGTTTGATCATATTGACTATTTAGTAAAAAAAATTTCTATTAGTTGCTATGTTCTACGGCAGCTTCGCTCTTATGTTAATTTTGATGTACTTAAATTATATTACTTTGGACATGTGCAATCAGTATTAAATTATGGCATTTTATGCTGGGGCAATTCTAGTAGAATGAATGATTTGTTCATAATGCAAAAAAAAAATCATCAGAACCATGATGTTCAAGCATTCTACCTATTCCTGTAGGGACCTGTTTCCCTCTCTCAATATACTCACGCTACAGTCTTTATACATCTTATCGTGTTGTCTGTTTGTTAAATCTAATATTAACAAGTTCACTTTGTTTACAGATCGTAACATAAATTACAGTCTAAGAGATACCAATAACATTCTGTTACCAAAACATAAATTGTCTGTTGTTGCTAATGGTGTAACTATCATGCCCATTAAAATATTCAATCATCTACCCAACTACCTGAAAGAAATATCTTGTTTAAAGTTATTTAAATCAAAATTAAAAAAATTGTTGGTACATCATTCCTTCTACACTTCAGAAGAATTTTTTAGTGCCACCCTGTAACACTGGCATCGACAATTATTTACTTTTTATTTTTCACACAACCATAATATGCTTTTACACTTTTATACCTTGTAGTTTGTTTTTATATGACCACAGTTTGTTCTTATACTGCATGTGTTTGTTCATATACATATTTTTTGTTTATATATATGTATATATACTTTTTTCCTTTTTTTTATTTATGTACATATTTTATATTATTCGTTATACACATTTTATACTTTGTAATTGTTTTTTAGATTTTTTACTGACTTAGGTTATCAATAACTTTTTTTTCTGATAACTTCTTATTAATTTTTGACGTTTTTCTATACATGTAATGCATGTCTACTGAAAAATAAAGAGATTATTTATTTATTTATTTACTTTAAGAGTAAATAAGGAATCCACATAAACTCACTCCAAAATTGTTTGTCTATAAGATCTCTCATTATCAACCCACTTTAACGATTTTTTTTTGTTCAAAAGCCGAACCTATTAGTTACACAGTGATATAGTATCAATACACAATTTTTACTGTTTCTTATGTTTTTCGAGGTGCTGATTTTGAATATGAAGTCATAATTTCCGTATCAACTGCTATTTTTGCTGTAAGAGACCATCCTTATTTGCCATAAAGTATTACGCTGATTGCGAGCTCAATAAGACTGACTTTCAAACGACGTTTACTGAATCTTATATAATTAATCACTTAATCAGGTAGAATGAAAAAATGTTTACCAGTTCAGTTTACTTCAAGCTGAGATATTAGCTTCAAGTTTGAAAGAGTGTAATGTCTTATACAGGGTGTCCCAACCAAAAGTAGGCACTCTGTATAACTTTGGAGATAAAAATTTGTTGAAAAATTGGTGAAACACGTCGACCTTGTTTCCAAGGGGGACATATTTTAATGTAATACTTGTATACTTATCATCATCCCTCTACCCTACACGGCCACCCCTCAAAAAATTCAAATGGCAAAGGGGGTCGAGTGATACATCTTTTGAAGGGTCTTTCAATTCTCTACATAACTGTGTATTTTTTAAAACTTTTATCGATTCGTTCCTGAGAAATAATTGTTTCATTATTTTAGGTTCGGGAAATAAAAATAAAAGAATCAGTTTAAATTATCGTATGTATTGTTCAAAATGACCCCCACCAATTTCCATACAGTAGTATAATCTGTCTTGAAATTCTATACGAATATTTCTGAACACATCTGGAGTCAATAAACGACATTCTCGAACAATTCTTTCACGTAACTCTTCCAGAGATGCGGGTTTTGTTGCAAATACCTTCGATTTCAAAAGTCCCCACAGAAAGAAATCTAAGGCAGTTAAATCGGCTGACCTAGCGGGCCACTCCACAGGACCTCTTCTTCCAATCCGTCGCTCAGGAACCGATTATCCAAAAATTGACGGATTGTTATAGCAAAATGTGGGGGTGCCCCATCCTGTTAAAAAACAGTTCGCCCTCTAATAGATTATCGTTTTCTTCGAGGATTTGGGTAATCATTGGGTCGATGTTATTTTCTAACGGATCGAGGTACCTTTCGCCATTTAAATTGTCAGGAATAAAAAACGGTCCGACAATGTTATCCCCTAAGATGCCAGCCCAAACATATAACTTCTGAGGCCGTTTTTGGGTATGAGTTTTCATGAACAAATGTGGATTGGTTTCACTCCATTACCTCCCCATTTAACTGAAATGTCGATTCATCGGGAAAACACGTATTGTACAGTAGATTGGCATTACCGTTTAATTGTTCACTAAAAATCTCACAGAATTTAAGCCGACGATCGGGATCATCTTCGTTTAATTCGTGTACCAATTTAAATTTATATGGATGAAATTTGTGGGCCTTTACAATTCGATGAACACTGCTTCGTGATACACCGGAGGCCTCAGCTACTTTCCTGATCGATTGAGTATTATCCATCTGGAAATGACCCACAACTCCCACTTCGACAGCCTCATTCCTAATCGGTCGCTGAGGTTCATGCTTTTTGTTCCTATAGAACCTGTTTCCATAAATTTTGTCAATAATTGTAAAAGATACTGAGAAGCAACCCTTCTATCTGGGTGATTTCTATTGAATATGCGCTCCATAGCTCTAGAACAATTACCGTTTTTAAAATAAATGCTGACAATTTCTATTCTCTGCTGAAGGGTATAAACCATTTTGAGAACTCACTCTGGTAAAATGTATCTCGATTTAAAATTGGTTGTGAACAAATTAATGTTCAAATACCTATGAGTCTTTTATTATTCTAAAACTAAACGGACAAGTAAAGTGTTTTTTGTCGAAAAAACTCGTGTTGATTTGAGAGCACTAAAAAATGTAGTTTTTTTTATAAATTCCAATACCCAGTGTTGTGTATTTCAGATTTTTTAAACGATTTCGATTGTGTGTAATCATCAAAAATAAAATTATTTTCCTTAAGAACAAATCGATAAAAGTTAAAAAAAATACACAGTTATGTAGGGAATTGAAAGACCTTTTAAAAGATGTATCACTCGACCCCCCTTGCCATTTGAATTTTTTGAGGGGGTGACCGTGTAGGGTAGAGGGATGATGATAGGTACACAAGTATTACATTAAAATATGTCCCCCTTGGAAACAAGGTCGACGTGTTTCACCAATTTTTCAAAAAAAATTTTATCTCCAAAGTTATTCAGGGTGCCTACTTCTTTTGGTTGGGACGCCCTGTATAGTTAGTACTTTCCGTAAAGGCAGTACGGATTTGAATACCTCCTCTCTAAGCACAATGACTTAGTCTACCGCAGTAATGTGGACTCTTTAGTAAAGATGTTAGGACAGTAATACAATTCTGAATAATGGCGACAGATTCTTCAAAGCTCAGCTTGAAAGCAGTTATAATGGATCCATCGAACCTCTCGCTTGTGCTACTGACGTGAAAATATTAAATTCTTGTTAACCTACAAGTATTCAATGCCGGATTAATACCCTTAGGGGCCGTAGGCAAAGTAACCATTTCGGAACCTCAATATAAGACAAGACAATAAAAATTGTATGATGGATGCGACTTTTTAAAATATATTTTTTATTTATTAAAATAAATATAAAACAGAACAGTACTCTCACAAAAAAAGTATATATAAATAAATAAACATTCTGTTATAGAAAAAACCAGAACAATCTAAACATCTAAAAAAAAGAACATAAAAGAAACACAATTCATTTATTAGAGGAAAGAAAAATTATGACATATTTTTTATAAAAAAACAAACTAATTCCCAAAACCTGAAAACGATATTTCCATTTTCTTTTCTTTACCTTTAGAAAATCTTTCATAATCTCGTTTGTGTCCAGTCACTTAGGTTTTCATGGGAAATCGAATTCCTCAGATATTATGTCTATAAATATAAATTTTCATGGGCCCCACCTGGTGTCCATTTTCTTATATGGATAATCCAGCCCTGGCAGTATGAAAAAGATTCTTTGCATATTTGTGGAGATCCTAAAGCTATACGAGTTGCTTTTTACTATTTTGTGCTTCCTGTGTGAATGACACAGTAGAGGCAGGAAAAATCACTAAATCAAAAAGTAGTGGCCAAAGGATCGTAATGGCCAAGGTTTTCGTTTCTTGTAGGACTAGATTCCTAGAATAAGTGTAGCGTAGATTAAGGAGGGCATATTATGTCGTTCCATAAATAATGGAACTAATAAATAATCTTGCATTTAAAGAGCATTTGAATGAAGCTGAGGCAGCTGCATAGTTATGGTTTCAAAAAATGGTAAAGAACTTCATTGGAAACCATATGGCGGATAACTCTAGAAAAATTGTTAGTTAGCTCCTACAGAATTATGGGAATCTTGAATGAAATATGTCCTTTAAAATACATTTCTTAGATTTGCATTTGGACTTTTTCGATGAGAACCCTCTACCTATAAGAGACGAACATGACAGAAACTTCACCAGAATATATCTATCATAAAAAAGCGCTACCTAAGAAATCACAGCCCCAAAATGCTAACGGACTAATACTGAACTCTCAAGAGGGATGATACTCAAGCGAAGTATAGCAGAAAATCAATAAAAAATACATTTTAGGGCAATATAAAATTCATGTAACATTTTTGCTATGACGAAATGTTAATTACACAAAAACTATGCCCAATGGAAACATTTTGTCTACAGATTTGAAATCACCACAAACAAAACACTATAAATGTCAGCTCTTCAGAAATTGAATTAGTTTCATGAATTTTAGTGAGCTCGAGTACGTAGAAAATAGCAACGCAGTATAAAAATTATTTGAATGCCATCCTTACCAATTCGTGGACACACAGAGAGTTCTGCGCGGTTTTCTACCCCGGGTTCCTGAGTTACCCCTGTGTTATTCGTCTCCATGTCGACGACGGCGTCGGCGGTGCACACGCCCTATTTCTAAGGCAGTGTACAGGTCCTTGGTCACAGAGACCAGGCCACAGAGGTTTCTGCACCAACCGGAGTCGTGGTTTCTCTTTGACTTCCAGGCTCCGAAGAGCCAGCGATAAACACTAGGGTTCCCAAAGACAACACGACGGTGACGGCGGCTATAAGCCGGACGAGCGGTCTATCTTTGACTTCCAGGCCCCGAAGAGCCAGCGATTAACACTGGGGTTGCCAAAGATGTGCTCACGATCAATGACGGCGGCTATAAGCCGGGAGAGCGGTTTATCTTTGACTTCCAGGCGCCGCCGCCCAAGAGTCAGCGATAAATACTAGGCTTTTTAGTTTTCATACAATTTCAATTGTGCTCGTATAAACTATAGCTCTTATATCTTTCACAGATTTAGATTTAATATCATGGCAAGGATCAACTGAAACTCCATATTAGCGAGGATATTTTTTCTTGAAGTAACTTACCTGCTACATTCCACATCATTTTAACAGTGGACCCTTATGGTTATGCAGTCGTATTCCCTTTTTTTTAAATAAAAAAAAGATGTTAAGTATTCTAATTATTATTACTCCCACTCTCAAATCAAAATATAAAGTATGTGGGATATTTTTAATTCCACATAGCTAACTTTGCAAAACCTGAGGCTTTCTAAATAAATATGTAATTTTTTTTTAAGGTATTAAATCTTAAATGTTATTATGACGTTTACCTAATCCAATAAAACAAAATAAATTTAAAAGATTATGATTTACTCTAAGTAACATAATCTCATTTTTTTAAATTGTATAATAGTATGTAGTTAGCATGAATTAATCAGATAAGAACGGTTTTGGTAATTCTCTGCTTAATAAAAATTACTCGTGTATCTGTTTGTGATGAAAATGTTTGTATCAGCTTATTCCATAGAAACGGTGAGTATTATATTTTAGTACTTTTACACATCCACATCAATATCAAAATTGTTTATTTAAAGAATATAAACAAAAATTGATGCCAGGCCGCATTCTAAAATTAACGAAAAGAACTTTCATTTCCGTTATAATATTCATACGAGGCAATAAGCAAAATCCTAACCTACTGTCTTTCAATCTATTAAATCAAAATTATATTAAATGACATTCTTTTATGCAACATGCGTGTTGTTGGTGGTTTTTGTAATTTTTTTTGCTCGAGTTGTTCAATTAATGTTAACATAGAAAACATTTATCAAGCCTCCCACTTTTACGTGCATTTCATGACAAATAAGGATATTAAAAAATATATTATAAGCAATTTAACTCTAAATTTCTAAATTGTTTCCCTCTTCTTAGGCTATTTCCTTATTTTTTTTAGACAATCTTTTTCAAGGTTTCCATAACTGAGAGGAGAATATGCAAAAATTAACGGATGTGTAAATTAAAATGTATAAAATGGACAAATAAGTTGAGTCACATTTGGCTAACTTAAGTGGCTTTGAACATAAAGTAAAGTTTTATATTAACCTGATAAAATAATTTATTCTTAGAAGTTGTTCTATAGTCAGAGTCGGACCATATATTCTTAAGATCAAAATAAAACGATTGAACCCAGCTTATCCCTAAAAGTTAATTCATTATTGAGCGTTAGAATTCTTAAGAAAATTGTGATTATTTTAAATAACAAAGTAGTTTCATGTAGCAAACAAATTTGGAATATTTATCTATACTGCCAATGACAATGTATTCTTTTTTTATGTTTTTATAAATTTCAAGTTAATTTATAACTTTTTCGTCACTTGATAAATTTTGTTAGTTTAACCAAAGAAAGTGCTACTAAAGAAAATATTTAGTTATTGGTCCATAAATGCAACTAGGAATTCTACGGCAAATGTTCAATATGACCATCGTTTACAAATATTAATTCGGTGTAAAAAGTTAAACTCTATTGTTTGCAACATTTCAGCATTATTTTTTAAAGAATTTGCTGCATTTTGAAATCATATTCACATCTCTTCTTTACCAGAGTGGAACACGCCATAAAGAATAATCACACGGCGTTATGTTAAGACAACGTGCAGGCCAGATGTCCTCTCTCGATTCACCTATTTAGGATATTTAATTTAAATGTTGCACGGATGCTCCGTCTCCAATTTCCAGTTTTTTTCCGTTATAACAGATATCCTCTTCTAAATTGTTTATTCTCATAACTTAATCCACGCTATCCTTTCAACTTCTTCCTCCCTTTATTCGTCCTGTTGGCACTCATTGTACGACTTTTTTAGACCATCTATTCTCAAATATCCGTTTTATATGTCAACCAAATCAGTTGTTTCCCTTAAACTTCTTCAATATCTCACATCATGTTCATGTTCTCTCTAATGACTTCATGTCTGATCCTTTCAAGCCTTGTTTTTTTAGCTCCGTATTAAGCAGTCCATTTCCATGGTTAAGGTAGGTTCGAAATTTTTCCACCGTATACGTATATTGACGCTTTGGATCTCGTCATTATTTGTTTCCTATTTGTTTCAAATGATTAATAAATATTTGCATTTTTTCACCCCATTTAGGAGACCATTATCCAAATCTAGGTCACTACATTCATTATTACCTACTGCTAAGTATTGAAACTTATCTACTCTTAGATTTCTAATCATGTAGCTCATATCTTATTCATCATCCGCAATCACAACTGGATAGTAAAAGCTGTAAAGTGTTTTGTCCTTTAGTTTCAGTAACATGTTTTAACATTTGTTTACCCATTTGTGGTCCAAGTATATTTTGGTAAGTGGTAGATAAACAACAGCTTTGTCTCAGTCCCTTGTTCCAAAGGGTTCTGTGATCGTATTGCCGATTTTCACTGTGGCAGAACTGTCTTTATAGTATCTCTTATCGTAGCTTAGCGAATTTGTGTCGAGTTTTTTCGTTTTTACCTATAGCAGAGACTATATGTACTTCACGCAGGAACGCTGTCATACTCTTTTTCTAGATTTCTGAGAGCTATGTACGTTTCTCTGTTTCACTGGACTTGCTTTTCCATTGCATTTTAAGTTTAAAAAGATTGTCAATAGCTGGCCTGCCGACTCGAAAACCTGACTTTTCCAGGTTATTTGTCCTCAATATCATTTTCGGTCAAGTTTCTTAGAATCCCCGAGTATATCCACCCTTTTGTTGCTATTAATGCTATACCGCTTTAGT
This sequence comes from Rhamnusium bicolor, assembly GCA_029963845.1. Lineage (NCBI taxonomy): Eukaryota > Metazoa > Arthropoda > Insecta > Coleoptera > Cerambycidae > Rhamnusium > Rhamnusium bicolor. The sequence continues at coordinate 912,947 of JANEYF010003051.1, read as the reverse complement.
TTTTAGGGTCATTTTTAGAACCTTTCTTGTAAATCGCTGGTATTGTTCTTTATAGGAAGTCCTCCATTCTATCGGAGTTTCTTCTCAGTTTATGCTCCTTTTATACAAAGCTCTTAGTGTCTCAGTTCTTTGGGGTCATATCTTATAAATTCAGGACATATCCCCCGGATCTAGGAAGTTTCCTTAACATTGTTGAGGCTATGGCTTTCAGTACTTGACTAGTTTGAGGATATATATGATTTATGTTAGGTGCTTGCTGGTGTTTTTCTTTCCTGAACGTTGGTCTTCTCTCTCTTCTAAAAGAGACTTAAACTGTCTTACTCAGTTTTGATTGGTTATGCTGTTAAAAAGGATCCTTGTTTGTTAGATGTTCTTACTGATTTAATAGTTTTCCGAATTTCCGAATCTCCCTAACATGGCCTACACACACTGAAATATGTTACTAGGTTTCACGAAACTTGCATCAGTTTCAGTTTGTCCTACATTACTTGGATACGCCGATGCCAGTCTGCACATTGCAACTTGCATCATGAAACCTGGGACTCGATGCGTGCATCGTAACATGTTTTAGTGTGTATAGGTCGCTTTATATACAGATCTCTCTGACCCCTGTATATTTTTAAATAATGTAGACACGCTGTTTAAAAGTAAAAAAAAACAAATTATGAAAATTGCAAATTTTTACTGTTAAAATATTTATCTGGAATATGATTAGAACTAAAAAGTTTACAAAAAGATATGTATTTCTTTTCTTTAGTTTTTGATTTGACAACGAATTAAGACAAATAATAATAGCAAACCAGGCTAGCATAAAGCAGACTAAGCAATACAGACATATGTCTGTATTGCTTAATCTGCTTTAGGCTAGTCAGGTTTGCTATTATTATTTGTCTTTTCCATTACTTATGTCATACTGACGAGAACATAACAAGTTCGAAACCGATCTATGTCTACTGAGGAATTAACAAATGATCTTAGCTACCAAACAAGATTTGCAGGTTTAATTCAATGCAGGTAGGGGCTTTTGTCCGCTGAGTAGTTGTTTCCTGCAAATCTTATTCAGTCAACGACTTAATATGTTTTGCAAACAAAAGTAAATATAAGTAAATGATTGTAGCCAATAATATATACCCAATATTTCTTTCGCTTGGCGGGCTATACTCAGATATTTTTAAAGAAATGATTGGACCGCATGTATTTATTGTCCAGGCCTTTCAAAATAAGCACAAATTGGCGGATGCGCCAAAGTTAATTGTATTATGATTCTGACACGTAATGTACACCGTGAAATTTAATTGTTTCGGAAACATTAATTACACTCGAAAAGGCAACTGTATCTGACGCATCTAACCAGTTCCTCAAATTGAATAATATCAGTGCAATTGAAAATTACGGTTACTTTTACAGCAATCCAAGACATCCGCCGTAATGACAAAAAAAAAGAGATTTAATAATACAAAATTAAAAGTGTGTCATCTGATAGACAATTTAAATATGGGTATATTTATTTAAAATTAAATACCAAACGGATTAAATACCCGATTATAGGATAAGTTTAACATTTTAAAACAGAGACAAAAAATAATAAATACAATTACATAAAAATGGCGTCAATAAACAAAAAATACAAAATTAGACAAAAAAACCTACAGATAAATATTTTTTCTACTCCCTACATAGAAAATACTATTTTGCTCCCTCATTTCAGGGAGCAAAGTACTACTTTTCCTCCCTCGGGAGGAAAATACTTTGCTTCCCTAAGGAGGAAAATACCTTGGCTCCCTCTGGAAGCAAACAAGTAAAAACTTCAAATACCTGTAATAGTAGTGTATAGACTTCTTTTATTGATACACAAACTTCCTGAAAATAATGCTTTTCTTTGAAACAGATTTTTTTATTACTTATTTTTATTTATAAAAATTGAAAACAGTTTAAATCGAGGTTTAAATTAACATCAGTAACTAAATATTGTTAAAATTTATGGTACAATTAGTTAAATTACTAATGGAGATTGCCCCTGAAGAAATATTGGCTCTGCTGGTGGAGATCAGTTCCTGTTTGTTGTTTTCCAAAGTCTTGGTCGCTGATGAAGTACTTGTAGAAACAAAATTTTCAAAAACAAGACAACGTTTTTTGGTACTTGAAGTAGTACTTTCTCCCGTAATTATTTGGCTGGCTACCTCACATTTTTTAGAAATACAATCATCTAAGTACCCTTCTGCTACTGCGTTTGTTCGCCATCCCCCATGTCTTTTTAGAGTGAGAATGTCATTTCCAGCATTAACTAATAACGTAGCTGAAGTACGGCGGAAACTGTGTCCAGTATAGCCTTTCGAATCATCCAAATTTAAAAATGTTGCTATTCTGTATGGAATTTTGGCAATTGTGTTTTTGCCAATTACCTGGTTTGTACATTTCCCTTTGGCATAAGTTACAAAAAATCTAGAATGACATATTTTAGGGGACCTACAGTCCAGATATTTTCTATACATATCCAAGACAGATCCTCCGTTTAAAATCTCATTTGTTATTGTAAATGTCCTTTTGATATTAGTTTTTGAGTCAGGTATTTGCACCACCAAAATATCGCCTTTATCACTGATATCCTCAAGTACCATTTTAACTAATTCATCGCTACGGCATGCCCCAGCAATTCCAAATATAAGCACAACCTGAAAAAGGAAAATGCACTTATGATAACTGCCTAAAATGTCACTTAATTGTCATATATATATATACTTTCTAATAAAAAATGCTGCGTTACGTTTTTATTTATTATTCAACAATAACGATCAATCTTACCTTCATATGTAAGTAAGTTTCATCTGGAGCTTCTGCAATAAACTTGTTGATATCCTTCCTTGAAAAAGTATTGGCTTTCTTGGCCTTATATCCAGCAGATTTCCTTTTTAAAAAAGCTACTAATTTAGGAATCTTAATGTCGATATTGTCTTTAATTTGGAGTGTAGATCGCAAGATGCTGTATTTGCTCCATAATGTTGAAGGCTTCAAATCGGCGCATTTTTGGAAAAGTAAAATAGGGCCACTTCTTCACATATTTTTCTTATTTGCCTAGTCTCCATCCAACAATTAAATAGCTGGTACTCTTTTTCATATTTTTCACGAGACTTTAACGGTAATAGATTTAACGAAACCACGTTTGCTTCTTCCAGAATATCTTGACGAACTTCATCTTCACATTCGGAATACATTATTATAAACTGTTTGGAAGTTTGTTTATTTTGAAAACAAGAAACAACCTTAGCAACGTTCTATGTACTTTGATTTTTAACAATATTTACTTATCTAAATATCTATTATGACATTTTGACATATTTGGTTTTTTGATTGTCATGCATAAGAAAATATAATAAAATATATGTAAAACCAATGTAAAACACTGTAAATGGTCGTAGAAAAAATCATATGTATTACACAGGAGCAAAGTGCCATTTCCTCCCTTGGATATTGATCAAACTATCCGCGGGAGGAAATTATGCACTTTTTTCCCTTGTCATACAAATAGCTATTTAATATCAGTTATATTGCAAAACAATATCAAACTATGATCAATACCAAAGTGTAGTTAATAAACATTTGATTTATGGGGGAACATTTATGTTTGTCTTATGAGTTTTCATGCATAGCAAATGATTGTGTTAAGCACTCAGCCTGGGTACATGGAAATCGAGTACAGCTACAATTATACAATGGTCTCAGAATTCAATATCATTGTGAATGAATTTACGTAAGAAAGTAATAGAGTGCACAGTTTGCCTTCTAATTAAGCTGTTCATATTATATCGTGCACAAAAAGTCTCTTGTGGAATAAACAATGCCTCATGCAAAGGTAGCTGAATTGTAAAGCCCTTTTGGACTCTCACAATGGCGAAAATATGTATAGAATAGATAGGACTATGGAGTGTAGAGAAGGAGGAACGTCTCTTATGGACGGTACGTTCAAAATGTGGTCTGAATTCTGTAAGGTATGAGATGTGGCGCTGATCGTATTATGGGATTGAGTCTGAAGTTAAACACTTACTATATCTCTGAAACTAGCTTCAGATTCTATAAACTAACGAAAACATAATATTATGTAGGTGTTGAAAAGAATTATACAGCGTAAAAAAATAATAAAAATAGTAAAAACAAAATCACGTAGAATACCTCCTCTAAATCAGCGCCACCTATTCTTCCATCGAAAATCCGATCACATTTTTTAACACGGAGACGTTTCTCCTTCTCTACACTCCATAGATAGGACTCTAGATGACAGCTGCATATTCCAAGATACAACCAAAAGTTACGTACAACAATGTAATTGTCTCAAGAGATGTAAAATTTTTTATGTTCCGAATTAGGAGGCCAAGGCTCTTGTAAACAGATGCTACATTATTATTGATATGATCCGTAAAAGAGTGTTTGGGATCATAAGTAATACCAAGATCCTTTATTACAGTCGATCGACTTAATATGGATCCACCGAGAGTATAATCAAATAGTAGCAAATGATTTTTTGCGGCTCTACGACATTAAATTATTTTACTAGCATTAAGAGGTAAATGATTGTCAAGGCACCATAAATTTATAAGATTAGATTTTCCTGCAATTGACACTGTCATGAGAAGATTACACCTAACAAAAATATCTTTATATCGGCCGCGTATAAGAGAAAACGCACGCCCAAGTTAGTGGCGATATCATTAATAAAAACATCAAACATGAGAGCACCCAGAATAGAACCTTGGGGGACACCAAAAGTTTGGGTAAATGTAACAGACTGAAAGACATGATGCTGTATAAACTGACAGTTAAGTAAGACCTAAACATATTAATTAAACCAATACCAAGAACGACGTTATCCAGTTTGTCGCCCAGCATATACTATATATTACATGTAAAAATACCAAAATTATTAAATTTGAAGAAAATAATCAAATTACTGATAAAATCAAGAGTTTATATTTCCACACATAAATAGATTTGATGCTAAATATCTTGAAAACAGTGGCTTTTATTTAAATTTATTTAGATTATATTTTTATGTATTTTTTTACATAGAAATTATTTTGTATATCGTTTTCTTAAATCTCTTAAGAGAAAGAAAATATAAAGAGAATGGTTATTACCACCAAAGTTGTTCAGTACTTGAAATAAAAGTACTTCAAATACTTTTGACACTTTAAATACTCTAGTTGAAGTACATTTGAAAGTCGGTAATTAGCACTTGGTACTTTAATTACTCTGCCAAAATCCGAGAACTTGGTATCACTAAAGAGTGTCTACTTAGTGCAGTCCTTCTTTCTCGTTTATACAGAGTGATCTTTAAGTATAAAGAAAAAAGTTCGGGTGATGATTTCTGAACCAATTTTGAGACAAGAAAGCTCAAACGAATTTCTATCCTTTTTTTAAAGAAAGTAGTTCGAAATTTTAATTAATTTTAAAAAAAGTACAAATAAACAATTTTAATCTCTGGTTACAATGTTGTTTTGATTCTTTTTTGAGGCTAATTTTTTGTACACATATCTATACAAATATTTTTTTCATAAACCATCATCAGGTATCTATCATCAGGTAATATTTTATCCAGCTCAATGATTCACCCTGTATAACATATATCTCCTAAACAAAAATTATTTTGTTATCGGTTAGAAGAAACGATAGGATACATATATTGACAATTACTTTTCCGATATTAGGATTTGGAATATATTGAAACAAATTTCTGCCGGTTATAACATTCTTATTAAACGGAGCAAGACAAGAACAATTCGAGAACCAGTTTTTATTATATTTGTGGAACTCGTGTGTGCATTTAAGAAAATTGCACAAATTGCAGTAATTCAAGTGTGGCTTAAAGGATGTATAAATATATTGCATCGCATGACTGGCCCAAGTGTTTTCTATGGAAATAAATAAAAATAATGAGGAAATAACAAACTTGGCTGTGGTCTGTTGAATTTTACGTAACTGATATAATTTTTTTAAATTATTGAAGTTAGATTGACTTTGATGTTTTTTTAATAATCACTTCTGCTCTATTCACTTGTAATTATAACACGTTTAAAGATGTATTAAATTGAGTGCAGTCATTCATTGAAGAAAATAATTAACAGTTATTACTTTATGTAATTATGTAGCAAGTTATAAAACTGAGCATAAGCTTTTGAGTCGATTAACAACACACAAATATACAAAACTAGTTGACTGCAAATAATAATAATTTGTCAGATACGGTTAGTTATAATAATGAAAAAATAATGATGTGATAAAATATGAACAGTAAGTGATATCGGTTCCTGTAGAAACTTGAACTCAGCCATTTTCATTTTTCTATTTTTTTTTGTTCGAAATGTAATGGAAATGAAAGGCTCATTCAACCGAAACGTCAGAAACCTATTCGACATTCCAAAGTTAATTTTGCCGCCATCGTAGTTCAAAAAAGGTAAGTTACATCGTTGCATGAGAATTACATGGTTCTAAGTAACAATTTACTATTTTTAAAGGAGAGCGAATTTAAGATTATAATCTCTACTTTAGTTCCATTTTTATATGTGGAACATATGGAACGAGTTAATTCGTATTTGCCTAACATGATGCATGTGGAATGGTTTAAATTTACTAAAAATTGTAAAAATTATAGGAAAATTAACTATCCCTTGTATCTGAGTGATAAGTGTATCAGTGCTACTACCCGTCAGACATCACTAATGTTTTAGTGACTGATAGCGACTGGCAAAGCAGGTACCAAGAGCTTTGACTTCTAACCCTGGTGGGCTAAACTATATTCAGCATGTGGTATATAAGATTTACAAGAAACAACTACTCGACGGACAAAACCCCGACCTGCGTTGAATTAAGCCTGCAAGTCTTGATTGGTATTGTGACAGCCCAACCCCCCTCTCGTATATTTAATTTATTTTATATTGGTTACGGAACCAGTGTAACAACTCAACCCTCCCTCGATTATTTTGTATTTAATTAATTTCCCTTTTACTACTGTCGTGAATCGACAGGTAATAATTAATTAATTAATTAATTGGCCTTTTTCGTGATCGTCTAGTTTTTTAGTGGTAGGACCCAAACTTGTTGTGTTATTGTAACCTCACAGGTACGTTTATAAAGTTTGGTATTACTTTGTTTCATTTATGAGATTTAATTTGCTTTAATGTGATTACATAATTTTTACCAATTATTATGAACACTAATCTGCACTGCACTGATATATGTTTTAAAGAATGACTAGTATGAGTAAGATTTGCCTTTAGATTTATTATTACTAATTTGCTTAGAATTCACTTTTGTACCTGAAAGTAGAAATAATTCAAGGAAACTCATACCGTTTTCACACCTTTTATTTCTATACTTAGACCACTGTCTATAAGAAATATGTTACAGAACTTGACATGAACAAAACCTCGTTACATGTACGGTGGACAACGGTCCACAAGAAATGCATTGATATTTAGATAGTTGAACCTGCAATGTAACCAAACCTGGTTACATGCGCGGAAACTTCCGCTTCGTAGTTTAAATGACATATGTAGAACTCTACATATGGGTGCAAGAGAAACTTCCCTTTTAGGTGGCCCCAGAGTGTCACCTGTCACATGAGCCGGGCAGAGACCGACAACCATGCCTTGTTATTTAATTCGCGTCCATAAATACAACTGACGCTGGCCAACGAAGATTCGATGCACATGCGGAACTCCGACATATGACGTGCAACTACCCGTATTGTTTTGGGTGTGTCGAATGCATGCCACCAATCAAGGTTTAAACGAACATGAAAGGAATTACACCGTAGATTTGTTAAAGGGTTTGGCAGGCATCGCTTGTATTTCAGCACGCTTATGGGAGCGATAGCCATAAAGCATTAAGCTATATACACTGGTCATCTGGCTCCTGACCCCCTGTCGAGAGACAAGGTCCATGGTCAGACAACTCAGCGGTTGGGGTGAACTGCATGTTTTTGTTGTCGGCGCCTAACCGCACACATCTGATAGTTACACTCTGATCCCCATACGGGTAGTGAAGTTTGATAAAGTTACAGATATTGCAGATTCAACTGGACACTAATTATTTTGTACATTATCTTATTTTGACGTAACTTGATTTGGAAAAATGAATGAAAGTTCCAACTATCGGAATTAATATCAACTGTACTAATTATTAATAAACATGTAATGAGCAGTGCATTATAACGGAAAAAACCCTATCTATAAATCATTTGGTACCACCGGTCAGATAATGTAACAAACCGCGAAACCCAAGCATATAGAGTCGTACTTTGATTAGTGTTGCCATTTCACTCGGAACAAAAAAATTGAATTAATTTGCTGAATTTTAGTGAGCTCAAGTACGTAGGAAATGGTAACGCAGTATAACAAATTATTTAAATGCCGTCCTTACCAATTCTGGTATACACGGAGAGTTCCGCGGAGCCCACTCCCCCCGAATTCTTGCGTAACGCCTGAGTTACTCACCTCCATGTCGACGACTGCGTCGATGGCTAGTGCACGCTAATGAAATGCGACTCCCAATGCTGGTGGCTAGTTATACCTCCGAGACAGGGTCACTCTCTTATTTCCCGATCCCGTAGAACCAAAGCGTAAGCTTGGGGCTGTCAGAGAGTTGATCTGTGTCACAACTATATTACAGAGAGTCGTACAATCTCTTCGTACCCGATTCTTTAGAACCAAAGCGTAACGCTTAGGGTTTTCAGAGATGTATCACAACTCTACCACGGAGAACTGGACAATCTCTTCATACCCGATTCCTTAGAACCAAAGCGTATAGCTTGGGGCTGTAAGAGATGTGACCCAGATCGTAGGAAATGTCGCGTATTTATCTGATTTCCCGTGAGTGAGTTCGTTGTCCAAGTCTGTAAGCTAGACGGAGATAGCCAAACGTTAACTTGTGCTCTACCCACAAAATTAAACTCAAGATGCTTTAGGTGAGAAGTGATATAATGACTCTATGTTTATTAGCCTTTGACCCTGTTCTTAGTAAAACACTTACAAACCTATGTGTTTACGTCGGTTTGTTTATGTTATATCTTCTCGGCTGGAGAATACTTTAAGATTTTGTACAGTCTTGTCAATGTTTTAAAATACTAAATGAATACTGTGCGTTCTCTTACTTAGCTGAATAGTTTAGACTCTATAGTTTGAATGCATACGTTTCCTGCCAAAATTCTAAGAAAATGGTTTAACCTTTTTTATGTCATAATTAATCTGGAATTTAATGATATAAATGCTTGGAAATAATTTAGTTTTATGTAGCAATTATAGGAAATTTATTCGCGATGAAGCAGCCCAGGGCTGGGGTGCTTCAGTAGCTAAGATCATTTGTCAATTACTCACTAGACATAGACTGGCCTCAAACTTGTTATGTTCTCGTCAGTATGTCATAAGTATCTCTGTATCTGTACTTAGAGCCATATGACTTTGTAAAGTATACTTTACATCGCATGATGATTACATGGTCCTAAGTAAAAATTTACTGTTTTTACAGGAGAACGAATTTGAAATTGTAATCTCTAGAAAAGTCACTTTGGTTCCATTTTTATATGTGGAACGTATGGAACAAAATAATCCCGTATTTACCTAACATGCCTGGCATGTAAAATGGTTTAAATTTCCCCAATACTGTAGGAATTATAGGAAAATTAATTAACCTTTTCATCTGTACTGAGGACCACATGACTCTTTAACGTAGTATAGTATTTAGTATAAATAATGCAAATATGGTATAAACCGTAGTAACTTTTATTCATTAAACAGACAAAAACGTATAAAATAAATAATCTTCAGTTTGTAATATCAAAGAGTAACGAAAAACATAAGTTGTAGTAAATAGTTACTTACACATATGGAAATGACGTGTATGACGCAATCTTTCATTCAATAGTGAAATTTTCTAGCCACAAAGATCCAGAAAAGTATTTACAGTAAGTCAGTTTTGAGCAAAATGTCGCTTAGAACCTTATGGTTCCCATGTGACGATTTCACAAACTCTGACTGTAACTAACTATTCTAACTTACCAATATTACATCAAACTGAAGTTTTCAATGTTTTAAGGCATATTACGACTTCTATTGGACTGTCAAAAAATTGCTAAACATATCTAGTTGGATTAGTGTTGCATAATTTTACACCAAAGAAATTACAACCGTATATTGACTTTTGGTTTGTTAGAAGTCAGATGGGTATCTAATTTATTTCAGTAAACAATTTTGAGAACTTTGGGGATGTGGAAGTTTTGTTTGCTTTGAAATTAGATTTTTTTTGAAATTTCCACTCTGAAAATATTTTTTTGTAAAAAAAGAAATATGTCCAAAATGTTTATTATTGATAAACCAAATATTTTCTTTCTTGATCAAATTTTGTATATTAAAGTTTTTATATACGGAACATACATACCTCAAAACATGACACCAATATTGATACTATTATTGAATAAAGAATACCAATATGTCACATATTTGTGTATCAAGATATTGAGGGATCCTAAAATTACAAGCAAAGTGTCGAAGCACTATGATCTAATATCGTTTGAAGCAAAGTACCGTAACAATTGCTACACTGGTTCTAAAAACAGAGTCAGAGACATCTATGGTCTCTGACTCTGGACTTTCAGATTTTATATGTGAAAACTGAGGATATATAGAAGCGCCTACTTAAGCACTTGCTTTTGTCGAGCTCATTTCATACATTAACGAGTGCAAAGATGTCGTGGACGATGTTTCTTAAGCATTCAGCGTGCCACAGATTACAAAAATATACGCGGAAGGTATGAGAGAAATGCCCATACCTCCAAACAACATGCGGTGTATTCACGAGTCGCTACACCAATGTGGTAGACGCTCCTGATTCATGTTTAGACATCTTTTTCCACGTTGGCTTTGATGAAAATGATTATCGATAGCCCCAGCAGCAACGGCATCAGAGATGGAGGTGAGGACAACGATTATGTAGCTACTAATATTGTCCAGCTTCTGGATTCTCTTGCCATTGAACATCGAAAGGGGGTGCCTTAACCGGAACCTGTTTCTAAAGCGAGTAATTTTTATGGTATTCTGCTCCAAGGAATATTAGATCACTTTGCATGTAATTTTAGTATCCCTCAATACCTTAGCTTTTTCTCTGATAAATTCATCGCAGTTTTTTGTTTGCACATTACGAAGAGGGTCGCCTCTGGTTCTAGGCAATTCACAGAACAATGTTTTTTGTACGTATTCTTGCGCACAATCAGCGACTTTTCACTTAGGATACTTACCTGAGGATCCTCCATGTTTTCTTTATACTTCATCTAGCTCTCTTCAGTTTTGAGTTATTGTACTTAAGGTACTACCGCATCCAGGTGTTTTTCCTCTTTGTTTCATCGTCAAGTTGAGAAATGTCTAATGGAAAGAGAATAACGCCAATATCGTGAAACTTCTCCAAATTACACGCAAGCTTTCTAACCCATTGTCACTATCTGTCGGGTTCTGCGTCAGTTTACGAGAGGTGACCAACTGGCAAGGAACACATTTCTCCCAGACTATATGGGAGTAGATCTCCACTTAAGTAATGAGGTCGTATCAACCTACTAAGGTACGCAATGTGTCAAGGGTCCCCCTACGTTAATGATACAGAAACTGACAACAGGATATGTCCCCGAGCAAATGCCGAGCTAGTTGTCACATATACCTAGCAGTATACGTGATCGATTGTAAATTTCACATTCTAGAACTTTCATTAGAAACTTCTCCCGCCATCGCAGACTATTAAAGCAAAAATGAGGTAAGAATTCGAACTTTGCTCTAAAGAACAGCAAAATGTATAGCATGTTGCTGTTTTTTAGAGCCAATGGCCACCTGAAATACAACCAAGGTGCATCAAACATAGATTAGAATCAAAGGTTTCGTCTTTAAGAATAAAACAGGAAAAGAATCAGCTCTGCAAGTCCATTGGTTCGTGTCCTACGGCGATAAAATGGCGCATTGCGGGCAGTCAACCCGCATTACACGGACACTGTACGGTATTCGCAGGTTGCTACAAGTCTCATTGGGAAGGAAATATCCCAGCAACGCATGTACCTAACGATTTGCTTGCATCTAAAAATACAATGTGTGTATGAATTTAATTCCTTAATAATCCTTAACGTCTGGATTAACAGTTCAAATACACAATCAAAACTTATAGATTCTTATTCTTTACATAAACTATTAAACTTATAAATATTGATAATTTTGCACAAGGAAGTTACGTAGTGGTGAGAGGTATGAAACTTCTCGTATGGTCCAATTGCTACTATCCGACCAACATCATAGATGTGTCTGTGGCGGATAGCGACTAGCGAAGCAAGTACCTATGGCATACTGAGGAGAACAAATAAGTTCGAAACCGGTCTATGCCTGGTTAGGAATTGAGAAATGATATTGGCTATCGATCTATCATGATTTGAAGGTGTAATCCAATGCAGGTCGGGGTATTTGCCCGCTGAGTAGTTGTTTCCTTCAAATCATATTTAATAACAGTAATTTAGTCCACCTGGGCTAGAAGTCACCGCTCTCGGTACTTGCTTCGCAAGTCGCTATCCGCCACAGAGACATCTCTGATGTCGGTCGGATAGTAGCATTTGGACCATACGAGAAGTTTCATACCTCTCACCACTACTCAATTTACCTTAGTTAGTATATGACTAGCAGGTTGGCCACTATCATTTGTCTGTTCCGTAACCGATGGCATACTGAGGAGAACAAAAAAGTTCGAAACCGGTCTATGTCTGATTAGGAATTGACAAATAATATTGGCGATCGATCTATCATGATTTGAAGGTGTAAGCCAATGCAGGTCGGGGTATTTGCCCGTTGAGTAGATGTTTCCTTCAAATCATATTTAATAAAGGAAGTTACATCAAAAATGTATTTCAAGTACTACTATCAAAATTTGTAGACGATACGTACATAATCTTTCCAGAAATTAAATGTTTGGTTTTGTAATCTTAGAAAATCACATTGCAGGACCATTATTTATGACAAAAGGAAAAGTAAATCGACATAACTGCGTCTATTGAGATGAGGCTAATCCCCGATTTTACAGAGAAACATGTACACAAACTCCGCATTAACTAAATATTTGGCTAAAATCTTAGAAAACCACATTGTATGGCCAATATTTATGCCAAACTATCTAACTGTAGTAATATCTTGAGATGTTGGAAACTGAAATTGATTCATTGATTGAATCGAAAGTATTGAAAACAATGAGAACAATTCAGAAGACGACCTGTTTTTCCAGTAAGATGGAGCTGTCACACACTTTGTAACTTAAATTAACGTTTAGCCGGCCATTGCAGAGTAATCTACAAGATCACCCAATCTTGTGTCTTTAAACTATTTGCAATCGACATTTATGAAAGCACATTATTTTTTGTCACCAAGCCAAACAAATTTACGCCAAAGAATATTAGAAGAGTATCGTAACATAAACCCTGAAATCCTACAAAATGTTCGTGAAATCTGTCAGCAAAGGTTTTATTGTTTTATGGAGGTTAGTATTGGGTATTTCGAATATTTAATTAAATAAAATATTTTTACATTGATGAATTTTAATTTCCTAAGGGTCGGTTGTATCGACGTGGTTCAGCCAAAGTTCAACTGAACTTCGTTTAAAATCCAATGTTACGATTGTTGTAACAATCGTAATTATATTCCCAAATGCCATATCTCAAAAAATGTTCACTCAAATTTAAAACAATTTGCACACATAAAGAGAATTAAAATACCTACTTCAGTTTAAAATATTTGAAGAGGTTACTTCCCCACAATGAAATAAGAGGGTTGAATTTATCACGGTTATACGTTAAGCTGGGTCCAGATTTAAGCATTTTTATCCGAATAAACAAAACCAGCCGACCGCGCAGAGCTCAATTAAATCAGGATTGCTCAAAAGAAAATATTGTTCTCCGATCATTTAGTCGGTTTCGACAGAAATAAAGAGAATTTGTGGTGCTTGTAGCATTCACGCTGAGTACCACGTACTGATGTTATTATTTTTATTAGTTTGGTTTTGAATTTTGATAAAAATGGAGTGGGATAGAAAAAGTCCCTACGGTTAATCGATATTTATGAACGACGCCTAGTGTTATGGATCCATACTCTTTTTGATTTGTTTTTATTTTTTAAAATATTAATTCGCACAGAATTGAAAAAGTGCCTCTTGTCACCGAGTCTACTTAATAAATAAAACTACGACAATGTACATGAGAACATAACGAATACAACGAACGTGCTAAATGCAACGAGCTTTTGTTCGAATTATTTGTTCGAGTTTGTTCGTGGGCGCTCGCATCGTTCTGTTCGTTCAGGTAAAAATGGTCAAATGTGAACCCAGCTTTATACGTATAGAAAAGAAGCCAGTGGAAGTTTTAAATGGGCCACCCTGTATATATGTAAATTAGGTATAATTTACTTGTCAAATACCATCATCTATTTCAATATATATAATACAAGCAGACATATTTAACTTTTTTGGGAAATAACTTCCTCGAATATATTATGAACAAACAAGCTGATTAAAAATTAACGTTTTAAATTTTAACACAAGGATTAACTATGTGCATTATTTGGAATAATTGATTATTTTAGAACGCAACCGTTTCTTAGTATTTATCAGTCTAATAAACAAAATGGGTGATCAATTATTGTCTTTTTTTAATTTAAATATTATTTTTAACGAAATAGATGAGACTCTCTTTATATTTTAGTAACTCGGGTCGTATCGTTGTGATATTTACAAAGTGTTGTGAGAAAAATGAGTTATTTAAACGACACAGAAATTTCGCAAAAACAAATTTGGGAGGTAATTTATTATTATTTTTGTTTGGTGTTAAAAGAAAATAAAGCAAAGGTAAGACCAAAGTGCTGAGAAAGTATGGATTACAACCTGGGTATTCCAGTAATATATTGTATAACTAAAGCATCGAAATTGTACATTCAATAAGGTAAGTTTAGGCGCAAAACCGAACATTCTCCGGAATACCCGTTGAAGTTCTCCAGCCACCCTTAAAAATGTTTTCTCATTTATTTTGCAGTATGCCAGCTGGCTTCTTTGCATAAATGACAAGTACACCAAATTTCATTACAATAGATTCACATTTTGAGGTTCCTCAATGTGTATATTTTTCGGTATAAAATAACGCTCTTGAATATTTTTAACACAAAACTTTAATTAAACCGTTTTAGAGAAAAATGGATACAAAAACCAAAAATTAAAATATATACTTAAAAAACTAACTAATAGTTATTAAATATGGAACAATATTTTTAGGGTTTGCTGGGATACCTCAAAGAGTAGTCCGAAAAATTTGCGTTTTTGCACTTGAACTTACCTTTATATATAGAGGATATTTCTGCTGCATATTCTGTTCACTGACAAAGCGGGAATTTCAGTAGAAGGTGTAATAAATTTTCACAACAATCACTTCTGGTCAGATCACGAAAGCCATACTATCCAAAATTGAGGAATATGCCAGGGTACACCTATATCATGGCTTGCTTGGTAACCAGATCTAAACCTGTTATATTATTTTCTGTTAGGTTATAAGAAACAAACTCGGATTGTTTAACGTGTCACACAATTAATGTGCATCGCCTCAAAAAATGTGTGGAAATGAATGTAGGACATTTTCAGCCTTTTTTTTTAAATTAAATTATTCTGTTTTCTACTTTCAAATTTTTACGTGCATTTTACTCGAAAATGGCAAGAATACTTGTGTATTTTTTCAAAAAAAAAAAAAGTCTAATTCATATCTTAAATCAACTAAAATGTTAAACGAACAAAAAAAAACAAAATGTACTGGAAACCTCCAGATTCGATATTTTTTATAATATCTGAAAAACAGTATATTTAAAATGAAAACAAAAATAACCTTGAATACATTTCGATGTCACATTCTGGACATACCATACAACAGGTAATGCATTTGAACATATTTTAAAATAGATATTCAGGGGGAGCCCAAAAAAGATTATACATTTAGTTTACGGTATTTTGTTTTTCAACGATGATGTTTTGTTTCAAAAGAAACTGTATCTGAACTGAAATTTAGATATTTTCCAGAAGCTGATATGTTTTGAATCCGGGAGTGAGACGAAATTTTTTTGAATGTTTTTTTAAATACTGTTTTCTTTTTCCTTTCGAAGTATATTTAATATATTTTGTAATATAATGATCATTTCTAACTTCCTTATTAGTGTAGTTCACCCTGTATGGCTAACTAATTAGCAACATTAGCTCATAGCAATTGTGCCTTGACTAGTTTTAAATCGTACTAATTTACAATACAAATGTAAATATTTACTGATGATGTTATGAAGATTCGTCACTAAATTTGTTCAGCAAAATAAACGAAAAATTGAGACAGTTGCTTTGGCTCATGCGTTAAGTTTTATATTAGGGTAATTTGGTGAAATTTCCTGAAGTAAAGTAAACAGGATTAATCTTAAGTAAGTCTAGGATTAGAGAGAGTTTATGGGTACTCTCTGTCATACAGGTTGTGGCAAAGTAAGCGTTTTGCAACAAAAATTGCTCCACGTGAATTAGGGATATTACAAATTTTAACATATGCCACAGACGTTACGAAATATTTGTTGCTTCGTTAGGTGGACATAAAACAATTTAATAAAAAAACTACAAAAGAATATAGGTTTTTTGCAATTGCTGGAGGAATATTGGTGTTTTTTGAATCTAGTCGTCATGGTATCATTAGCACACCATTAGTATATTTCTGATTGTGAACTGAAAATAACATTTGTTCTTAGTCAAAATATGTGGAAAATGTTAACCCCCAAATAAAGAAATATGGCTGTTGGAATGATTCGGGCTGGTCGAAATCAGGTCGAATTTGCTGCAGAATTCAATGTGTCTCAAAGTGTCATTTTTTTCGCCTTCTCACGTAACCAAAACACTGGATCAGCATCCGAGGGGGTTAGAAGTGGTCGTCCATGAAAAACCAATGCAGGTCAAGACCCTGCCTCTATTGACAGACACTTGTATGACTGCCAATAGAGACAGATGCGGTACATCAAGAAACAGCATATGCACTAGACAATGCCAATCCAGAATTATCATGAAAAAACTGAAAACTTGTAACCCATATATTAATATAAGTTACCACTGATATATACAGTATCTGTTAGCTAATGTGTACTATATTAAAAGTTTTTATTTTCTTGTGTCCTCGGTTGTTTTTCACATTTACAACTTCAACATATACCACTAATATTAACATCAAAATGCAGTAATCCATTCATCACTTTACAGTTTAAAACATTTCGTACATATTATTTTAATTAGTTGTCTATCTATCAGTAGCAATCTATCCATGTAAATCTCAATATATCTATCTATCTATCTATCCATCTACCAGGCTATTTATCTATCTATATGATACATGTTAGTTAAGACCTTAAAACATAAATATTGTTTGTCAGTCACATTGTGCAGTACGTGGTGTTTTTAACTTAATGATAGATAAATAAAAACAAATTATTTTAATTGTAATACGGTATACATAGTTACCGTAATAAAGAGAAATAATTATAATAATGAGGGAAAATTTAAACAGAAAACAAAAGTAATTATAGAATTTACAAATTAGTATAAATACTAAAATTAATACATCAAGGTGTCAACTCTAATTTTGACCACCCTTTATTTCCTAATTTATGAAGATTTTTTAAATTTTAAAATGTGATCTTATCTGAAATTTTCCGCTAATATAATATTGAAAATTACCTAATGCCAATACATACAGGGTGGTGAAAGAACAGTTCTTTTAATGGAACGCCCTGTATATTTTTGGTGAGTTTGTAGTACTCTTTGAGCTGATTTCAGAAATGTAATTGTTTTGAGTTTAGATCAAAATCTGTCGAGATATTTGAAGATAAACATGAGAAATATTTGATTTCACTATTTCGAGGTGGCTTTGAATTCTGACTTAATGAGGGCTAACGTTTTCAGGATCACCAGTTGGCGCCACTGGTCGAATAAGGTCGTGTCAAAAGTTATTGTTAGGTGCGGGAAAAGTTTATAGTGTTTTATTATAATTATTTCGTAGACCCGCAAATAAAAAACCTTGTCAATTGTGCCTCAGTGTTGTGCTGTTCGATTTTGGTCGAAAACAAAAGGCGGACATATGCTTCCGAGAGACAAAACTCGCCTAAAACAGTGGTTGATAGAGATAACTTTACTCCTTCGAAACATTCGTGTGTTTGCAAGAAACATTTTAATCCTGCCGATTATGTGTTACCAAAGGAGTCTACCACAGAAAATCGTGAGTAATAATCATCCACGTTCGTTATTTTCATCATGCTCATTCTCTAACTTTAATGACATGAGATACTTCTGATAAGTACAATAATTTCTCTACTGAGCATGTAAATTACTACTTTCCCCTTCTGCCATCAGTGTGTTAAATGTTACTCAGCTAATTTTTATAAAAGTTACTAAAAACTAGCGTCAAAAAGCCATAGTAAACATTAACGTTCAGTGACATTGACCTTTCCGTACAATAGCACCTTTCGTGGTGAATTCAATCGCGTTAACCCTCATTGTTGATTTTTAACTCTCAAAACAATTGACGGAATGTTATTCTAAATGTCATTTTTATATTGTTCAAAAATTACGTGCAAAATGGGTTATTCTGTAGAAGAAAGATGTGCAATTGTCGAAATTTATCTTTGCGTAATAAAAATGAAGCTGCAGCATGTAGGGAATTTTCTAGAAGATTCCCCAGACTTTGAGTTCCTGCAAAAAAACACGTTCAAGAATTTATATGGTAAATTTAGAACAAATCATGGTGGTTTAGCAGATAAAAAAAGTAACGTGTTAAGATGGTGTTTACTGCTGATGTGGAAATGGTAATTCTATTATATTTTATAGAAAATAATAGAAGATCTACAAAAATGGACCTAGAACATTTATAAAGTTTTAAGAAATACAAGTATAGATCGTTTAAATTTTTGCATGTCAAAAACTATACCCTCAAGATCTGCAAAGCAGACCCAACTTTTGTCAGGAAATGTTTCGCATGGTTAATGTTGACATTTTTGTGATAAAATACTCTTTAGTGATGAAAGTATGTTTTCAACATTTCATCGTTTAAATGGAAAAAATGAACTTACCTGGGCGACAGATAATCCTCATTTAGTATTCCTCATTAGACGACAAGGATGGAGGAACCTCAACGTTTGTTGTGGGATGTTAAATAATAGAATACTTGGAGCTATTTTTGTAGAGGGGAGGTTGAACGATGAAAATTACCTAAATTATTTAAGAAATGAAATAGAGAATCTATTAGATAACTAAATACCATTTGCACAAAGGTTTGAGGTAGTGTGGCAACAGGATGGGGCGCCTCCTCATAATACTAATTTTGTACGCCAATTTTTAAATCAACATTATACAGTGTGGATAGGCAATGGTGCTCTAATTTCATGATCGGCTCATAGTCCAGACTTTAATCCTTTAGATTATTTTTCTGGGGAATAATAAAAAAACCATATATATAAAGAGAAAATGGAAGATGTTGATGTATTAAGACGAAGGATCATTGAAGAAGTTAACAGAATAAATAATAATCTATATTGTCTGCAACAAGTTCGGTCAAATTTCTTAAAACGTTGTCAAATGTTTATACAAAATAACTGAGCACATATTTAGAATCATTTCTAAGTAACTGTAAATATATTTTTTTGTGTTTTTTTAAATTAAATGAAGTTGATTTTTTTTTGTTAATTATTGTTATGTATTTAAATAAGTTTTCAAAAATGTTTTCTTTTTTTAATAAAATATATGTTCGATCTTGGGGAGATTTTTAAGTATTTGATATTTATTACTAACAAAGATTGTTTTGACAATTGAAATTCAATAATTAAGTCAGAATGCAGAGCCACCTTGAAATAGTGAAATCAAATATTTCTCATGTTTATCCTCAAATATCTCGGCAGATTTTGATCTAAACTCAAAAGAGTTATGCATTTTTGAAGTCAGCTCAAAGAGTACTACAAACCCATTCAAAAATATACAGGACGTTCCATTTAAAAAAAAGCAACTTTTTCACCATTAGGTAATTTTGATTATTTTTGAAAAATTCTGAAAATTTCAGATACAGCCACATTTTAAAATTTTAAAAAATCTTCATAAATAAGGAAATAAAGGAGGGGTCAAAATTAGAGTTGACACCCTGTACATGCATGATACTAAAGTCGTAATCCTCTCACTTTACTTAACTGAAGATTAAATGAAGTAGCCAGCCACGTACATAGACCTCAAGAGATTGCAGTAGATTTCAGTTCCGGCAGGAATGTTACTTTTTACTTCCTCACCCTTTAAAGTGAGGAGGTTATATATTCGTGAAAAAAAAATTAAAATTTTTATTGCATTTCTGGACGAATTATGACGATACACAAAATTTCAGACAGAAAAAATTTTCTGTCTGTGTGTCTGTCTGTCTGGTTAGCGATAGCAGCTACAGTTTTTGAGAAAAAGCTTTCAAATTGGGTACACACATTCTAGAGGTCAAGGAAGAGATTGGGTTCGTTGATGAGCAAAATCGGTCCCAACTTTTGAAACGTCAAAAAATGTGACTTTTTTGAAACGTCAAAGTGAGTTTTTTGAAACGTCAAAAAAATGTGACTTTTGAAACGTCAAAGTGACTTTTTTGAAACGTCAAAATGTGACTTTTTTAAACGTCAAAAATTACTTTTATTATAAACTCCATCACACGTCGAGTTTTACTATGGTGAGGAAGTTCTGATCCCCAAGTAATTGGCAGCAGTTTTTTTTAGTTATCTCATTTTAATATTAGCTGAGAATTCTCGGTACCCCCTTTACCGATCTGCACAACCTATTTTATTTTTCAGTATCTCATCTCACTCCACATAAATGAAAAGGGAAAATTTTATCTTTGCCATTGGGGCAGTAAACAAACGATTCTAAGGTTAGGTTAACTTATTTTCATGTATATTTCTGAAACTAAAACTTTTCTTGTGCAGAAATTCATGCTAATTCAACTCCTATTTGGTATTTTAATGTTTAATGTTTGTTGTGTTATATTTTTTTACCGTCAACAACAGAACACGAATAGATAAATAGGAGGGAAAATATCTCAACTTGTAATTTGATATATTGAAAGAATGCACCTAATGGTAATTTCATCTACCGGTGTCAATCGCAATATGATAAATTGGAACGATGCTCCGATACAGCGAACTTTACTAATAAGGTATAATCTTCAATTAATTAAAGCAAGAGGATTATGACTTTGGTATCTTGTATTTAGGTACTACTATTAGCATTTATTACTATTTGTAAATTAATCTCCTCTCTATTGGAATATCATGGTATTTTAATTTCTATGAAAACTTTATTAGTCGTGAAATTACCTAATGAATTATTACGTCAATAATTCATTAACATTATTAAAGACCACTATTTTAGCCTCAATCTGCCCCCCCCCCGCTCAAATATAACTCTCATTCATTTATTACGTAGAAGTGTGCTAGTCGTAAAAATAATTGTGCTAGGGTGTGATAAATGTAAAAAGTGTGTGCTAGCAAAATTATGGGAAAATTCCATAAACTGGCTCCCTGAAAGGCCGCTTCCTCCACTACACCAATGCATGCCGATCCTCTGAAAGAAAAAAAAATAGATAAGAATACACTTCTAACGTAGTAACTTAGTGACTATGTGCATAAAATGTCCAAATCATTCTCGAATAACTAACTCAAGAACTGAATTAATTAGTAAAAAATTTTCTTAATATAAAATGATCTCCTTGTCTGTATAGGTAAATCCACCTCAATAAAATTGCGTGAAGTTTTATAATTTCAAATTCTTTGTTTCTTTTACAAAGTAATAATTTTGACTATATTTCTGACATGAAAGAGAATACCGGAAATTCGTTTTCACTCCCATGTTTGCCTTTAAGTTTTACTTTAAACTGATGCATAAATTATCAAACTGTTTCACAGAATAATTTCTATTATCTAATAAGCAAATATTATCTATTTCTCTAGTGATAAAAATTACATTAACATTTATCTTAAATGTATAACGAAATTCTCCACGAAAACTGTTTCTCGTTTTATAGAAGAATTTGAAATATGCACATCTGCATAATTTTTTAAATGTGTTTTTTTATGTCAATACTGTGCCAAGTCTTGTAACCTTTTGAAATCATTAGGAAGTGTAAATTTGTTTGAGCATAAGGGGCCCACCCCTACACTATAATTCGGACCACTTAGAAATAAAATATTTTACAAAATTTTAGTTAGGTCTATTTTTCATTTTAAGAACACATTTATTATATGTACATATCATATCATATGATAGTATATGGATGACAGACTTTTAAAAATAGTAGAAGAAGGTTTCTCACCCAGGAATTTTCACATGACAACCTTAAGTATCTTAAGAGCAATAGAGGATGATGTGGGGGATCCTCTGAGGATACATAGTTGTCAGATAGGTTATCTGGTTGTCGGAGAGACCTCTATGCAACAATATAGCATTGAGGATCGGAAACAAATACTCCCTTCACGACAAGTGCAGAAAGAATTGGTATTTCTAACTTTCAGATAACATGTTTGAAACTAGTATGCTTTTCATTCTTGGTTTTTTTGACCCCTTTGAATAGTAAATGTATAGTTGAGGAGCTCCGCCAATTAGGCAGTAATCTGCAAGATACATGTTAACAGGAATCATCCCAAACTGTCAGCTCCTCGTGTATATGCCCTACCCACGTCAATGGGTATGCCATGAGTGTATGCATGGCAGATTAGTACTAAGTATAGCATGTAATATCTTTTAGAGTTCTGCTCCTCTCCTGCGTTAGTAAGAAAATTATAAAACCGCAGAAGTAGGTGGAGAGTTCTCCAATATTGCAATTAAGACAAACAGTGAACTTCTTCTCGACTTCAGAAGACCCGTGTTGTGTTCACGCTGTGTTTTTCCCAGATCATCTAAAAGTTTAAATGAAAGCTACCAGAAGAGAAAAATTTGTTCCTGCAACAAGTTAAACCCTTATATAGTGATATTGGCCGTTTTAAGGTCAACCGGACTGTCAGGAAAATCCGTGCCAATAAATCTAACATAGTCGTCCTCAATGATCTAACAAAGATGATAAGTAGATGATGGAACTAAAATGCAACACTTAACTTTCTGTAGTCGAACTAGCTGACAAGGAGACCCATTCATCATATGCCGTACATACCCTCTAATAGGTCTATGGGATTTGTTTACGTTTGTTGATTATTATTGTAACTTAATTGGTATAGATATATTCCTACGGAATATTCAGAGACTGGCATTCTTAAAACAGTATTTATGTAAGCTTAACGTATCGAATGGTGTATTGAATAGTATTATTTGTATAATAAATATATTTCCTGATATAGATATATATTGGATATAGGTCTATCTGTGAGAATTAAAATGCATAGATGAATACCAATTTTACAAGGAAAACTAGATAAACAGATTACTTTTAACACTTTGTTTTAAGGGACAAGCTTTCCACAAAGGACTAATCGCACCCTTAGTTTTATTTTTTATTCTCAATCAATGCGTACTGATGTCATGCGTTCTTAAAAGGAACTCAATGTTTTATAGACTATTACATTTGTTTTGGTTCGGCGCACTATGGGCCGATGGTGGAGGCGTCGTCTCAAAAATCTGTAACTTTTTTATTTGTTACTATAGACACATGAAATTCGGTATACAGATATAAAGAAAGGTCTGACGTTCAGTAGTGACGGTAAATAATTTTTATTTTGTTTATATACATTTCATTTTATAATTGTATAATGATAACATACAGCGTGTAATTTATGTACATAATTATATGTAACTAAATATTTATTGTAATAGTTGCAAGGCTTCTTCCTCAAGTTCCACAATCTTGCGTGACACAGATTGTCTTAAGCTCGTTATATAAGGGTCTGATGTATACAATAAAGTATGAAAGACATCTTCGTTAGTAGCTTTTCGCGAACATTTGCGAGAATGATGTAACCTGAAACGTTTATAATCCTTATTTCTGGATTCCTGTGCATCCTCGGACAACTGGCCAACTGGTAAAAGTACATTATATCGAATTATGTTTTCTCCATGAATAAGTACTTTATGTACAAAGGAGGGCATATATTACCATGGATATTTGCTCACATATAATTCGCCTGTTCTAAAAGCATATTCACCAAACTTTTTGGCATTGATTGCCATACCACTTGACATTGTCTGAAGTAGTATGCTAAATCTCATAATTAATTCTTCATCAACTCCAGTAATTTGTGCAGTGCAAGCAGAATTGGCAAAGAACCTTTAAACGGTATTTCCGTCATTACTAGTTCCACTGATTTGTCGAGGTTTATCAATTAGTAATCCTAATTCTTTCCGAAACTGCTCCTGCACATAAGCTTTTTTAGATTGCTTTTGGTTTCTCATGTCCTCTGAGGTTACTGACCATTTTTTAAATGATAAATTATATGAAACATGAAGTACTAACTCCATAAATCGAATCCATGCATGTAAAGATGAGAGTCCAAATCTATAATGCTCTTCATTCTCAGGTCTCTGTTTAACACGTTCCAAATCGTTTATTTCTGTTGGTTTTGCAAGAAATATATGGCATGTGGCACTTGATGGAGTATTTGTTACTACTTGTGTAACCTTACCATCTATCATTGTAAAGAACAGCTCATGTTTAATAGATATCTGCTGTTCATTCTTCACTACAAAAGAAGGCAAAAGAGTGCTTATTTGAGTTTCCACTTCATTGACAACAGATCTTGTTTTCTCTGGAGTCTCTTTTGAGAATTCTATTAAAATGGGCCTACAGTATCGAACAGAGGACGGGGTTGAATTTTTCCAAACGACGTTTTTTGTGACTTCATCTACAATTTGTAGTGGAACCAAGGATGTTACAAACAAATTAGTATCGGATATTACGTCACTTTCACCAGACAGTATTTGCTTGTACTCACTTTGTCCCGAAGATCCATCACAGCCCCATTTACTGTATAATATTAATTGTGAAAAGTTGGCCACATTCACAGAATCAGTTCTGATTATTCTCTTACATGTGTGATCTAGAAGAGACTGCAAACTTACTTTAGTACCAATTTCATTTACTTGCATGTGCTCTGGATAACATTCTGGCTTTGCTGCTGTAAGTTTGGTATATGATGGCAGTACAGTACAGTCTTTGTCTTATAAACAGGTTCTAAGGTATGTATATTGGTTTTTCGTTAATTCTTAATCAATGAAAAGAGCCAAGGCCTCTTGATTTGTGAAAGGCTCAACAGAAGTATTACGTCTTAATAATGTGTGGATAAAAGCCTTCCTTTCTTGTGATGGAGAACGTAATTCCTGTATAATTTCTGATTCCCATGTCTCACCAATTGAACATAATCCCTGAGTATATGAATGATAAATCTTATCAAGTCCAGAGTCTCGAAATAGTTTTATTGCTTTTCGTTTCTGTGTCTTCTCTGTTGATTCGTTAAATGACGTCGATGGTTCTTCGTCTTCTTAGAATGGTACAAAAAATTCGCCATCTAACCATTTCTCGTTGCTGCGTAAGAACACATCCCTTTTTCTTCCGGCTTTATTCCAGCGTATCTTAAATTCGGGCAATAAGTGGTTCTGAATTTTGATGATAACACATTGCAACTGCTCTTTAGAAAGATCAAAGTGCTCCTTATCATACCGTTCTGCTGTTGACATATGTTTTCCGTGCTCTATAAAAACGTCACATGTGTTACGTTTAGTAATTTTGAAATTGTTCATTGTTTACTGTCGTAGGTACAGCTGACAGCGGCAAATTATTAATTACTATTAATTAATGCTGCTTGTATACATTAATAATAACCTAAAATTTTAACAAACCCAAGTTTATATACTTTCCTAAGGACAATGGTAACCGCAGAATACGCATCCCGTGTATAGGTGAAGAAAAAAAATATTTTCTCTTTGGTTTATTTTTCATGGCCAAAAAATTGTTTTTTCAAATTATATCGTAAACCATTTTTATCGATATACCAGTTTGTTTAATAAGTTTAACAACTACAAATATTTATTTGATTTTATTTAACCGCAAGTCACTCGTAAACATATTTTGTCAAACGTGAAATATGGTGATGCTGCTAAAGAAAATGGAACCGTCCCGATATACGATTTCTAGAATCCAGGCATTCAGTGAAATGCTATGCTCTGATTTGTTCCAATTCCATAATGTATATGTATTCTTTATAACGCCGTATTTTACAAATTCATAATTCTTACGGAACGAGTATTGCAGATTTTTAAGTGTTCGTCGCGCGCGCTTCTTTGTATATTTGCAAGAGAAGCGCAAAAAAATCCGCAAGATTTTTTTTTTTTGGATCTTATACAGGATCGTTTTAATTGCCAGATGGTGAAAAAAAACTTACCCGGGCGAACCCTGCTAACAGTTAAAATGTTTCTTGAAGTTGAGAAAGTCATTCCGTAACATGACCTTTATCATTTTTTTATTGTAGTAAGGGATAAGCAATATACAAATATTTTTTATGTTTTTAATACTAGAAGAACTGCTGTTTAAAACGGTGTATAACACATTGTACTTTATTTAATTTTTAAGCACGAAATTGTTTATTTAAAATAAGCATCAAAACAACATTTATCTAAATCTCTCCATATTCCCACTTTTGAAGTCTACTAACTGAACCCAGTCAACATTTAAATGAATTACCGAACCGAATTACAAAAGTTTGATGTATTAGTTACAAGAAAATTGAAGTTTGTGTTCCTTATTCGGTTTTTGGTTTTTGGTATTTTTGAGTCGACGCCTCCACCATCGGCCCATAGTGCGGCGTCTACACTGATATTAAATATGTAAGTCTATATTAGCGTCTCACTAAATGTCCGTGACATATGCATTAACTAGAAGTGGGGAATTTCTCTTTCAGTAAGTTTGAAAAAGTTGTTATTTTGTTTCTCCAGTTTTTTTGAAAATATATTTAGAACAAAACAAAATTGTTATATACTATTGTTTTGGCGGGCTTCACAAAAATTAATATGTTAATGGAGTGACCCAAATCATTTATTTAATTTGGACGAAGTCCAGCAGTTTCTAGACAAAAGTATGTTTGGTTCAGACACTTCATGTGGATAATAAAATATTTTATGTTGCCATGATTGAGTCGCATACAAATAAAGAAATGTATATTTTCGAAACGTGATAACTGGAGCACAACTACTTGAGAGTACATTACGTGTTTACTGTAGTATATAAACAACAGACTAGAAAAGTGGAGTAAGCAAATAATAGTAATAAATCATGACTTACTCTTTTAATGTTAGTTATTATTATAGTATGAGATCTGAACATCCTTGTTTCATTTTATTTAAGCAGCTACATTCCATTTTGGAATAGAATGTCCCTTATTATAAATAAAACCATGTCTAGAGATGGTAACTTTGTTGGAGAAATGCATGTAATATGCAGTTTAATGACAATCTAGAAGTTATTGATTCAAATTCCATTTTAACTGTAGGGTCCTAGACTTTTTTGGTAATATTTAAATAAATCTAGGTCACCTAGATTTCTGAGTTACTTAACTGGCTTGAAAGGGAGTTATTAATACATGTTTCACATAATTTTTTCAAGAACAATTAATTTTTGCCCCTGGCAATTTATGTGTCATTAAGACACGCCTCATAAGAGTATGCTATGCGTCCTTTAGACGTGGCCCGTAGCGGCAAACTATACTTACAATTCGTCCTTTAGACGTTGACCATAATGACAAACTTTGTGTCATTAAGATACGACCCATAGGAGTATGCTATGCGTCCTTTAGACGTTGACCATAGTGACAAACTTTGTGTTATTAAAACACTACCCATAGGGGTATGCTGTGCGTTCTTTAGACATTGCCCATAGCGGCAAACTATAACTTACCAATTATTATACGTCCTTTAGATGTTGTTCATAGTGGCAATACCTCTACTATTTTAAATGGTCCTCTGTACATCGGCAGATGCCTTTTACTTCCATTATTGTTAGCGGGAAAGCTGGTAATTTTTGTTAACACCAGGTCGCCAACACTGAATGTATTGGGTGAACGTCTCTTTTGATTGAAAGCTTTATCTTGCTTGACCCTGTTTGACTCTAATTTTTCAGTCGTTTCTGTCCTTAACCTAGTTACATCAACGGTTGATTCCCATTGACATTCATTTTGAAAACAAAGAATAACTCACACGGTGTTGTTTGTGTTATTCTGTGCTTTATACTGTTAAAACCTTGTTGAATTTTGAGGATATTTGAGTCCCATGCGTCAGTTTCAAAATCTGCCCCCATAGTTGCCAACGCACCAAGCACTGTTTTATTTAGCCATTTGACTTGTCCATTACCGTGAGCCACTCCCACTGCTGTAGTAAATAGTTCAATACGCTTTTCTTCACTACCTATAGTTTTTGAAATTAATAGAAGTGAATGCTTTTCCTGCATCAGTGATTATTCTTTTAGGGTTACCAAAAATTGTAAATACTTCATCCAGTTGCTGTATTACATATTTATTTGATGTATCTGGGACGGCTTTCAAGTAAACAAACTTGGTAAACCCGTCTACTATTACTAGTATATTGTTACGCCACTGGACTGTGTAGACTGGTTAGATGAGACTGGAATTGTATGGGAACGGCCGGGAATATTCTGGAATGCTCTAGACCGGGTGAATGGATGTATAAATAAGACGCACGGTGCACAGTGGACGGAAACGCCAAAAAGCTGGCCAAAATTAAAAAAATGAAGATTTTTTTTTTAAATGAAAACGTTTTAAATCGTTGTAGTGGTACCCCTAGCATTAGAAACGACCGTTAATACCGGTCCGGGTTCACTACCTGAACGAGGAAATTACTTATTGTGCGACCGTGCAGCACGTCACTTCGGCAGCTCGCAACGCTTCAAAAATCGATAAATTTTGTCTGCAGCGTAAAAGTTCTCAAAGTGCAGTTTTCTGTATCATAAAAATGGATTCTGCATCAGCAAGTAAGTACAATTAAAATATCTCAGTATCAGATCAGTTTATT
Source organism: Rhamnusium bicolor (assembly GCA_029963845.1). Taxonomy (NCBI): domain Eukaryota; kingdom Metazoa; phylum Arthropoda; class Insecta; order Coleoptera; family Cerambycidae; genus Rhamnusium; species Rhamnusium bicolor. The sequence goes on along the minus strand of JANEYF010003051.1, from coordinate 883,826 downwards.
TATATGGTAATTAGTAAATAATAGTAAGTATTTTTGTAAAGGATAGTGTCACTGCCATTAAGCTAGATCTTACAAATAGTTTTAATATCGAAAAAGAGTGTGAAAGCTGCTCTATTAGATTACCAAACTTGGACTGTGTTGTGGTGGCCATATATCGTTCACCAACTGGTGATTTAAATATTTTTAAACAAAATATATGTCAGTTATTGCAAGAAGTATCAGAAAAATTCAAAAGTAGTAAAATAATAGTAGGGGGTGACTTCAATATTAATTTTAATAAAAATTTAAAAAATACGAAGGATGTAATTAATATATTTCATTCTTTTGGTTTAAAAAAATGTATAAATGAAAACACAAGAGTTCAGCAGTCACAAACTTGTATAGATAATATTTTTGTAAATTTTGAAATTGAAGAAGCAATAGTCACAGATCCCTTACTATCAGATCATAAAGCTCAAATAATTAAATTTAATACACACACAACTAAACCTACACTAGAACATAGAACAATATTAAATAAAAGCATATTAAATAAAACCAGATTCTCAAACTATTTAACCTCAGAGAATTGGTCAGAGTTGTATGCTGAACTGGACCCAAGAAAAGCCGTAGATATTTTTTACAATACTGTGAATTACTATCATGAAATGTCATTCCCCAAAATCAAAATCAATTTAAACTCGAAGCGAAATAAATATAATGAAATATATTTAAAACCTGAAGTTCTGTCAGCAAAAAAGGCCTTAGATGATTTAAATAATATAGTAAAGTTAAACTTGCCAAACAGTGATCTTACTAAACAGGAATTCAAACAGAAAAAATTTGAGTATGAACAACTCATAATAAAACTAAAGAAGGAGCAAGCGAATATAGATATTTTAAATTCCAACAACAGACAAAAAGACTATCTGGAGTATGATTAATAAAAATTTAGGTAACAATAAGTATAAAAAAGAGGTAAATTCAATAACACCAGATAGCTATAATGAATTCTTTGTACAAGTGGCTGACAACCTATTAGAAAATATGCCTAAACCCAACGTAACTCACACAGAATACTTAAAGAAAATGACATCGAAAAATCTATCTATACATATGTATCCAACTTTAGAAACAGAAGTGCAACAAGTAATTAAATCATTAAAAAATTCAAATGCTACAGATATATATGATCACTCTGTATATATATTCAAAGAAAATCTCCTATCTCTAAGTGCACCAATAACATTCATTGTGAACCTCATAATAAAATCAGGTGTGTTCCCTGATAAATTAAAATTGGCTAAAATCATACCTATATTTAAATCCGGTGATATGGACGACATCTCAAATTATAGACCAATAGCACTACTCCCTATTCTAGCCAAGATAATTGAAAAAATCATTGCCATTAGAATTGTTAACTATTTTGAGAACAATAAAATGTTTTCAGAAGAGCAGTTTGGTTTTAGGAAAGGTAAAAGTACGTCAGATGCCATATTTGATTTGGTCAATTATATTGGTGAGGGACTTGAGAACAAAACGGCAACTCTTGTTACTTTTCTAGATTTAAGCAAAGCCTTTGACTGTGTCTCAAAAGAAATTTTGCTAGATAAATTAGCTTTTTATGGCTTCGGGGGTATATCATTGAAATTAATGAGATCATATCTATCAGATAGAAAGCAATGTACCAGCTGCAAAAATAAATTAAGCGTCTTATTACCCATTGAGCATGGCGTTCCGCAGGGTAGTACTCTAGGCCCATTGCTATTTCTAATATACGTAAATGATTTACCAAAAGTCTCTTTATTGTATAATATCTTATTTGCAGATGACACAACCTTTGCAAAACATATAAAGTTGGATGCTGTTGAAAAAAGAACAGATCTCATTGATGAAATTATTGACATATCATCTGATTGGCTTAATGCCAATAAGCTATGTTTGAACAAAAATAAAACAGAATCGCTATTAATCTCTACAAAACCAGCTGTCATAGAAAATGTCAAATTCTTGGGTCTTACTATGGATAATGGCTTAACGTGGTATGATCACATTACAAAACTGTCAGCTAGACTCTCAAAACAAGTTTTTGCCATAAGACAGATAAAAAATAAACTTAATTTAAAAGCGGCCATTATGACATATCATGCAGTATTTCATAGTATTATGACATACGGCCTGATTAACTGGGGAACTTCTAATAACGTTCAACAAGTTTTTGTCATTCAAAAACGAGCAATCCGAGTGTTAGCGGGAATAAACCAAATGGATAGCTGTAAACCATGGTTTATTGAATTTAGGATAATGACCCTACCATCATCAATAATTTATTGCCATCTAGTTCACATAAGGGAACATTTAAATAATTATAATACAAATTGTTATAACCATTCATATAACACTCGCACCAGGAATGAACTACGGACACCACAACAAAGGCTAAGTTATACAAAACGGAATAATTTTGCAATTGCCTTGTTTAATTCTCTTCCGCAAACAATAAAAAAGGCTCCTATGAATACTTTTAAAAGCATATTAAAAAATCATTTACTGAACAATGCATATTATAACATATCTGATTTCAATTTTGTTATTAATTAGCCACTTGCTGTCTACGTATGGAATAGGTTGTGAATACTACTAACTATGTATCAATGTATTAATGTAAACATATAAGTTTAACTGTGAATTTGTATATATGTGTATATATATGTATATGTGTGTGTGTATGTGTGTGTATATATGTGTATATATATATGTATGTATATATGTGTGTATATATATGTATATATACACATTATGTGTTCTTTTTGTTTTACACTGTGAATTGTATCATACATTTTTATATTTTATGTACTATTGTATTTGACATGTCCAATCACCACGGTGAATTTGTGACCAATAAAATAAATAAATAAATAAATAAATAAATAATTATCGAAGTGGAGTGCATTTTTGTACATGCAACGATTCATAAACTCCACAAAAAAAGCCATAAGTTACGCGGTTGGTGATGGTTGGTCTTGAAACTTATTGGAATGTGTTCAATGAACATTTTTTTCGAAAGTGTATAAAAAATTAGCTGCATCTTTTTGCATCTTTGCGAGATATTGACCAAATTGTGCGCGAATGCACGGATTCATGCACATTCATGCACCATAAAGCGGGCTCCTTTTGAATGCGTTCATGAATGTAATTCAGATAGTAATTGAATAAAATTAGTTTTCAAAGTCATTACACATTTTTATTCCATTCGCCAGATCCTAATTTTCCCGAAACAAATGAAACATGAATTCGCTTCAATTCAATAATAATTTTTGAACTATGTATATATTTTTGACCGTAATTTTTTTTGAAATTCTATATGGGATTCCTCATCAGCAACCCAAAAAAACTGTATACAAAGTTTTGTAAAAATGCAGCGATAATTGGCGATTTTTGGTATGTTTTGGGGGGATTTCATGGCCGCCATTTTGTTTTGTTCAAAATTCAACTTCGGAGTCTTGATCAGCGACACAAGAAACCCCTGTATGCACAATTTCAGTAAAATAGCTCAATGCCTTTATATTTTGGCCAGCTTTTCGGCGTTTCCGTCCACTATGCGGTGGGCCGAGAATCTTAATCTTAAATTGAACGTGAACGTGTAAAGAAGCAATAAGAAAGGGACTTATAAGTGTTCTAGTGTGATTATAGTTAAGACAGTAATTAATCTATTGTTATTAATTGTTAATTAGTAAATAAAGTAGTGAGTAAGTGTTACCTGGACTTTCAATCAACGAATCTACGAGTAGAGGTGTTTGTGTGGATAGCAAACACGTAACAATATGTTCCCTGTGGACTTAATACAAATGGCCCCAAATGATCAATATGCAGGGTATGGTGAGATCTGGCATACTTTGGAATAGAATGAAGAAATCCTGGTTTTTTTCCACCTGGTTGTGTTTGATTGAACAATGAAGCACGCTTTTATACATTTTTTTCAGTGTCTCATTTTAGGGAACCAATATCTTTACTTTAATCGTTCTATTGTTTTGTCGTTAGCAAAGTGACCAACATCGTCGTGATTGACTTTAACAATTTGCCACCTGCATTTCTTGGGAGTCACCCATCTTCTACCATGATCGGTTAACCGATATACTTTATTCCCTCGTAAGTCGTACTCCTTAAATATGGCCTGGTTATTTCATTTTCTGAAAAAAATGATGGAGCATTAATCCGAATGGGACACGTAAATATTCATAATGCCCTTCAGGAGTAAAAGAAACCGTATGTGGTACTGATTTAGGGTCTATCCAGATCCAGGGTTGTGAAATACTTGCAGTCGGATAGATTATCTATTATTTCTTCGATTATTGGCATTGGAAAACTGTTTTTAACAGTTTATTACTTTTTATTTAAGGCACGATAATCGAAAACCATGCGTTTTTCACCGTCTTTCCTATTAACAAGCAATGCTGTGCTGGAATATGGGTATGTACTTTCATTGATAATGTTTTCATTAAGTAATTCCTGGATTATATCTCTTAATTTTGTTTATTATTTTCTACTAGGCGATATGGTCTGTGAGTCACTGGTTTTGTAGTGGTCAGTTCAATTTCCATTGACACCGAATGGGATTTACCAAGCAACTTCATTGACTTAAATAGACAATCATCGAAATCCAACAACATATTTTGAATTTCACATTTTTCGCTTTCGGTAATATTTCCATATTTTATTCCCTCCAAAAATGTAGAAAAGTTACTTCGATAATCAAATGTTAATTTATCGTCTACTCGAAGATAAACTATATCCCTGTTTTTAGTAAAATTTCTCCACATCAATAGTTCAGTTTGTAACAAGTCATTGTTTAGAACATATAAAACAATTTTTAATTTTACGTTATCGATTTTAACGAATGTCTCAACATATTTATTAATTGTAGTATCTTTTGCTACAAATCCAGAAAGCTTGATAGGGTTGTCAAGAGGCTTTATTACTAGCTTAAATTTGTTTGCTAATCGGCCAGAAATTGGCGAACAATCGCTGCCAAAATCTATGAAAACTCTAAATTCTGTGTTATTTATGTAAACGGCTTTTCTGATTCGCTTTTAAATTTAATAAGTTTTACCTCGTGTTTTTAGTTCTCTATCATGATTTTTTTCGTCCAGTATATTTTTTATCACAAATATTTTGAGGGTGGCCCACAATATTACAAGAATTGCATTTTTTTTATTTCGATATTGACATGATTCTCTTAGATGTCCAGTGTTTCCACAGCATCTACTAACTTTACTATTTTTATATTGGTCACTACATTTATTTTTCCTGAACGTGCCGGTTGCTGAACGAATGTTATGTGACATTTATATTTATATTATCAGCTGAGAATTTGTTTTTTTAAATAAAATGCTAACAAATTTAGATCTTGTACATCAATGGCTTCTATAGCTGAGGTTATATTAATATCATTCATGGCACTAACAATTAACGAAACGTTGTCAGCATTAGTAAAATTAACTCATAAGTTATTTATTTTAGCCAAATGGTTGATATGAAACTCATATAATGAACACCCTGTGTGGTCTATGATTGGTCATTTCCATGAAAATATCGTGTGTGTTTCGTAAATCTTGAAAAGTGTCGATTAATATTTTTTACAATTATCCCAAGAAAATTGGAACCAACCTGGTTAACTCTCAATAAAACTATTATACCAAATTTTTGCAGTACCTTTTAATTTGTTTAATGACTGAAAAATTATAAAATTATCGACCCAATCATACATTTTCGCATTATGTTCAATAATTTCTATTCACTCATTAACCTGCATTTTTAAAGGTTTCGAATTCAGGTATAAAAGACACTGGTTCTATATTTCTGTCACAGATGTTTTTAGTCGGCGCAGTGCTTTGCCTAGGGGATCTTTTACTGCGGGACTTACGAGTCGATACCCTTGATCGGTACCGGCTTCTATCTGAATCATTTGACGAAGTTATACTCAACGAAGAGGAGCTTCTAGAACTGCCGGAAGACGACTATGGCGTCTTGGTGCGGTTTCGTCTGCTTCTTTTTGCAAATTTAGGCATTTTAACACACCAATTTCACACACAAAGTCACTCTCACGAGCACTGGTTCATTTAACCACTTCTGATGTAAACAATACTATTAAAACTACGAATATGAGCAGAAATATATTTATTATACAAATAATGCTATTCACACACGATTCGATACGTTAAGCTTACATAAATACTGTTTTAAGAATGCCAGTCTCTCTGAATATTCCCTAAGAATATATATATGTCTATACCACTTAAGTTACAATAGTAATCAACAGACGTAAACAAATCCCATAGCACTATTGGAGGGTACATGAGGCATATGATGAATGGGTCTTCTTGTCAGCTAATTTGACGGCACAAAATATGTCCCCTATATTTATCATGTATTTTAAAGTATAGAAATTGCATTTTGCTAAAATAAATACCTATACTGTTTTTAAAAGAGGTTACTTAAACGAGTTAAATACTATCTATATCTCAATAAACGTTATGTCAGATATAGTGTTTTGAAAATAAGCTCCTCATATACAGAGTGAGCCAGATTTTAATAGAGAAACTTAGAGAATCGATAGAATGTAGAGAATCGATAGAATGCGCCAAAATAATATGGATTTGTCATATAAACTTATAGCTAAAAATGCCTAGTTTTTGAGATAGAGGGCACATTTCTCCGTAAATAATTTATATGAAGAGAAACCAGAGTCCGGAAATAATTGAAATGTTAGAAATGTTATGAAATTCAGAAGGTGTAAGTTGTGTACACCTCGAACTATAGTTTTTGTTTCTCCATTCAAAATTATATTAATGAAAAAATGCAAAACCATGTAATCTTTTTAAACGATTCACAATAATTAACAGTTTATTGATAAGTGGGGGATGAATAAATTTGAAGCGAGTTTAACTCAAAGACGTTGCATGCTATCAAAAAATTATTAGAAAACTGTTTGTGCATGAATGAAGGTAAATGTCGAAAAAGAAAGAGAAATGTCTTAGGTCAGTGGCGTTCCGTTTCTTGGGGAAGAATATCTTCGGCATCCTCCCACCGTCACGCCTCTGGTTGGAATAGAGAGATGAAAACTATGGTCAGATTTGTACTGATGTACGCAATGTCCGCCTTAACTTCATAACAATATCTTAATTATTTCCGGAGAAATATGGGAAAAACTAAAAATAGATTAAAATTTCAACGCCCTTGCGAAATTAACTAATACGAGAAACAATAAACAGTTACAATTTATAACAATGTATGTAAAACTTACCCTCTTAACTAGCTTGATGAACTAGCTTGCTTGCTTATCACAAACTGGAAAAGATGTGTAGCCATTTTGCAGCATCAGGTATGTTTCTATGGTTGTCTCCATGAGTGATGTTCGCTTTGGTGAAAATATATTCTTATATTTTGAAAACGACCATTTGACGTTCTACTGATGTAATGCACGCATACGTAAAATAGTCTTTGAACATATATTTGTCTTAATTTGGTAAAACCGGTGTCTTTATTTAACACACTTGCGAACTTTTCTTTAACGCGCTCATTTGTTCCGTCACCTATAGCGAGTAGCAGTAGATTTACTTCGTCCACTATTTTCAGTGACTCCGCTAACGACAACCCACCGTTTTCTAATTTTTTTATGCTTTCATGTAATGGTTTATAGTTCTTCGCAATATTTTTTAAAGCTGTTTCAACGAAAATATCTTCGAATTTTGTCTGGTTTTCCTTAATAGCTGCAGCCTCATCTGGATTGAATTGTAGTATCACAGCTTTTATTTGTTGGAAATATTCAGTAAATTCAGTAATCCTCAGATATGAGCACATAATTTTTTTTTAAAAAATGATTAAGAACATTTTGTAAATATTTCCATTATCACGTTTACAAAGAAATGGTATTCAAATAAAGACATAAAATGAAAACTATGCGATTATTTTTAAATTTATTGAAAATATGCAGTTTAAACCAGTTGATTTATCTGAATACCAGAATTCTCTATAGTAATGAATGATACAGTGTAATTTAATTAAACAGAGTGTCCTGTTTTGTTACAGATTTGTAGATATTACTCAGCAGGCAAGTTTTGTTGAAATAAATATTGTGTAAGACAAACTAAATGGTTCAATTTTTTCAATTAATTAATAAATGAGTGCAAGATGAAATATACTTTCAGGACTAACAGCAACGAGTTAAGCTGCATTTGAAACCAATTCAGTGGCAAACACAATCTGATAGTCGATTATATAATTGTAATTCTCTAAGGTTTTATAGTTTTGTTACAGAGTGGATGAGGCAATTAAAACTCTTGTGCATTTTAAATTTTACCTCGAGAATTCACAAGTCGCTAATAAATTTTGCCTGTAGTCAAGTGCTTGTAAATGTAGCCCATTAAATTGCAAACGACGGCAGTTCCAACTACTTTAACCTCAACTGCAACGGCAAATTTAACTACAACTGTTTGGGGCTAGTTTATAAATCCATCTTTACAGACGGGAAGCCAGCGAAAAAATTTCTTATTTCTCAGTTAATGCATAAAATGAAAGTCTGGCAGCCGTCCGCGGGGGGACGTGTGTGGTAGACTCGCAAAGTGAGCAAAAAAACTGGAAAATTATACAATAGTCTCAAGGTTGTTTTTTTTATTCTTTTAATCTAGTGATGTATCATATTATTAAAAACATACTGCCAGACATATAGATGGGGAATAAGCTATTGGCAGATCTAAATAAATCTGTGCGATATGTCGAATATTGATATTGCAGCCTCAAACTTGAAATTTTTCTATTATTTAATGCTAAATTTCATTGTTATGTATATGCAATGTCAGACGAAAATTTTAAATTTAATATTCTGACAGATCACCACAAAGAGCTCAACATCTACAATAGTTACATAGCATAGCACACATAAGCATGTGGTTTATTGTCTCAATGGTATGAACAAGACTGTTTTGGTACCGTATGATAAGTAATAATCACATTAATATGTTGAATGCATAAAACATTTTGATATAAAATAAAAATAGAATAAAATTGTATTCTACCAGTTCATCAACTTCTAAATAATCTTCTTCATCGTCATAGTCATCAGTAAAGCTGCAAATTGTTTCTGTGTATCATGGTTGTAGAGTACAGATGTACTTACTGTCGCCGGCATTCACCTTGATCGCGAAACTCTTTCTTCAGTCCAGTCTATTATTAGCTTTCGAGTTGTGTACACGTTAGGGCACTTGGGCGTATTGCAAATTATTTTTGTGCTTTTATTTTATTTGTTGTACTGTATTGTTGATATTAATTTAATAATAGAGCATGGCAGACGAACGCAGGGGTAGAAAACGGCCATTTGCTGACAAAGTGAATAAATTAATAGGTGAATTCCAGGATTTATTCTATGATGGTGCTAAAATAATTTGTAAAGTGTGCGAGAAAGATTTGATGTGCTGGGATAAGCATGATTGTGGACTTAACGTAAATAGTGTATACCATAAAAATAAAAGAAAAATGGCGTGCCTTCGCCAACACAGTTTATGTTTGATTTACTATTAATGCTGATTGCCTGTGATGTTCCGCTGCACATATTCGATAAACAACCATTTCAAGAGTTCTGGAATAAATACAATGCCCAGATGAAGTTACCAAGTCGCACAACGTTATGTAACTATCTACTAACTGTACACGTAGACATGGTAAATAAGATGAAATGTGAATTAAAAAATACACGGCTGTGGTTATCTATTGATGAACAACAGATTGTAAAAGAATTATATTTTAAATGTTATAGTACGAGTACTGGACCCCCTTAAACCGACAGTTCCACTGTTACTAGCTAGCAAAAGACTTAAGTCAGTGTACTAACGAAACAATTACCAGGATGGTGCTGGAGACGTTAGAAAAATTTGAACTGTCAAAAAGTCAAGTGTTGATGTTTGTGACTGATGGCGCCGTGACAATGCGTTCGGTAGGCCGTTCTTTGCAAGAACAAGGTTGTACGTGTATACATGTTACGTGTAAAGTGCATGCTTTACATCTTGTGGCAGAAACTATTCGAAAAGGTTTTCCAGAGGTGGATGCATTAATAGCAAGTACAAAAAAAGTGTTTCTTAAATCTCCTAAACGTCTCCGTGCATTTCATAGCAAGTGTCCCGGTAATCCTGAACCACCACAGCCGATTCTTACAGGTTGGGGAACATGGTTGCAGGCAGCTTCTTATTATGCTGAATATTTCCAACAAATAAAAGCTGTGATACTACAATTCAATCCAGATGAGGCTGCAGCTATTAAGGAAAGCCAGACAAAATTCGAAGATATTTCCGTTGAAACAGCTTTAAAAAATATTGCGAAGAACTATAAACCATTACATGAAGGCATAAAAAAATTAGAAAACAGTGCGTTGTCGTTAGCGGAGTCACTGCAAATAGTGGACGAAGTAAATCTACTGCTACTCGCTATAGGTGACGGAACAAATGAGCGCGTTAAAGAAAAGTTCGCAAGTGTGTTAAATACACTGGTTTTACCAAATTAAGACAAATATGTGATGGTGCAGTCCCAGATCCGTTAAATTCGTTCAAAGACTATTTTACGTATGCGTGTTTTACATCAGTAGATGTCGAATGGTCGTTTTCAAAATATAAGAATATATTTTCACCAAAGCGAACATCACTCATGGAGACAACCATAGAAACATACCTGATGCTGCAAAGTGGCTACACATCTTCTCCAGTTTGTGATAAGCAAGCTAGTTCAATAAGCTAGTTAAGAGGGCAAGTTTTCCATACATTGTTATAAATTGTAACAGTTTATTGTTTCTCCTATTAGTTAATTTCGCAGACGCCACTATCCCACGGAACATTTTTTGACAGCCCTAGTCATCAGTAATTTTATTATAAAATCTGTTATTTTATTTAATAGTTTTAATAAATATTTCATGATTTGACGAAAGAAACATATTGTGTAACAAACTGATATTATTTATATTGTAATATGTGCAATATAATTCTTTACATATCACTCAAATGACGGTGTGTCCATCGTGCAATATAGCTTTTATATGTTTCATGTAAACCTTGGTGTTCTCCAAGAACCTGTCTTGGAGCCATTGCTATTCATAATGTTTGTTAAGTAATTACTTTCCTAATTACAATCGTATTAGCCACTTTACATTTGCTGATGATTTTGCATATATTTTAATGATGTCACTTGGTAAGGCTGGTATTCAACTTGTCTAATCACGCAAGTTGTAGAGACATTTTTAAATTAAACATAATAATCACTACTTCCTGTATATACATATTAAAATGTTTAACATTTATTAAAAAAGCCTGTGGGGTTTTCACTCTCTCCCGTTCTCTAAGTCTTCTTTTCGTTGTTCAGTTTGATCGTAGTGGTGGTCTAGGTAGTGTGCACAGAACTGAGGACAAGTATACTTTTAAATGTTGATCTCTTTCTGGCGATCTGGCAGAATTTTCGTCTGGCGTTGATTTCCATAGCACTGAGATTTAGCTTTAAATAATACCAAAATTCCAAGCTTGAGGCTGTATTGTAATTATTCGGCATATACCTACGCACAGATTTATTTAGGTTTGGCAATAGCTTATCTATATATCTGATGGTATGTTTTTATAACATGATACATCACTAGATGTTAATAGCATAAAAAAATATAATATAATCTATCATATCTATCATATAACTATCTTGAGACTATCTTATAATTTTCTCGTTTTTTTTTTCTCACTTTGTGAGACTGCCACGCCCCCGTGAACCGCTGCTAAAGTTTGATTTTATGCATTGACAATTGTGCGGGAATATAGAGAATAAGAAATTTTCCTGAGGTAATAATAAGGGATAATCGGTCGTTGGCTCCTAGACTATAAGGAGGAAATAGATTTTGGTGTTTTGGGCATATAGAATATAAAGCATAAAGATGTATGTTTGTGAATAGGTACGAATATTTTTAACACATTTTTTGAAAAACTCTAATAGTAGACATATCCGCAAAATTGTCATCCATTATTAGAAACATTTACAAAATCTTAAAAATATGTAACCTTCCCCATTAAAATGTTACTTTTTTCTCTGCACAGGTTTCTTACATAATATATATTTTTTAATTAATCAAGTTATTTTTTAATTACAGATGTATGGCCGGTATAGCCGGCAATTAGGAGAATTTGCAAAATTAGAAGGTCTAAAGAGCGCCGAAAAACGTAGATTAAAAGAAGAAAAAGCTCGGAAAAAAGAACTTAGTGGGTACCAAGGTAAGACGGTTTCTTTATATCTCGCTAGAATTTTATTTAAAACATATTAAAAATATATGTAAGAGTAATTAAAGAACTTTAAGAAAGATTTTACCGAATTGTTTAAATTTTAAATATGATAATTTAGCACGGTTAGTGGCTTTTAATTGGTGGAGATTGAATGTATATCTCTTAGGTGGGTTGGCTATCATCCTTTTTTTTTTTTTTTTTGATCAATTAATGAGTGGCCAAAGGCGCGTTAAGTACACACACAAGCCTTGTTGAGCATCTGGTGACTAAGCAGACACAATTCAGACTAGAGTATCGTATCAGTTGTACAAATTTTTCGTCTGGAGGAAATTTCATTTACGTATTTCTGAACAAAACTAAATAATGCCCATGCACCTGCGTAGTTTTTATTATATTTGTTTCAAGGGGACTCGACAATCTTGGCCGAACGCTTCCATATGTAGTTTTTGAAATGAAAGCACGGTAGATCGTACTACATGTTAAAGGTGTCCACAATTAAGTACAAAAGAACTGGATCGATAAAAAATGTTTGCGTTACGAAATGGCTGTCTGACATTCAGTTTTGCTTGACATAAAACTAGTTCTTAGTTTAGATTGTCCAAATATGCCAGTCAGTTTAGAACAATTTGTTCGACGAAACGGAACTAATTAGCTACAAGTAAAAACTTTCATGAATCTATGTGTTGTTGACGCTCAAATCAGTTTCTTCATCGATATCTTATTTCAAAAAATTTCAAAATTAATTCTTTACTACCATCATCGCTTATATCCCGCAAACGACGCGAGGTTTGTTGAAATTGCACGTATCAATCCTTTAATTTTGAAAGATATTTGTAGACCAAAATTTAAAAGACCTTTTTCGTAGAGAATTTTATTTGCCACGTGATAAATGGGTTGGCATTACGCTCAATTGAATTTTCTTGGAAAAAAAGAAAATATGGAAGATGAAAAAAAAACTTTTTTTGACGTGGATACTAAATAAGTCGCCGCTTAAAAAATGTTTGAAAGAGCGAAAAAATCTTCCGGAAATCTGGGTACATTTTTTGGGAGAGGATTGCTTAACATTAAAACGTTGTAATTTAGATTTTCGGAGGCAAGGCACATCGGAGGAAGTTGTGTAAAACGCTTCCTCGACTCGCAACATTCGGAGGGCACTGATAACATTAGTTTACAAAAATTTAATTTTTCTTTACTTTTGGTGTACTCACTGGTCATACAATGTAGTAGCAGAATTTTTTTATGACTTCAGGTTTTTCTTCAAAGGCACATTTTCGCCATTAGAGCCAGACAAGATAAAGAAATGAATACATCCTTGGCAAAATTAACAGGCAGAACATGTCTTTAATTAATCCGAAGAACGTTATTTTGTCTCCACTTCATATCAAATTTGGGTTTATGAAAAATTTTATAAGGGCACTAGCCAAAAACAGGAGCGACATTAAAATTTGTACAATTTTTTTCCACTCTATCTGAAGCGAAGGTCAAGGAAGGTATATTTGTAGGTACACAAATAAGGAGAGTTCTTAAAGATAAAAACATTGAGAACTGTTTACCTAGTAACAAAAATGCAGTTTGGAGATTAATCAAAATGACGGTTTAGACATTCTTAGGAAATGAAAAATATTAGAACTATAAACAAATCGTTTCTGATTTACTGGTTAGCTACCATAAAATAAGAGTCAATATGTCACTGAAAATTCACTTCTTACATTCCCATCTTGATTTATTTCCTGAGTATTCAGGTTAGTATGAGCGATGAACATGGTGAACAATTTCATCAAGATTGGAAATATTTTGGGCAACACTATCAAGGTTTTGGTACTACTGTTTGTCCATCATGAGACAAACTGGCACCCACTCGTATGAAAAGAAGTGTAAAATAAGTTATTTTTATCTTTTCCATACCATAATATATTTTATTTTGTAACTTTAAATTTTAATAAATATATCAAAAACATGACGTAATATTTTTGTTCTGGCTGCAGATTCGAATTTAGTGAATTGAAATCCTACAAATTCAACTCTTTTCATCTTTGGACATAAAACCTTGTAAAATAGTGTAATTAAAGGATCAAATCTATTGATTTGTGAAGGTTCAACCTGTAACTAATAAGTTCAGTTTTGTTATCTTACTTGATGGCTCTAAAATTCTAGTTAGGGTACACGCACTCAAGAATCTATCGATACTTATAGGGATTTTCTATTAGTCTAACAATAAGCTACGAAAAACCTAAAAACTTATCGGACGCATACTCATTGTTTTTATATCAATTTCGTTTTAAATTTTGAGTTTTTTATGAAATTTTATATTTTGTGTTAATTATAGAAGTCATATTTTAGGTAAAGTTAGCTAAGGTGATATATAGTTATATTTGCACGACCATTTTAAGAACAAAAATACTTATTCTATGCAGGTAAATTAGCAAAATCAATATCTTTCCTATGGAAACACACGTTCGCAAGACTGGGTGAGGATTGGGTCTTTTTAGCTCTTTTAGGTGTAATTATGGCTGTTTTAAGTTTTATAATGGATAGAGGAATATCAATATGTAATAGTGGTAAGTAGTTTTTTTAAAATATTTATGTTCCACAATATTTTGCATGACTTTCTATAACATATAATTACTTTAATACATTGGTATGATATAAATTTAACGTATAAGCTGATGTTTGATGTTCCCTCGATGCTTCTTTATGTTTATATGTCGATGTATGAGTAGTAAGTTAATTATACAAAGATATTACAATTAAGATGTAACGATGCTTGTAAGTTTGTACGCAGATGAATGTAGAAATAAACTGATGTTTAAAATTCAAGGACATCTGAAATTTCGGTCGTTTTTTCTCACTGTTATCATCGGCTAAAGATAATCAATTGAGATGCAGTTTGAAAGCCTTGAAAGAAAATTCAGTGGGTCAGTGAAACAACCAAATTTCCTCAAAAAAAAACAACAAATATTTTGATTCAAAATCACGTCTTAATCACTTTACTCTAACTGAGGTTAAGCAGGGAGAAATAATTATTACAATTTCAGAGGTTCCTGGAATTTTGAAAAGCACGTTAGCTAATATGATGGAATGATTGTAAATCTAGAATATGGAATAATTCTTGGCGTAGAAAAACTCTTGTACACCTCAGAATTTATTGTTAAAACTCGAGAAGAAGCATTGTAGACAAAAATGGTTAGGAACGAAATTACACAGTAAACAGCAGATTTGCGGCAAAACGTGATATAGAGGGGTATTGTAGAAGTGCATGCCAACTCGACCATAACTAAGTGAGTTGCTCATGGGTAGTTTTTCAATTAGATGGAAATATATCTTGTTTATACGAAATATTATTAATCGATGAGGAAATTGAGCTAGCTAGATAAAAAATTTAGATACAAGAGTCGAATTATTGCTGGTAACAGCGAATTTATCAATTTTAATTCTTAAAAGAATACTCTGTAATACAGAGCTAGTTATATTTCAGGCCTTGAAATGTTAACTGAAAGAATATGAAGAAGAAGACGGTGAAGAAGAATCTCATACTATAAGGTTCCTTACTTTCGGCAGCCATCTCAATGAAATGGCAGTATATTGTTGTTTATTTTTCACTTTGTCAATAAAATTCTTCTCGGTTCTGTTTGGTAGATTTGTCCCCACTTTTACAACATTTTCTATTAAATCATTACTTGACACATAATCTTACAATTAGTTTAGTATATGCCTAGGATATGATTTTATTTGATTTGGTTAAGAGAAAAAGTAATATAAACATAGAAACATTTGCCGTCCATATTTTAAAGTTTAAAATAGTTGTCTTTAACATAATACATGTTTGTGCATGCGAGCCTGTGCATGTCAGTGCGTAATTTAATATGTCTATATGTGTGCTAAGGAATGTTATGTGTATATTTATGTTAAATGAAATTAATTTCTCAATTTGTATTTAATTCAGTATGTAAGGTTTTCTTAATGCTAAGAAGCTTACTATCGTTTCGTTTATGTTTGCATTAATATTTGATAATAGTAATATTTATATTTCAGCCAGATTATGGTTGTATAGAGATCTAACTGAAAGTCCTGTGGCGCAATATGCGGCATGGGTCTCACTTCCGGTATGTTTAATATTGTTTAGCGCCGGATTTGTCCAGCTGGTGGCACCCCAAGCCATAGGTAAGTAAAAAATCGAATTCATTTAGGATTCTTTTACGAATATTATTTTTTGGTACAAAAACCTTCCAGTAAACTTATACAACTTTGTTTATTTAGTCCGATATTTCCTTTTCCCATTAAATCTGTTTGATAAGTAAGTTCCGTGGAAACAATTATTGATGCAATTGTATCCAAGGAAACTATCCACCTATTAAGTTTAATAGTAGATAGGAAGATCAGTCCTTAGTCCTTAATTTTATTTAAAACTTTATCCTCAAATATATCAAATGTTGAAAGTAAGTAAATTAATATTACAAGAACTAGATTTTTATTGAACCACACGAGTTGTAGTTTATTACCAACGTTATTATCAATATTGTTCGATTCGTGTGAATATTTCTCGCTTGAAATTGATAGTTAAAAATGTGGATAAAATAATCTAATATATTTTTTAAAATGCTTGATCTTTGGTGAACAGTATAGTTCTCATCTATAATTGCCTGTGTGAATTTAAACATGTTAATCCTCGACATCAGATGAACAATGACTTGGCTGTATTTTCAGCGATGAGAATGCCAATAGCCAATTCTTAACTGTAAACGCATATGTGTCTAGACAAAAATAACAGAGACATTTAATTACTAATCACACTCATTCAATTCGTCCAGTGGCTTGGCACAGTTCACATAGAGGTTTTCCGCGTTGTTATTTTCAAATCTATTGCGCTGTTTGAATTAAACAGCTGATAACTCCAAAGGAAAACATTCCCGAAAATAACAAATTTATGAGAATCGACATGCCGTCTGTGTATCTGCAAAAGCTGAAACTTTACATAGAAATCTGGGAGATCCAAGACAAAACACTATTAATTACTAGCGAAATCTACAGATTTCAATGCTTTATAAAGCATTGCAAAATTCAGGCTTACTTTGATGTTATCCAACGTTACTCTTAATAATAATCTCCATGTAAATAATATTCGCATCAGTGACTTGCATATGAAAAGTGAATTATCTGAAGTAATATATTAAGTGCATTAAAATTATCGAAAATTCAGCGTATGAAAACGTGTTGTCTAAAAACTGCTTGAATTTATCGAATAAAAAAAATGCAAGACAGTTGTTGCCATCTAATATTTGGTTTACGTAAATATGACCATATTTCGCCTACCCTAAACATACTTAATTGATTAAGCATGGAAAATCGTCGGACTCTTCATTTAGCGACTTTTGCTTTCAAGTCAATAAATGGGAAGGACTGTTCTCCTCCTCTTAAACAAAAATTTGTACCAAGGTCATATATTGACTCGTTAAATATGCGCAATAATAACAAATTAACAATGCTACATCATAAGTCAGCCATATTTAAAAGATATTTTATGTATGTCGCTATCAAGTTGTGCAACTCATTAAACCCTGAATGTCTTAAACTGACATACTAAATTTATAATCGAATACAGGCAAACATTACTCAATAATCAGTAGATAAGTACCTATAATTGTACCAAGCAAACCAAAACTTTAGACATTTAAATAGCTAAACAAAATCATTCAGTTGGGGTAATTTCACACAATATGTATTTATCAGCCAACATATGGTAAGCTACTTACAGCTGAACTTCGCCACATTTTGGTAGAAATAATTTTCGTAGCACATGTAGGTTTTAGCAAATAAAGACGATTTATTATTATTATTATTATTACTATTAAATTGCTTTACCAAGGAGATACTTTCCATGAAGGCTCAAAAAACAGTTTGCCATCTATCCGAAAAATATTACAAATAAAAATTGTTCAGTGTGAAGAGATATGTCAAAAAGGTCTCAAAAGTTTATCGTCAGAGAAACCATTATAAAGAAATTCTGTTTATTGCATAGTCGTTAATAGCAGAGGCCAGTTAGAAGAAAAATTCGTGAAACCTGGAAATTTCAAATAATAAGCTGGAATAATATGTTTAGCAAGCTTCTAGAAACGTATCCTGGAAATTCCCCATAACTCCCTCTTGGTCAGACACCGCCATCTTGAATATCAACACACTCTCTATAGTTATTCGTTTTTTACCGTTATAATTTCGTTCATTGCAATTATCCTTTAACAAAACAATTATAGAGTAACAATATATAGTAACATACTTAATCAAACATGACAGCATTGATGAATTTCGTCCTCACTTTCTGCATCTATATCCACTGACCTATTACTACAGCCATGACCAGTGCAGAAACCACGCATACTAGAACAATGCAGACTAGCTATGGTAATGGTTACGTCTTCTTGCAAAGCAATCAGTGCTACTTGAACTCATGAAAGCGCGGCCAAACCATACGAGATTCTTTCTGGAGGATATTCTAACACTCTTAAAGCGCTTCGTGTACTGATTGCTTCCTGTACCCCACATGAACAGTGGCAATCGTCTTGCCTTCCAAAATTTTTTCTGCACTATCTTCACATAAGACACTGATAGTATCAAATCCCCTCTTAATGTCCACTGTATTTTTACCTATGTTCTCTTTGCATAAAAACTGATAAGCATTCCAAACAATGGCCAATGCAACGATTGTCATTTCTATGTATGGACTATTGAATACTAAAAATAATTTTTCATTGACTACTGTTATGCGTGTCTACCTTAAAAAACTCCAATAGAAGCAAGAAAACAAAATTGCGGATCACTATCATGTTTTGTTAACGGAAAAAACTCGAAGTGACACAAAATCGCTCTTCAGGATTTGTTTCTATTGAGCATATCCTCCAAATTTCAGCTTTTTATTTGAAAAGTCCAGATAAAATCCTATCTGATCAGTGATCACTAACAGTAAGAATATTATGCTTTGAAAATACTGTTGATAATAGAAATCTACTTCCAGCCACATTAAAATAGGTTGAGAAGAAAGTGGAATGCTAGGGCAAGCTGACAGGAATCTTTTATTGTTTTTAGTAGTTTTCACTTGCATCTGTTTGTTCTTTAAATGAATCTAATCTATCACTGGATAATTCCGTTGAATTTCTTCGGTACATCATTAATGTGCAAGGACTGTACAGCTTACACGTAGTACTTTCAGTATGCAACAAGATTGAACCATCCTGCAAATACAACTACTAAATTCTTTTAACATTACTAGGTGCTAGTGTTGGTTGGAACACAGAAGGTGAGGGATTGGGCTAGTTTGTTTTTTATCCTGCGATTAAACGAATTAAAATAATATCAAAATAGCATGTTCTATGTACGATTTTTCAAAATTGTTCCTGTTTGACGTATCTAGAACAACACATAGGAGCATCTACTTTAAATATATTAGTAGAAATCTCGCATCTATAAGCTGACGGAAAGATTAAAATATACTTTTTAAATTAAACAAAATTTAAAAAATATAACTTCTACCTTCACATTTTTAAATATACGTACAGGAAAATAACTATAAAATTTGTTTGTACTGTTTCTATAAAGAAACATGTTAAGAATACAAGGTTATTTGGGTCTATTTTAAGAGTCGCAATATTATTTCAAAGTAATTCCCAACAAATTAATTTTACTAGCTTGCTTACGTAATAGTAAATTAAATTTTGTCGTAAAGTAAATTTTAAATCTTTACATGTTGAACTTTTTACTTTGTAATTTAGAATAACAAATGAAAGTAGAATTTTCAAAAATAGCAAAAACATTTTGTTTTAACTTTCTCTGCGAAGTCCAAACCTTTTAAACTACAAGTTATCGTACCAAGGCACTAAAGCGCATTTTTTAATCCCGAGAGTGAAGTTTTTACGCGAGACGCAGTCGAGGGCAACAATCACATGAGGGATTAAAAAATGTCTTGTGGTATACCATGTAGGTAAAAGAAACCGTACTTCATATTTATCTTTGCCAAATTATTGTTCCTCAATCCATTTTAGTGATCTGGATATCAATAGTTACCTGACTGAATAGGCTAAGATGACCAAATTCAAGATGGCCGAAACATCAAAATTCAAGATGGCGGACGCATTTGAAAATGGGCCTTCATTTGCGCTCCTTTTTTTTAATTGAAAATTGCTAAAATGACAGAACTAATAACAAATTTCAAAAAAATTAACTTTCCTCTACATTTTAAGATTAAGATGAGTTAAATCGGTTCATTTCTTTTGGAGATATACCGAATTCAAAAATGGCCTACTTGCCATTTTCAAAATCTTTTGCAAATGACAAACTTTGATATTTTGCCTGTCAATTTTTTATTCCTCCATCAATACTTGGTCTTGTTATGTATGCAATAGAATCGGCCCTAACTAATTGCGAAATAATTATCGAAATGTCAAAATACAAGACTCATTTTCTACTAGTACTTCTACTGCTTATACTACTACAATATCTTAAATACCAACAGTACGAACCAGAGAAATAATTTATAAAAAATCTTATCTAGGTAAATAACACGATAAGATGGTAGAGGACATTTCACCAGAAATCAATAATTTCATTAGTACCTAGTACTAATGAAATTCGCCGTGTAACTAATGTAATATTATTGAATCATTGAAAGAAAAAACAATATTTTCAAACACTAAAGATTCAGTTAATAAGTTCCGAATTCGATTCCCGGTCGTGGCAGTGGAATTATCTGTGAGAGAGTTTACTTCTACTATGCATAAATATTGGGGTGTGTGTGTGTGTCCGTTGTCTCTGTATGTCTACGTGTACCCCTGTCTTACAAAAATTAATCACTATTATACTTTTAACGTTCTTTATTGTCTTATTTTTTCTACCTAAAGCTACCGATTAACCAAAGTGAATTGTTTCAAACTGACCAGCATGAAAGTGAAGTTCGGCGTTAGGGCTCTCATCTATCTGGAGAACTCTATCCTGGTAATCCTGGGCACTTGGCCGCATCCTTTACTCCACAAAAACCAGTGGCAGTTTGTGGATGCCACATACAGCTACACAAGCCATTAAAGATGGAGGATAGTGCTGAATTCCTCTATTTAGTCAGTTTAATAATATATTAGATTTCTTTATATTTATTGGAATATCATAACATAAGAACCATGAGGTTCAAGGTGAAAATTTGGTCAAAACTGAGATTTTTGTTTGAACCTACTGCATCTTTCTTAATTTTCATATAATCCTAATTAGTATCAAGTAACTATTTGCTACAATTTGTGTTTTTCGTTACTCATTGAACTCGCAAACTAAGGATTATTTACTTTTATACGTTTTCTATCGTCTGTTTAATGAATAAATTTGTTGTCACGGTGCGAATCAATTACTAGCGTCATTGCGGGTGAAATATTGGCCTATTTCAGGCAAAAGTATGATAAAAAATTGTATGCAACATTGCATAAAATGCTATCATGCTAAACGAATATTTAACAACCCAATTATGGATAATTTGCCAAGAACTCAGCTGGAGCCTGCCCCAACATTTAACAATTGTGGCGTTGATTACGCCGGTTCAATATTGATTAAAAATAAAAAGAGTCGTAAATCCAAATTAGTAAAGGCATTTATTTGTGTTTTTGTATGATAATGACACTATTTTATAGGTTTAAATTCAGAATTGTCTGAATTGAATCATTTTTTATGCAACGAAGATAATCAAAACCATATAGTAAACTCATTGATATCAGCACAGCTTGGCATTTTATACCCCTCCCCCTAATCACCCCATTTCGGTATTTGGGAAGCTGGGGTGAAGTCAGTTAAATCGCTTTTAAAGCGTGTAAGATCTAATGTACATTTAACCTTTGAGGGATATTATATATTGTTAACGCAGATCAAAGCGGTGTTAAATTCCCGTCCTATTAGTCTTTTTTCATCAGATGTTAATGACCCCGAACCTCTTACCCCTGCACACTTTCTAATTGGAAGAAGGCTTACATCGCCACCCGAAGGTAATCTTGTCAAAAATAGCTGATAACTGATTAAGAAAATACCAACATATTCAAAAAAATTACCCAGCATTTTTGGCAGCGCTGGAGTAAGGAATATATAAGCAAATTGCCGATTAGAACTAAATGGAAGAAGGATCATAGTGATTTCGTTGTTAGTGAAAGACGATAGTGTATCATGGACAGTATTTTTAATTGATATTTTTTGGGTTTAGTTGAAAGTTGAGCCTTTCAATGCGGGCGACATGTTAATTCGCGCTATGTATATTTTTAATTATAAGTTTGTAGATAAATGGATTTCCCAGTTGATTCAATCTTTAACCATTCTTGTGGAAACATCATTTAGATGCATAAATCAAGATTATAATTCGCCTAGGATTAAAGTTAAATTATGCTAACCTATAGGTAATAATATTATCTTTATTTGTTGGCAATTGTTTGCCCATAATATTTATGAAATGATTTGTTAAACTCTACAATATTTACCCTTTTATTTTTATAGTTCAAAGAATTAAGGAACTTGAAAATGTCTAGATTTTTTATATTCGTAGATTGTAAGTTGAAGTAAGCCATGTAAAAGGCCAATTGGTATAAAAAAACATCGGTGTAAAAACTCAACGACTAAAATTGCGACCTTATAGATTTGACGTGAGCCTATTAAGTCTTAGAAACTCAAGTTATTGTTAATAATTATTTAAATATACTATAATTTCAAATAAACAAAAGGTGTTCGTTTCTGGTACTTCAAGCAATGAGAACAAAATATGTGATACAACTGAACAACCAGGTGAATAGAACATAATCACGACAAAAAACATCTAAAATTTATACTATATTTGCATTTTTTATACTAAAGTATACTTTACAGTCATATGGTTCTAAGTACAAATGTAAATGTTACTTAATTTTTCTATAATTCCTACAATTTTGGGTAAAACCCATTCTCCATCATGTCGGGCAAATACGGGATTACTTCGTTCCATACGTTCCACATATAAAATTGGAACCAAAGTGACTTTTCTAGAGATTATAATCTTAAATTCATTTTCCTGTAAAAACAGTAAATTGTTACTTAGAACCATGTATTCTCCAAAATATGCACACTGTCTTTCAAGGGTGATGTGCCAGACTTTATTAAGTAGGTAACTTATTAATTGAAACTTCAGTGTTTGAAACTATTGATCTTTTTTAATGATTCAATAATATCAACATTTGTTTTGCAGGGAGAATTTCATTAATCTAATTATGAATTTTTGTGAAATGTCTTCTACCATCTCGTCGTGTTATTTACCTAGATAAGATTTTTTGTGAATTGTTTCTCTAGTTCGTATTGTGGATCGTCATTATCTAAGATGTTGTAGTAGTATAAGCAATGTTCACAATTTCTTAGAGCCAATTCTATTGCTTATGTAACAAAATCAAGCTATTAAAATTTGTTTAGAAATACAGAAATGACAGGTAAAATATTCAAGTTGGTTTTTTATGCCAGTTTTTAAAAATGGAAAGTAGGCCTTTTTTGAAATCGCTATCCCCAAAATAATGAACCGATTTAACTCATCGTAGTCTTAAAATGTAGAGGAAAGTTCATTCTTTCAAAATCTGTCATTAGTTTTGTCATTTTGATAAGTTTCAATTTAAGAGAACAAAAGCAAAAAGGCCTATTTTCATTTCCGTCTGCCATGTTGAATTTTATTTAATATTTCGACCATTTTAACATCTGGTCTTTATAGCTTATTTAATCAGCTAACAATTGTTACTAAGTTTCTTAAAATCGGCTGAGAAACAAAAATTTGGCAATGAAAAACAAAAAGTACGATTTTTTGGCAAATCCGGTATACGCTGTTTTTTGCCCTCCGCGGTCTAAGTGCTTCTATATTCGAGGACCAATGTGGCACTTTTACATCAAGAGGGTTTAAAAATGAATTTAATCCCTCCCGGGAGTAAAAGTGACCTTTTATTTCTCAAAAATGAGAATTAAATTTAGACTGCTGAGTACAAAAAGAAATTATCTCTCTTTCTAATAATAGAAAAACAGTTTAGTTCATTTTGACGCATTTTAAAAAATTCTGAAATTTTTGCGATGGATCAATAATAATTAACTTATGTAAATAATACTGTTATTTTTTAGGTTCGGGGATCCCCGAGATGAAAACAATACTCAGAGGCGTAGCTTTAAAGGAATACTTAACATTCCGTACACTCGTTGCAAAAGTAGTAGGTCTGACCGCCACGTTAGGCAGCGGTATGCCATTAGGCAAAGAAGGTCCTTTTGTCCACATAGCTAGTATTTCAGCCACTTTACTTAGCAAACTAGTCACTGGATTTCAGGGGATTTACGAAAATGAGAGCAGAACGACGGAGATGTTGGCTGCCGCGTGCGCAGTTGGTGTCGCAAGTTGTTTTGCCGCCCCTATAGGAGGTTAGTGACTTCATTTTTTTCCTATTATTTAATACCCAGATGTCCGTTATATGTATGTACGCATACCAAACTAGTTATACACCAATTCTTATGGACCAAACATAATTATGTTACTTACTTTTAAAAAGAAAACATTAGAAAATTTTAACGTAGGCTTTATAAAAGTAATATAAATAATATACATTTTTAAACCACAGGTACATCAAAATATTTACAAAAACATTCAAAACTATTTAAAATATTCACTTTTGTCACAATCGTTGAATTTTTGGCACGTCTTGATTTTTCCTCAGTTTGCAAACCTTTTGTTGTTCTGTTAACAGCAGACATTTTAAACGTTGTATTTATAGCATACGACGTATTGGCGAAGGCGAAGGTGACACATCATTTGATCACTAAAATATGTTATTGTAGAAATATTTATATAAATAAAGTAAACCTTTTTTAAATCCGAATGTATCAAGTGTAATGTAGATACTTCGTCTCTATGTTTGGCAGTTAACTATTGTTTACAAGATTAAATATGCCGTTGCTAATTTCTTATAACGCTGTGGAATTTCTATACTTTGTGTCGTGTCTCCGAACCTATGACATTCATCCAAGTCAAATATAAAAAAAAACACTAAATATGAATGAGGATATATTTTAAACTGGCCGTAAATATTCTTTCACATTTCTTTAAAAACGATGTTCGTCAAATCTGCATATCTAAATGAAAACATAAATTCTAATTTTATATATTTATTTATTTATGTATTCATTTATTTATTCATTAATTCATTCATTAACTCATTTATTTATTTATTCATTTATTTATTTATTTATTTATTTATTTATTTATTTATTTATTTATTTGTTTGTTTATTTATTTATTTATTTACTTATTTATTTATTTATTTACTTATTTATTTATTTATTTATTTGTTTGTTTATTTATGTACACTGTTCAACATGTAAAATACCCAAATACAAATTAGGGATATAGAAATACAAATATCATTATAATATAATATAAACCAAAAAGCTAACAAAAAAAAAGAAAGAGAAAATAGATTAAAATTTAGCAATAAACAATGAATGTAACAATACATGCAAAAAGCAGACTACACCTAACTGACAAAATATGTAATTAGACATACATACATTAAGTTAAAATATTATATTTAAATTAAACAAAGACAGAATAAAATCAATATTTAATTTAAAACTCTAATTTTTATATCATTAAGGTTGCGATTAAAAATATCGACGTCACTACACAAATTATTAAAATTGTTATAGATATTGAATATAGGTGAATTTTTCAATATGTTGGTACGTGGAGTGGATAAATAGAAAACCTCGGCGTTTCGTGAGGTCACTCTGGGAATACAAAAATTTAATTTACTAATTATTTCAATTGTATCAAAATCATTGTGTAGCACTTTAAACAGGAATATTTGAGAGAAGTATACTCGCCTGTTCTCAAGACTAGACACAGAATATCTCTCAAGCAGATCATTCTGCAGAAATCCAATAGCTGGATACCATCTGATTTAAACCAAAGTACTTTAAGAAAACTGCGCTGAACTACTTCTAAGTGTACATCATAACCAGGACACCAAATAAGTGACGCATACTCTAGTTTCGATCTGACAAATGATTGGTATAGCATTTTCAACGTAAATTTATCAATAAAATCACGATTAGAAGATACTATGAATCCAAGAGTTTTAAAAGCTTCAGAGATAATGGCATCAGTATGATCAGTAAAGGATAATTTATTGTCAAATATGGCTCCAAGGTCACCGAAAAGTCCTAAAATAGAACCCTGGGGCACCCCAGAGGTGGCAATAAATTCAATATTCAATAGACTTAAACTCATTAAGAACAACGTATTGAATCATATTCATTAAATAAGATATAAATGAAACTAGTAGCGAATCTAAGAGACCAATTTTTCTAGATTATTAAGTAGTAGATAACTCGTGATCAAGTCTATCAGACGCTTTAGAAAATTCTGTATAATTAACATCTGTTTGATTACATTCATATAGGGATTCAGAGCTATGGCATTACACACAATAAATTTGTTGTGGTTGAACGACCCTCCATAAATCCATGTTGATGAATAAAATGTTCGTGTTTATAAAATAATATATACTATCATGAAGTGGGATTTCTAAAACTTTACAAAAGTTACAAATTACGGAAATAGATCTAAAGTTCTTTATATCTAACTTATTTCCGTTTTTATAAATAGGACACACTTTGGAATATTTCCATAAGTCAGGAATTTGGTAGTCTTTTAGAATTAAATTAAAAATAACCGTCAACGTATACGCAAATATAATAGCACAGTCTTTTAATAGGAATGCTGGGCCATCAGGACCTGTCGTCATTTTGGGCTTCATCCGTTTTAACGCTTGTACACTTGATTTCAAAAAAAACTGGTACATCTCTTGTAATCGAAAATCTTAATAGTTTAGTTGTGTGCATATGTCTGTAAATAGGGCTGGCCAGGCATGTCGAGAGGGGGTGGAGAAGAGGTAATTTTACCCCGGACCTGGGTTTTTTGGAGGAGATCGATTTTCTTTGTATTTTTAAACTTATTAAACCTTTCTCTTTTATTTTATTCAAATAGAATTTTAAAAAATAATTAGAAAATAACTTTTTCAAAACATTTTCAAGCCTGCCATATTATTGTTTAAAAAAATAATATTTGTTACGGATAATTCTACTAATGGTAGTAATTAAAATACTAACTGAATAATGATAATTCTATTTTTAAAATAAGAACACAAAAATACCACTTGAGATTAAAAAAAATGTAAACAATGCAAACTGAACATAAAAATACAATAAAAAAAATAAAATAAATGAACTTCAATTACGTAATACAGAATTAACTAATATTTTGTCATTGCTCCATTAGCGTCTAAAACTGCCTGAAGTCTTGCAAGCATGGACAAAATCAGATTTCTTGCAAGGTCAACTTCTTGCGACAAGTTCTCCCAAGCCTCTTCAATTATCCCTTCCAATTCTTGGGCATTATTTGGATGGTTATTTAATTTTCTTGTATGTTTCACCATTAGTCCCCATACATTTTCAATTGGATTTAAATCCGGACTTTTAGATGGCCACGGTAACAACTCTATGTTTTTATTAAGAAACTATTGCCTGACATGATGGGCCGTATGTATGGAGCAGTTGTCTTGTTGGAAAATAAAATTATTTTCCGGAAACACCTCTATTACTGACGGCAACATAATATTGTCTAATATTTCAATATATTTAATGGAATTGAGATGACCACCACTGTTCCAACACACACCTAACCCATTTAGGCTCATCCAAGCCCAGACATTGACTAAAAACCTTCCTGATATTTGTGGATCGAAAGTATATTTTTCGTCGTATCTAGTGGAAGAAGGCCTATATACGCGAACATGTCCATCGTTACAGGATTTAAAAACCTTTTCGTCAGAAAAGACAACTTGTCCCCAGAAGTTTTCATCATTGATTATATAGTTGAGTGCAAAAATAATCCTACCCTGCTTCTTTTCTTCTGAAAGTTTGTATTTTTTAGCCGCTGAACAACTCTTCAAGTCGCTTTGTAGTTTTATTCTTCTGCAAGCAGTAGATACCGAAGCAGGGAAATTTGTCTCTGAAATTGCATTTACTGCAGTCTGAAAAGGGTTTTCTATTAGGTAATTTATAAGATTTTCATCTTCTTGATTATTGCTCTTTCTGGGCCTACCGAAACCAACTTTACGGGATACCGTTTGGTTGGTTTCCCATTGTTTTTTAACACTCATTATCGTGGTTTTACTCACATTGTATTCGGCAGCAAGTCTTCATATGGACCAACCATCTTCAATTTTAGAAACAATTCCAAATTTTTGAATATCTGTTAAATGTCGAACCATTTTTAATAATGACGCCACTGATTAACGTCAAAGTGACATTTGTAAGATTATTAATATCAATCAAAGAACGAATGATTTACATAGCTAAAAGAAAGTGTACCAGTTTTTATTGAAATCAACTGTAACAGCTCCACTTCATTAAATAACTATATTTATAGTCAAGTTATTGTTTGGATAGTCGCATTCGATGAAATTACTCCCAATATACAAAGTGGAGTCAGTATAAGATTGAATAAAATAGTTGGCAAATGCTATTAATATGTCATTAGGATTTTTTAATTTGTAATTATTTTATATGATTTTCAGGTGTATTATTTAGTATTGAAGTAACCACAGTATATTTCGCCGTTCGTAATTACTGGAGAGGATTTTTCGCCGCAGTATGTGGTGCCACTACGTTTCGTCTGCTAGCGGTATGGTTTCAAAAGGCGGATACCGTCACTGCCGTCTTTAAAACTAATTTCTACATGGACTTTCCCTTCGATCCTCAGGAGCTATTCGTGTTTGCCTTAATAGGGTGAGTAAATCTGAATTGCTGTAAAAATATTACTACAGAAAAATTTTAAATTGGGATATTTGTAAGAGAAATAAACTAAAATACACTATTTATGTGACATATTTTTATTTTATAGCGCATTTTGTGGAATAGGCGGCGCATTTTACGTGTGGGTGCATAGACAGTATGTGATGTTCATGAGGAACAGCAAAGGTCTCAACAATTTCCTGAAGAAAAAGTAAGTGGTTAATTTGTCAGTTGCAAATTCTGTAAATCGCATTAAAATAGTATTAATCTTTCAGTCGTTTCTTGTACCCTGGAATAGTATCCCTTTGCTACTCGACACTTTGTTTTCCGTTGGGAACTGGCCAATTCGTGGCGGGGGGATTTAAATGGCCATGATCAGGTGTCATCACTTTTTAGTAATTTTACCTGGACGAGTGGGAATGTGACGGTTGGTGAGGAAGAGATTTTATCACATTGGAGGAATCCGTGGACCGGAGTTCTTGTTAATTTAACCTGTTATATTGTTTTTACTGTAAGTTATACTGTTTTATTTATTTAACTTAATGTGGACCCAGATGTTGTTACCAAATATACAGTGAGAATTGTTTTAAGTCGAAGAAGCGTTAAAAGGAAAGCTAATGACGTTTATGGATTATGCTCTCTCTACTTGTAGTGAGAATCGTCATCAATACTCCATATAAAAAATCTACAAATACATCATTTCCTTTCCTTTTTAGCGCCTGTTTAGTGCAGTCTGCCTATTTTTGGCCCCATGTTAATTTTTCACTTCGGAGATACAGTCAACAAAAATATGTAAAAAATCGGAAATTTTCCGTAGAATTCAATAAATCAAAATACAAACAACTGGCACCTCGGGGGCCCATAGTAAATTGGGCCCAAAGTTGGCCAAAAACGGTTTTTTCCATTTTACTCTGTCATGGTGTCATAAAATGGAAAATAGTTTTATACAAAAGTTCGATCTGTGGAAATCCGATGTCAAAAAATTCAAAAATAAATTATTTATTTGAAAAAAACCGTTAAAAATCGCGTTTTTTTGAAACGCTCATATCTTCGTGAAAACAAATCATTTTTTCACGAAACTTGGTAAAAGTGTAGCTCCCTACTAACTAAAAAAGATCGTTTTCAAAAAATTTAAAAATATAAACATTTTGCAAAAATTGTTTTTTCGAAAAAAATCACATTTTTTTAAAATCTCGATAGCTCATACACGCTTTCATATTTCTAGTCAGTTTTGAGCTTAAAATTTGCTTGAAATGTTGTACTAACATGGGTATTTATTGCGCGCTTTTTAAATTGATCGGTAATATGCGAAATATCGGTTGAAAAATCGTCTTTTAATTTGGCCACCCTCCCACCTACGGAGGCAGCAGCGGCTCAACATGCCTACCGCTCCTATTTGCAGTTGCAAACGTGGCTCGGAACTTCGCTAGAGCCAGTACAATGGGGTTGGACTTCCGACGGCACTAATCTGCTTCCCACGTACAGCTCGGATCAGCTGGTTCCAGACGAAATCGTTAAAACGATAGCCTGCAGATGCGGAAGCGGATGTAAAACGAAGATCTGTAGCTGCAGGAGGCATGGTTTGAAGTGTTCAAGCATGTGCTTGACATGCGATCAAGAAAATTTCACTAATATAGAAATAATTACGATGGAGGCAGATGCTCTTGATGACGACTTGGACGAAGATATATTTAATGAGTCTTGCGTGGTGATGGATGAATCACAGACCAATGTCCATGATGATGATGAGATCGAAAGCGAAGCCGACTCTTCCGTACTCGCTGCATACAGCGAAGAACGTACCAGTGACAACGAGGAGGGGGGGAGGGGTCTCCGATAAAAAAACTACGGATCAATTAAGTACTGTACACGTTTATATTCACTGTCAATATTTTGAACTTTCATGTAAAATAAATATTTTATTTTTATACTAAAAAATGTTGCTTAACAATTATTATTTACCTGTCAACTCATATGTCTTTAAGAATCAACATAACGTTCAAGAGACATAATCGTATGAACGCTCTGTGTGCAGTTGACACTACGAAACGGTACGTATGATAAGAGCATACAGTTTTACAGATGTATCCACGTTAACACCGTCCCGCACCCCCACGACACCGCTCGAGCGAACGAACGTATGAGCCGGGGTGTGCTCCGCTTGCCATTAAATTTCCAAAGAATAGAGAGCGAATATGTCATTGTAATATTTTTTTATGTAAAATACAAGTATTGAACTACAAACTCTGTAAATTTCAGCACTTAATATTAAAAGATAGCGTCACTAGATTTTTTTTCAAAAAAAAAAAAATTATCGGCTCCAAAAGGTCGTAGATAAAAATTTCTTTTTTTGTAAATTTATAAAAAAAAATACCAGCTATTCAATGCTGCTAACGATTTTTTTGTTGTTAAAAAAAACGATTTTTCAACCGATTTTTCGCACATTACCGATCAATTTAAAAAGCGCACAATAAATAACCATGTTGGTACAACATTTCAAGCAAATTTTAAGCTCAAAATTGACTAGAAATATGAAAGCGTGTATGAGCTATCGAGATTTTAAAAAAACGTGATTTTTTCAAAAAATCAATTTTTGCAAAATGTTTATAATATTTTTAAATTTTTTGAAAACGATCTTTTTTAATTAGTAGGGAGCTACACTTTTACCAAGTTTCGTGAAAAAATGATTTGTTTTCACGAAGATATGAGCGTTTCAAAAAAACGCGATTTTTAACGGTTTTTTTTCAAATAAATAATTTATTTTTGAATTTTTTGACATCGGATTTCCACAGATCGATCCGTATTTAATAGTTCTACAACTTTTGTATAAAACTATTTTTCATTTTATGGCACCATGACAGAGTAAAATGGAAAAAACTGTTTCTGGCCAACTTTGGGCCCAATTGACTATGGGCCACCGAGGTGCCAGTTGTTTGTATTTTGGTTTATTGAATTCTACGGAAAATTTCCGATTCTTTGCATATTTTTGTTTACTGTATCTTCACTTAAGGGTCCAAATTCGTAGGCAGACCGCGCTAGTTTGACTTGAAACAATTCACGGTATATATCTGATTTGTCAACAATGTTAGATAAAAATTATATTTGTTATTACAGTTTATTACTTCAATAATATGCTCAACAGTACCAGTTCCCAGTGGAATCTTTATACCAGTTTTCAAAATCGGCGCTTGTTTTGGGCGAGTTGTCGGTGAACTAATGCATATGTGGTTCCCTACAGGTAAATCAGTTTGTTTTAATCTTTATATTTATATTTAGCTCTTTATTATATGATTCATATACAGCGTGTTTGACTTTTCATTGACTCATCTCTATATCTCAGCTACCTATCTTTCAATAACTTTTTTTTGTAGTTGTACACCTTCCCAAAGCGCATCTCTTAATGTATACCAATCCGATGAAATTTAAATCAATACACCAACCAGCCTACTATGATCATAAGAAAATTCGATATTTTCATATTTTGTGTCGCATTTGAGAAACGGAAATATGTTATTTAAAAAAAGTTATTCCGAATTCTCTAGAAAGAGTGTTTCATTTAACTATTTGATTGTGTAATTTTTCCAATATTCTATTTTTTTTGTTTTTGTCAACAGAGGTTTTGGAATAAAGTAAAACGCCGTACTAAAAACTTAAATTTTTGTGTTGAAATACAAAATATGAGCAGGAAGTAAAATTAAATTTTCAACAAGATCGCCGTCCATGGTTATAGGATTTTCAATTCTTCTTTTATTATTTGTTGTCACTCGTTTTAACACTTGTGAAATTATTTCTTGACAAGCTTGCCGAATTATGTTACAAAGCACCTCCTGATTTAGTGGCCTTATTTTTAATGGAATAATAATCAATTGGCGTAATATTTGGAGATCTCAGGGGCCATTTGATCAGAGGACTGTTTCACCCTATCCATTTTAGAGGAAAGCGTTCGTTCAACCATGCTCGACATATCAGGCATTGTGATTGGCCGGCTCATCCTGTTGAAGGTGCATGTCATACTTTATCGCAATGGGTAAATCTTTAATTACATCTAGTGCACCGTAAAACGGGGAAAAAGTAGCTTCCTTCTTGAAAAAAAATTTTTTTAAGGTACAACCACTTGGCACCTTCACAGCATGATAGCCTAGGTCCTTGACCATCTGTAATGGCCAATTACAACATTTTTTTTGGAGGTCAAACTTTTTTTATTACGAAGAATGTCATAAATTTGTCAAAATTAATTTTTCTTACTTTTTCACACATCCCTCATGATATCTCCGGAACCAATCGAGATAATTATATGTATTTTTTTTTTAATTGATAAAGGAAATGTGGGCGAAGGTCAGTGCTTTAATTTCGCTTTTATGGAAAATTAATTTTTTTTGTAAAACTAGGTAAAACTGGAACGTTTACTTTCCTTGCTGCATTTTTTTGGGTAAGCGAAAAACTTTTTTATTTTAAGGAATTTTGTCATACCATATGTGTATGAAATAAAGCTTACACTTCAAGGAAGTTTTTTAAAAAAAAGTCAGTTCTCTACGACTTATAGTTTTCGAGATTTTGTTTTTTAAAGTTACGAGTTTTTCGATCCTAGATGCGCCTCACTGCGGCGCCACTCAAGTGTGTAGAGTGTAGACTATTGAATACAAGTAATCTTATATTATACATATATTGTCAGTTAGAAACAAACTTTTCTTTGTGTAATGTGAATGCGAATGAGTACTATTTTTATTGAGTTTTTACATATTACTATTTAATGCTTAACAATGGAATGTTTATTTTATGTTATCAAAATTAAAATCAGGTAATACAATTTTGGTAAAATCTGTTGATACTGATGTCCTGATTTTGCTTTTACATTATTACTGTGAAACACCAGATATGTCCCAAAGGAATATATTTATACAATTAGGACATAGTAAGAATATACATTTTTTGTCAATTAACAATATTGTGGCAAATTTAGGAGAGGAAATTTGCGAGAAACTATTAACGATTCATTGCCTAACTGGTTGTGACACAACTAATGCCATGTATAAAATAGGGAAGAAAACGGCATTCGATGTTTTATATAAAAATTTAAATAATTTAAAAGATTTAGAAAACCTTCCTTTTCTGTCAGAGGATAAAGCGATGGAATTAGGGGTAAAATATACGCTTTATTTATATAAGAATAAAAACAAAAATATAAAATCCCTAAATGAACTGCGATGGAACTTAACAACAAGTACAAATCGGCCAGCTTCTGAGCTGCCTCCTACTGACCATGCTTTTAGACAACATTTAAAAAGGTAATAATTATTTTTCTAGATCGCCCATACCTACTAAAAAAGAAACAAAACACCTACATGTAATTATTTTCTTTTTTAGGTATAATAATATAATAATAATAACACCACATGAAATTACAACCCTCTTTATCCCTGAAGGTCTGGAATGACCTTGTGTGGGAGAGGGCTACACATTTAGAGACAATAGACACACACCCAATGTCCGAGTATACTACGATTAATCTCTCTCACAGAAAAATCCCAGTTCCTCGACCGGGAATCGAACCCGGGAACCCGAAGTTTTGAGGCAAGTACATTACCTCTAGACCACGGAGCCAGGTGTCTGTATCAATAAAAAATTTAGTACAATAGCCATATACAATACATGCAGATGGAAGATCCAACTCGATACGGTTGGACATTTGAAGAAAATATTTGGAAGGCAACTTTTTCTAGTCAAGAATCTGTGCCCGATATTGTAAGGCAAAGTTTGTCAATAACATGTTCCGACAGGGTCTGTAACAACAGATGTACCTGTTTTGCTCAAGGTTTGAAATGCTGCAGTGAGTGTAAATATGCAAACTGCTGCAACCAAGGAACTGTCTAGATATTTTTAGATTCCGACGTTGACGATTTTTAAAATATTTTTATAACAAGTTTTAAATTTATATTTTAAAATAAATAATTATTTCGTATTTTTTTTAATTCAATTTTGGGTTTTAATGTATAAATATAATGGATTTTAAATAATGTGCAATGTAAATAATGATAAGTAAAACCTAAGTGCTTATGAAAATAAAATTTATATTAAAGATATGTCAAAAATAATACTTAATAGTATGCACCCACAACACGCATAGCACACTGATTAAAGCACAGTAGAACCGGGGGAAATATCCTGCCCGCAGAAACTTAATTTCAAATAACAATAACTTGAAACGTATAAGTCGTAGAGTATTGCGTTTTTTTTTAAAACTTCCTTGATGTATTACTTTTATTCCGTATGCATATACTGTGGCAAAATTCCTTAAAATAAAAAAGTTTTTCGCTTACTGAGAAAAACACTGCAAGAAAAATAAATGTTAAAGTATTACCTAATTTTATAAAAAAACTGGGTTTTCCATAAGACTAAATTAATTCAGTCACCTCCGCTCACGTTTCCTTTATCGACTAAAAAAAAAAAACTTGATTATCTCAATTGGTTCCGGAGATATCGTGAGGGATGTGTGAAAAAGTACGAAAAATTAATTTTGACAGATTTATGACATTTTTCATAATAAAAAAAGTTGGACCTCCCAAAAAATGTTGTAATTGGCCATTTTAGGTGGCCAAGGGCCTAATCTATTATTCTGTGAAGGTCCCATGTGGTTGTACCTTAAAAAAAATTTTTTGAAACGTTTTTGTCGGTTTTTAAGTGTACTAATCTCAATATTCATTAATTAAAAAATTTAAAAAACTTTCATCGTTACGATTATGGAAAAATAAAAAAGGTCCACTAATTCCATCATTTAAAATGCCGCGCCATACATTAACCTTTTGTAAATATTGTTGTTTGCAATAGTTATCCAGTGTAGGTTTCCTTTTTTCCAATAACGAAAATTTTGCGAACACACTACACCATTTGTAGTGAATATAATTTGATGAACATAATTTGATTATAAAAATTTCAATTCTCTAAATAATTACCTTTCATCATGAACAATATTCCAATGGTCTATATCGTCACATTCCTCCAAGCAAAAACTTAATATGGTTTATATTTATAACGTTGGAGGCACCGCCAAATTTATTACGGTTTTAAATCCAAACTTAACGCCATATTTCTTGTACTGGTTTTACGATGGGCACAATAAACGTCGAAGATCGTTTCGTCATCAGGATATCTTCGATTATTCTGTCTTGGTCCTATCTTTAAAACATTTCTGGTCCGGTTGAAACGCAATTGAACTAAATTAATTTTTCCCCTTCCCTATAAAATACAAGATAATATCTTTCATTCGACCAACTAAAAAACTAAAACGATTTTCAATTTCAGGAATGAGGTATGGTGGAAAAGTGGCACAAATTATCCCAGGAGGATATGCCACAGTGGGCGCAGCAGCATTTAGCGGTTCTGTAACCCACACTATTTCTGTATCTGTGATAGTTTTCGAAATGACTGGACAAATAACTCACATAATACCTATAATGATTGCCGTTCTGATTTCCAATGCCATTGCAAGTCTGCTAGCACCTAGTATCTATGACAGTATCATATTGATTAAAAAATTACCGTATCTGCCTGATTTGTTGCCAAGTAGCAGCGGTAAGTTTATATTTTAGGAAATTACCAACGATGGATATATTGCTTTATTACTATTGTTATTTTAGGAATGTATAACATATATGTAGAGGATTTCATGATAAGAGACGTAAAATACATCTTCCACAGCATGACTTATGAACAGCTCAAATCAGTTTTAAAAGAGAACAGACGGTTACAAAGTTTTCCTCTGGTGGACAAGCCAGAGAGTATGGTTTTGTTGGGATCAATTCAAAGGTTACATCTTATTCAACTTATAGAAAAGCACATAGGAAGAGAAAGGAGACTACAAGTAAAGGGAATATCTAATCACAAGTAAACAGGACACTAATTTTTCTCATTCTAGATTGCCGCCATTAGACAGAGGGAAGCAGAGGAGAGAGCGCGAGAAGAGGCAATGAAGAAAGCTGAGGAAAGAAAAAGGCGGCCTTCTAGATTTCAAGTCGTACCTGCGCCAGACGTGCTGCAAAAACAGATGTCAGAAAATGAGCTGGACCATGTAAGTGGGACGGCATAAAAAAATTTTGTAAACTTATTTTCTATCCCAATTTTCAGAAGCCTATGTGCAATCCTGTGTTTGGGTCGCAACCAAAAAAATCTATTCTTAAGAAGACCAACTCATTTACTCTCAAGGGGTTTTCACCGTTTATGTCTACAAGTCCCGGCAATACTCCTTATTCAACGGTGACCGGAGCTGAAAGTAGGATAAGGCTGGCATTTGAAAATATTTTTAGGTAATAAATAATACTTGGTAACCATTCAGGTTTCGTATTCATTATTCGTAAAACAAACCTTCACTAAATCGGAAACACTGTTTTCCTATCTGCGAACAAAATACCATAAATTAGTTATTTATTTTTATTTCCTTTTCTTTTTTTTTTTTAAGAAAATCGGCGAACTTGCAGGATGTCGATAGCAGTGATAGTCAAGTTTTGAGAACCCCAGGTGGATCTTTAGAAAACAAAGTCCAAATTGTTCCGATGAGCCCTTCATCTGCTAAAAAAGTTCAGTTGGTAAGAACGTTCTCATATACACTAAGAAAAAAAACGTTAAAGTAACTCAAAAAAAACTCCACAGCTTTTCGTATTTACCTTGTGGTGAAAACACACTCAGTATTAAATAGACTCTTTTAGTGGGATGTCACATAATTATGCAACCAGTACTACTCTCATGACATACTGGTGGCCTACACATCACACTGAAACTTGACCCTTAAAGCAAATGTCTATAATGGCGACATTTTCACGAGTTGAACACAGCGTAGAATTTCTTTCTCCCTTGTAAGAATTATTTAAGAATTTTTAGTCACCATTTAGCATGCATAAAGTATGCACATACATGCAATAAGACGCATTACAGAAACTTATATTATTAATATAATTAATTAATATTAAAAACGGATGAAATATCCTCCAATCAATAGTAAAATCAAAAGTTAATAGCTGCTAACTGCATCATGCTTCCAATTTGTTTGTGTCACGTTTACAACATATTTGTAAATTTTGATGAAAATTCCATATCTACTAGTGTTATAAATACATATTTTTAATATGTTTTTAATATGTGGATATTAAATCTGTTTTTAATATTAATTTATTAAATTAATAATAGTGTTTTTATAATGTTGAATATTGTACATAATCAAACATGGTGTGTGTGTGTAAATTAGTTACTGAAAGCTCGTAAATATTCCCTGCGAGGGAGAAATTAAATAAAATTCTACGCTGTGTTCAACCCTCGAAAATGTCGCCTTTATAGACATATGCATTAAGAGTCAAGTTCCAGTGTGATGTGAAGGCAACCAGTGTGTCATGACAGTAGTACGTAGGTTGCATAATTATATGACGCCACAAGGCCATTAACAATAAAATAGTGCCAACTTAAAATGTTTCTGTCTACTATATTAAACTAACAGTCTTTCCTCTTTCGGTGTACCCATTTTCCTTAACAAACGTCGAAATATTGAATAATTCTTATTATCCATTCCAGCCGAGAGAGAGGGTCTGCGACATGAGCCCTGAAGACCAGAAAAAATGGGAAGAGGAGCAAATGCAACTTCCGGTGGATTTCACCAACTGCCATATAGACCCGGCGCCTTTCCAGCTCGTAGAGAGAACCTCTTTACTGAAGGTGCACTCACTTTTCTCAATGGTGGGGGTAAATCACGCCTATGTTACCGCCATCGGGAAGTTAGTGGGGGTAGTGGGGTTGAAAGAGCTCAGGAAAGCTATCGAGGATGCCAACAGTGGAAATCTTCCTCTAAATAGCGCGGACAGTAACAGTAATGGAACGGTTAGTGTAAATGATGTTAAAGAGTCTACTGTAGATAAAGAACCTGATGTCAGTACAACACTAATAACTAAAGACTCGGAGGTTTGATTTTCTTCAAGGGTATATAGCATTCCTGTTCAGTTCTAGATAGAGAGTCGCCTATGTATATTTACGAATCACTGTAATTTTTTTTCTAAGATTTGACTGTAAGGCTGTGATGTGAGTACAGATATGTATAGGCATAGAAGGCTTGATGTTAATATCGTCACAATAGTTTTACTTACGTAATTAAGTAAATGAATTCTAATCGAAATTTTTTATTTCATGAAATATAATTCATTCAAATAATTCAAATTGTTGTATTTGAGACAACATAGAGCCCGTGGTATGGAGTTTTTTGAAAATGAGTCTGTAACAAACGAGCACTATTGCAAGGACCATCCTATTAAGGTAATACGTTTAATTATGCTAGTCTATAGACAGGTAACACACGTTGTGTCGTGTCTTGGTCAAATAAATCAGAATAGTATTGTTCTGATTTCTAACATTTCTAGAAAAAATAGGGCACAATTTGTTCTTATAAAATTTACAAATAGTAATAAATACTCAAAGTAATACCCAAATACAAGGTACCAAAGTCGTAATCCTCTCATTTTATTTAATTGAAGATTAAATAGAGTTACCACACACACTTCTTGATGATTTATAAATTTGTATCATACAAAGGAAAGTGATTAAGCTTTCATTGCGATCACCTACTAGATATTTACCAAATAAAAGAAGATTTTTCGTGAGACTGTCGCGTATACCATTCGCAGACCGGTTTCTGGTTATTTTTTATTTATTATAAGTTGTCACTAAGCTTTACGTCCTTTGGGATTGCGCCTGGTTGCAAAGTAGTTACGTCTCTGGGTATACCCTAAATACACATTAATGGCAATAGAACTCGTAATATCGACGCATGTGGTTAGATTCAAGTGATATTTGCCCTTAATAACTCATGACATCTACAACCAGCTTATATACATTTTTACTTTCACCCTGTCTCAATTATAGTTAAACCCTATTACCGAATATAGCGAACATGTAATACAAAGCAACGCAATGTCATTGAAAAGTAACTAAATTTGACCTCTAATTATTTTGCATAATATAAACGTATTTATGATAACGAATAAAAA
The DNA here is from genome assembly GCA_029963845.1 of Rhamnusium bicolor. NCBI lineage: Eukaryota > Metazoa > Arthropoda > Insecta > Coleoptera > Cerambycidae > Rhamnusium > Rhamnusium bicolor. The sequence continues at coordinate 843,679 of JANEYF010003051.1, read as the reverse complement.
ATTATTTCAATATAGCCTTTCAAACAAGTTATTGTTGTACTGGCAAAAGGTGTTATAATAAATACTGTTTAAAGAAACTGATAGAAAAAATGTGTGGAGACACTTGTTGGCTTTAGATAAATATTTGTGTAAAATGTAGTAATGAGAAATTTGGATTAATTTTTCATAAAAAAATTTCCCGACGTTCCTTATTAGTTTTAAAATAAATCTATGTTTAATTTATTTTCCATTAGTAATTGACCAAGTACATTTTGCGAATTTGCATCTTTGACGAATCCCTAATTTTCCCTCACGATAAATTGGATTGTTTTCTTCATTCCCTTCGGCCATTTTCGCTACCAGGCCTATCGCCGATACAGGGATATGCTTGTGTAAGTAAATACAGATATCCTTAACCTGCAAAATTTTTCGAACCTCTGCTTTGTCGCAGTTACACGGAACCGACCCTATAGTTTCATATCCCTTTCGAGGAATGCACGAGCAGACCCGTTCATCCACTATATCCAGGAACCCGGATCGTCTGGCTGAAAGGATGCCCCACCCCAGACACCACAAAATATTCTCAGGATATTCCATTATAGTCCCATTATTCCTGATTTTGGATTAACCTATAGATATATCCAAGGATTATCCAATGGTAAACCTGACATGATAATAATATCCTATAGTTAGGTTAAATTTTGGATGGCCCAATTAGATACTATTTTATCATAGAGCCCCAAATATAGACATCTTATCGATCGATGGCCATAAGTTTTCATGTACAGTTTTCCGAAGAATATTCAGATGACGATCATTTTTTCGTTACTTTATATATCTATTCCTGTCTTTTATTAAATGCAACAAATTACTTCTAGATGGCGCGGCTGAGAGTCAATGGTCACACATTATGTTATACTCATGGAGATTTATAAATTATAGCGATGGGCATAATCGGATGATTTCAATAATCGGATAGTCGGTATTCGAATATATCAATAATCGAATGATCATCCGGATAATCACTCGATACGCTCAGTTTCTAGGGCGATGTGAGAGTTGAGAACGCGTTGGCTTGGCACCTCTCACAGTCGGAGTATTTCAACTTTTGTACGTGATTTGAGTGGTGATCGAATATCATTCAGATTCTTTCTCAGTTTTCAGAATGTTCCGATTATTTTAATAATCAAATAACCGATTATTTTTCATCAGAATGATCCCATCACTAATAAATTCTGAACTGTAAACTATTGCTGATATGTAGTGTGTCTTCAGCTTTGCCCATTTCTTTTGAGATGGTCAATAGACATCTATCTTTGAAAAGGCCTGTTATTAGCCTTAACTCTTATTCGAATAGCTATTTTTCCGAGTAGTTTATAAACTTCTTCAATTGCCTTTGTCTAGAGTTAAATTCCAGTATGTATGTATGTTTCCCCTTTTTTTACAGCTGTTGTGTAACTTTAGAGATCCCACAAAACTGTCCGATGAATGAGGATCCTGCACATTCTCTAGCAAGGCGATCTGCAATCTAATTCCTTTCTGTTCCTTCATCTCTTAGTATACATATCAAGGTAACTTTGTTATTTCTTGCCAGTTGCAGCCATCCAAGACCACTTTCATAGTCAAGGAGATTGATGTGTGAGCAACCTGACATATTAGATTATTACTGACGATTCACTGATAAATTAATAAGGCCAGAATTGCATATACAAACTGTACAACAGCTTTCGATTACCTAGTTTTATAGATACAAAAAAAATTACTCCAAATTTTCATGTAGCTTGTGATAGACATTTGTGCCATAACATTGTTCAAGTGTTTTTAGATTTAGCATAGCAATATCGTTGTTACATTGTTTCTTCTCAATAATACGTAGATAAGGTAATGTTGGATTTAGAGTACCTATGTGTATATTAACCCAGTTTTTTACGTATCAGTATGTCAATGTACATTTTTTTACAGTTAAAAAGGAAACCTTATCCAGGAAGATTTGCTTACAAATACAAAGTCACGGTTACAAATAATTAGAAGTGTTTTTAACTTTGTTAAAAGCGGAATAGTGTGTGAAATATACCCTTATGATATTTTTAGATAATAAGACTTTGATATAGAAACAGTTTTATATTAGGTATTTATTTTTGTTCTCAAAACTATTGTATTTTATTGGGCACCGAATCATACATAAGAGGAAACTATAAAAAAGTCATAATTGTCCAAAATGTGTTTATATACTATTATTTGTTAAAAGTAACAAAAGAACCCAAAATTACTTCAACTCAATATGTCGTAAATTACTTTATTTTTTTCTTGATAAATAATAATATCTTTCGAAATGTACCAAATATACAGTTCTAAGCGCAAGATTTGATTAATGAATTTTTAATTTTTTAGTAGTCTGATCAGTGCCCAATAGAATTGAAAAACCGAGAAAATGCCACAATTAACTTATAGACGATATAATCATTATTTTATTTCCTGAATAGTTGCACAGCAATATTTTTATATGAAGAAATTGCGTGAAAAGACAATCAATTGTTTTGAAATAACGTGTAATTCATGTTTTTATTAAATTGTAGAACTCATAATTCGGCTTTTTCATGGACTAAAGCTAAAGGTATATTATAAAATGACAAACATTTTCGATATAGAAGTGATCTATAAAAGAACACAATATTTCTGTTCACACAAAATCTTTTTATACCATTAAGTTTTATTGTTACCAAGTGGCATAATTTCCTATTGCGTTTTTAATGTTTATTTGTTTTTTTTTATATATAGAAAACGTGTTTTACCTCAACTTCTAGCGTTTTCAGTATTGCATGTTTTTACACTAAATTTAGAAATATTCGCAATTTTTAGATATTACTGAAATAATTTAGGGCTATTGATGGCTGCTATTTATTTTTTATTTACCTATTCCTCTCTTTTTACCTGCTGCTCTTTCGTTTTCTACTATGTGTTCATACGATTCTGAATAAATATGACGTAATCAAATTTGGCGCCCCATGTTGGGCTCGAGATTTTATTGTTTATTTCTTCAAACTAATATTTACATGAATTGATGAAAATCTCTTTTCTATAGACACATTTAATCAGATTTTTAATAATAGCACGTAATAATAATAAACAAATAAAAAGTTAGCAATTGATGGGGTACAACCTAACTATAACACTCTGAACTGAAAACTAATTGGTGCATAAAGTAGATACGAGTTCTAATGAAGTGGAGAAGGCCATCATGCGAAAGACACTAAATGAGTATTTGTTACGAAGGAATATTATTCTGGAAAGTTAATTTTCAGAATTACTGTACTCATTTTTTTATTATTTTATTTCTCTTATTGCGTTAGTCCATGAAAGCACCATATGAAAGAACAAATGGTAAAACGTACAATTTAAAGAAACTTAATTGTATAATTATACATTTTCGTGTTCATACATTTTTTAGTTTTCCCTTAAACACGTTTTAAGTATTTTTATATGTTTTTTAACCCCATATAACTGTAGCACAGAAATCGCCGATGACCATGTATGAAAGAGTATTAGCGAAGTAGATGACAGTTAAATTACTGATTATCATATCATTAAACGAAGTGTGATTACTGGTAGTGCGAAATTACGTACTATTTTATTTTTTTATCTCTTGTACATTTTGTTAAAATTGTGTCTGAAAACATACCTGTTAAAAACAACAAATTAGTGATTTCTATGATATGTGATAGACTAAAATCTAGATTATGTTATTAATAATTTAAAGTTCGAATAAAAAAGTTATTATTTAAGTTTGTATTATTCATTCCTTGACCGTTTTCCACAGGGAGGTTCACTATGGCAACCATCCAGAAAGCTTTAATAAAATAGGAACAAATTGGCTCTTTTATCAGAATTGACTTCTTACAAAAGTAAATAAATATATAACTCCTAGTGATGCGAATAAGGGAACGTTCCCATTTTGCCTCTGAGAACTTCGCGTAGGAAGAAATATGCGTGTGCGAACGTTCTTCTCGGAGTACAATGAGAACAATGCGAGAATATTCAGCACGTTCTCCAGCATGATCCCGACCAATTAAAGCACCCTACATTATCTCCTGCCTCTGAGAACGCCACGCTTAGGTACGATGTGACCTGAATGCATTCTCTTTGCTGATTTTATTGTTCAGTACGCACTGTGTGCAGATCAACTAGTTTGAAGAAGGCTAAAGTTATGAATCTGACTGAGAAATCTGTTGTTCCTTTATGATGCTGTGAGCTAAGAATATTTAAATTAGAAATTTTCCTTTTTTTTTTAAGTCGAACTATTATACGAAAATATCTGATACCTAGTTCTAGTAGTCCTTTTTGGAAGTTCATATGGAAGCTCATAAATAAAATGTTTTATGAATTGAATACATTTATTGAATAACACATGAAACAATATATACTTATATTAAATACATAGATGCACAAAACAAATAGCAGTCATATGTATGTTGATGCAAGGTTCTTATTCCAACACTCCCACTGAACCATGACATCAACCAATTCCAATTTCCAATTTAAAATCTTTATTAATAATTAAATACATTGTATCAACTTAAATGGGGTACAAAATAAGGAGCTGGGTATTCTTGGGCAGCCGGCCGGTGTTATGGCCCTGATGGCTTGGCAGTACCCCTTTCGTTGTTAGGGGTAGAGGTGAATGCTTTCCTGTAAAATTAAAGCATGTTTAGTTGATTTGCCATGGCTTATAATAATTAAAAGAATACAAAAATACTATAAATGTCGTTATAGTCTGTCTTGCAGGAAAAAGCTAAAGAAAAAAACCTGCTTAAGAAAATTTTGAATTTAGAATGTGTGTGTGAAATGGGTAGGTAGGTAAAAGAGTAGTTATCTAAGAAAGATTTAGGTTTTAGGTATGTAGGATGGTGGTATAAAAGGGGTAGTTTGTTATGTCTGTCGTTTTGTGTGTAGTGTTAATGTTATTCGTAATAGATCGGGAGGTTTTCATATATTAATTTGTGGGTGTGCTGATGGCCGTGGTAGTGTCTGATGTCTGTAATGTGTGCTGTAAGTACTGAGTGTTGTATGTTATGTCTAAAAAATTTTTGTGCAGTTTGTGTGATGTACTCTCTAATGTAGGGTAAGTTAGCTGTCTCGTGGAGTCGTTGCGTGTCTATGTATCTATTAGAGTTAGTGAGGAGACGTAAAAAGTTTGTTTTGCGTCGTCTGGAGACGCCCGAACTGTGTGTCGGACATCCTGTTCCAGACGACGCATCCATATGTTAATAATAGTGATATAAATTAGTAGCTTATTTTTGGTGTTTAACACCGCCCGTCGGTTAACGAGCGGATATAGCCGATGTAATGCCATATAGGCCCTATTTAAGGTTTTAGTAATGTGCGGCTTAAAAGAAAGCCGCTGGTCCAAATGGACCCCAAGATATTTAACAACTTTAGTCTCCTCAATAACTCTATTGTTTATGGTAAGTGGTGTGAAAGTCCGTATGTTTGTGAATTTCTTAGTAAAGTTGATTGCCTCTGTTTTTGTTTCGTTAATTACTATCTTCCAGTCCTTGTGATACTTGACAATTTTGTCCAAGTGGTACTGCAACTTGGTGGTTGCGGTTTGGGCGTAGAAGGACTGGGAGTAGATCGTCGTGTCGTCCGCCTACATAATAGTCTGTGTAAGTGGATGTGTCGGGATGTCCGCGACATATAGGTTAAATAGAACCGGAGACAGCACCGTCCCCTGGGGCACACCCGCCCTTATTGGATGCGAGCCGGAGAGGGTATTGTTGATTTTAACAGAGAATTGTCGATCCTCTAGGTATGACTTATAGAAGGACACAGCATAAACAGGAAGTTTATGCTGCTCAAGCAATTTATGCAGGAGGCCTGCATGCCAGACTGTGTCGATTGCCTTCTGGATATCCAGGAGCAGCATTTTAGTGTAACGTTTTTTGTTGAAGCCTTCGATGACATCGTGCACCACTCTGCACAACGACAGCGTGGTATTGTGCCCTCCTCTGAAGCCAAATTGTATGTTGGGTAGTAAATTATGTTTGTTAATAAATTTATTTAAAATTTATGAGCTGAATTTTCTCCGCCACCTTCCCCAGCGTGTTAAGCAAGGAGATGGGGCGGTAGCTAGATGGTAAAACGGGGTCCTTACCTGGCTTCAGGAAGGGCACAATAATTGAGGTTTTCCACGCTGTGGGAAAATACTGTAGACGTATCGACGCGTTTATAATGTAGGTAATTTGGACTATGGTTTTGTGTGGCAATTTTTTGTATAATAGATTTGGGATGGTGTCGGGACCTGGGGCTTTGAGGTTAGGTAGTGTTTTCAGTATGGATTTAAGTGTACTAGGAGATGTGCGGAATTTTTCGAGTTTGTGTGCGGGGATAGGAGTGTATGTAGGGATGTGTGCCATATTTGCGTCAATATTGACCTGGTGCTCGGTCTTATTCGGTTTAGCATTATATGTTTCGAAAAGGTAGCCAGCCACGGCGTCGGCTTTCTCCCTGTCGGACAAGAACATACGTCCATTACTAATAATGACGGGGATTTGATTATCACCTCGTTGAAGCATTTTTGACATCGTCCACAGGGAGTTGTCCTTCACCGTTAGCTTGGCCACCTTTTCGTTCCATTCTTTATTTTTATATTCAACCAGCTGGTTGTTAATATTATTTTGTAGATCTTTTAGCCTTCTCTTGTCGAGCGGTCTGTGGTTTCGCTGCCATTTTCGGCGTACTCTATTTTTGAAAGCTATTAAATTTTTAAGGCTAACTGGGATATCGTCCTCTCTGGGGCCCACCCTGTATTCTTTAACAGACTTACGTCGAGCATTGATAATATTATTAGTGAGAATATTTATCTCACTATCAAGCTGATCTTTATTGTTAATATTTGGGTTAATATTTGTGTATAAATTCATGAGGTGTTTGTATTTATCCCAGTTAGCCTTTTTGTAATTAAAAATGTTTCTATGTAGTACATTCCGGTCAACTTCGTGAAGGCTGAAAGTGATAGGATTATGATCCGAATCCGATGACATCAACCTGATAACTTAATCCTTAATACTTGCTGATGGCTTGCCTAATTCTACCAAACCAATTTTTATTATGCAATTTAACTGTTTAGCATACGGTAAACCCTTCGTTAGAATTGCAATTATATAAATTATACTGATCCATTTTCTTTGGTTTTGGCGTTGTTTCTGATCGGTGAACATTTTGCGGAACATAAATATTATCTCCAACATTTAATTGATTTGAAACTTCATCTAGAAACGGAGCCTGTGCATTCACCTCATCTTCATGAGCCGACGATGCATCCTCCAAACCAGAGTGCATACTGTTATCAAACTCATCCTCCCACTTCATCCGGAATGTCTTCATTAAAAGTATAATCTAAACAGATACCATTATTTTTCTCCTTGATGCTAGATTCATCAAATACAACAACTCTGATATGCGTTTGTTTTGTTAACGGTAGATATAAACGATATCCTTTGGTATGCAAATTGTAGCCCACAAAGATGCACTCTTCTGATTTACTGTCCAGTCTACACCTCTTCTGGAGTTTTATTGCTCAGACATTTTGTAGGGGATCTAACAAATATACAGCAGTCTCCGTTGCTTCAGCTGAGAATTCTTTGGATAAATTCGCTTCAAACAGCATACACTGAACTTTGTCTATTATCGTTCTATTCATTCTTTCCGCCAATCCATTTTGCTGTGGAGTATATACTGTTGTCAGCTGATGTTGAATACCTGAATCTTCTAAAAATTTCAGTAACTTAGTGTTGCAGTACACATGCATAAACTTTTTATTTTCTTTTCTTTTTGATTTTCTACGTAATTTTTAAGTTTAATGAAGGAATCAGTTACTTCTTCCTTGAATTTTATTAAGAGGGCTAATCGAACTAGTGTTTGTAAGGTAATTTTTTAAAATTTATTCCTTTCATACAGTTTGGTCAAATTACACCAAATTTGGAGGATCAGTAGTTCAAAGTGTACTAGAGAGTACATGTATATCTATTTTAATTAATTTTCACTTTATGTAGGGAAAATTTATACTGTAAATATAAGTGAAATTTGAACGTGATAAGCTCCTGAATTATGATATCAATCAGCAAAATCGAGGTAAAATTCATACATGTCTTCTAGAATGAATCTTCATAATTATGCTCAGCAAGTTTCAAACTTTTATTCCGTACTATTTGGTTAAAATAAATTTTCTAAATAAGTATCTTTGTCACTACAAATGGAGCAAGGAAGTGTTACCTCTATCGGGAAGCGCACCTCAATTAAGTCGGTGAATAAAGCGTCCAGTGAAGATATAGTCAAGAGTAAAATTATTCAGCGGCGCATGTATAAAAACTTTCTAGAGAGTGACACAGCTATCCGAAGCTTTTTTCCGATTAGGGGGGTTAAATAGATGAACACTATGCGTGAAATCATCAATTAGAGAAAATAACGTGCACCTCCCAAAGAAGTTGTTTCTATTTGTCCACAAACATTGGAGTGAATAAGTTCAAGTTTTTCCGTTGTATGAGTACCAGAGTTTTTAAATGGTGAAACCTTTTGCTTACTTCTGACACAAACGGCACAATGTCATTATTTTCATTTTTGAAGTTAAAATTGCTATTCGGAGCAACAATATTTTTCAATTTGTTCATGTATTCAAAATTAAGGTGTCCTAATCTACGGTGCCATAAGTCGGAGTCAATCTTTGCAGAAAATAACTTTTCATCTGTTAAGAAATTTGATTCAAACAGATTATCTTCCAGTCTGCCTTTTGCAATCAACGTATTTTCTTCATCATAAATTTCGCAAACTGATTGGTTGAATATGACAGTATTACCATTTTTAATAGTTCGACTGACTGACAGTAGATCACAGATAAATTCTGGGCCCATAACCTTTTGGAAGTTCATATAGAAGCTCATAAGTAAAATATTATATGAAATTGAATACATTTATTGAATAACGCATAAAACAATATATACCTATATTTAATACATAGATACACAAGACAAATAGCAGTCATATGTATATTGATGCAAGGTTCTTATTCCAACAATCTTAAAGAATATTTTATTTACATTGAGGTATAATACAATTTTGAAAGGAAAACTTTGTGTAAATGGTCAAACTGATGTATTTCTTTCGTGATATCACTATACCCTCAGTCTTAATTTATTTTCTCCATCCTTGAACTGAAACAACAGTTTTATAATGTAAAAATAAATAATTGAAAGAACTGAGGATTCTATGGACTATGGATTCTATTAGTTGTGACGTCACATAATTATGTAACCTATGTACTACTGTCATGACAGACTGGCTGCCTATACATCACACTGGAACTTAACCCTTAATGAATATATCTATAAAGATCTATGTATTGAAATGTACCGTACCTAGGGCATTTCATCTCTTTTAAATTTTACCTATTTATTACCAAAATTAATTACTTTATTATTTCTAAATTAAGATCATTAAACGTTCATTATTATTTCATTACAAAGAACCAGAATATAAATCGTATTATATTAGAAATCTCAGGGTTAAATAACATTTCATTTTAGGAGCAAAAGTGCGCGTTTGAACGCACAATTTTAGTCAGTTATCAATATGTTAATGTAAACATAGAAATTCCAATGCACTACGCATACGTGACTGCAGTCCTGTGTGTGCGAATCTGTTAGAAAAGCATCAACATTTCAAGGGAAAATCGACTTTAAAGGTCGTGACGTCAGGGGATACAATTTGTATAAAACGCGGGTCCCGGCAGGACTCGAGGTGATTGCTAGTCGATCATCCAGCTTGGAATTTATTCCGAGTTAGCCTTTACGGTTTTATCAACTCAAGATTAATTTCTCTGAGTTAGCTGGAGGATTTATCCTTACAGTTTACAACAAGGTGATTGCTAGTCGATCATCCAGCTTGGAATTAATTCCGAGTTAGCCTTTACGCTTTTTATCAGCTCAAGATTAATTTCTTTGAGTTAGCTGGAGGATTTATCCTTACAGTTTACAACGAGGGAAGACACGGTGCATTTATTTCGCAAAGTCCATGAAGTGCAACTATTTCGGTATGCACAACCCGGGGCGACAGATTGATGAAATAGGGGGGAGATGATGTGAACGAATTACTAGGTAAAGGTTAGGCTATCTAACAGGGTTTTAGTATATTAGTTTATTCCAAATTCTAAATGATTAAAGTAATTTTTTATAAGTTTAAATATCGTAAAATAATATGTTTAGTTGAATCTCTGAAAATTAGAGTTCTATAAGATTAAATACGACTTTATGTTTTGGTTCTCTGGCAAAGGTAAATAAACTTACGTATTGTGGTACCAAGAAAACATTTTAGTAGATAGGAAAGTTAATTAGGGTCACTTTTCAGTTTTAATTATTTTATACATTTTAACTTAACTCGCTGTGATTGTGGGATTTCAATTCACTGGGGCGGGTTTGCTAAATAAAATATGTGCAATCGGTTATTCGGTCAATAACCTGTACGTTAAAATAGGTCAGCTGTCTATTACCGACACCATACTTTGAGTCCGTCCCCGACCACCCTTCGGTGTTGTTTGTTGTGGTCATTTTGTGTCAACGCACACTTGGACCGATGCAAGCCACACCGTGGGGGGGAGGCTACTTTAATTTACAAGGATTTCGGCCGTCAGTTCATAACTGCGCTGTATTTGTTATTACGTATAATCAATTGATTGAGGTATTACTCTAGATTTGTTGGGGTTGCCTGTCTCTTGACTGTTTAATTACTACTGATTGGTAGAGAGCACTTCGCCTGATTTTGGTGATGTTCTAGTAAAAGAAAAACTTCGAAACAGTTGGGTTACATGTGTGATTCTAAGAATAATCAATTGATTAAGGTATTACTCTAGATTTGTTGGGGTTGCCTGTTTCTTGACTGTTTAATTACTACCGATTGGTAGAGAGCACTTCGCCTGATTTGGGTGATGTTCTAGTAAAAAGAAAACTTCGAAACAGTTGGGTTACATGTGTGATTCTAAGAAACCTCGAGGCTGCCATGTTCGCGAGTCATGCAGGGAAATTTCCCGTACAGCAGGTATGAATTTACGCTGACTTCAGACTCCGACAGTCAAATATAGACGGACATTTCTGTCACTTAACATTGGTTGTTTTGCACATGTTTTATATTGGCGAGTCCGGCACAGGTATTAATGTAATTACATCACAGCATTGCTTTGTGTCTCTTCAGGACCTAAACAAGTTTTCAGGCTATTTTCCACATCAATTATTATATTCGACGATAAAACAGTGGTTATTTTTCCACTAGCTTTGTATTTCATTATCAGGCGATTGCCACGACAATTGTTAATTACTGCAACATATCAGAGAATTTCTCGCAACAATAAATGTATAAAACATATATTTGTTTTCTTCTTACATATTTTCAAAACGTTACCTAACATATACAGGGTGAGATTAGCCTCACTCGACTTAACAGACTCAGTGCTATAAAATAAACAGCAGAACCATAAAATCAATAATAAAAACAGTTTTCTCAACAAGGCAATAGTGGCTTGGTCTCACAAACAATAGTGCATAAAAGATTCTTCCTAAGGTGGAATAATTACTAGGAAACTATGAGAGTTTTCCAAAGGTATAAGTATCAAGTGTTCAATTTAATTCACAAAGTAACCAATAGCTAGTATTATCAAACTTTATATAAAAGAACCTGGGTAAACTATAAACGGGGTAGAACATAAATTGGGGAAATAATAATTTGAGGTTACTACACACACAACGTAATTTGGGTCCTAATTTATAGAAAACTAGACGATCACGTAATTGGCCAAAAGTATTGTTTGTCTTTCCCTAAAAAGAAGGATAAATAATACACATAATACAATAAAAACAACAGAGGGGGGTTGGGGTTATTCAGTATTCACATTGCTATTGAAATTCGACAATAACGAGCATCCCCATCAAGATGACAGTCAGTAAGTAACTTTCTTCATAGCTACAAACTGTCCAATTACCTGATAAAAACCTTTAATTTGTTCCAAGTTTTATAATGAAAATAGATTTATTGCATCGTACATATGAATTTCATATTGTTTGCGAATGTTTACAAGTAACATTGTCATGTGTCGGAAGTATTTGCTATTTTTCAAAGTTGGCAGTTATAAAAAAATACAAATGTAAATAAACAGACCACATAAAAACTCATGTGTTTTGTTTATTTATATATTTGTAACACACAATCAGTATAACTAGTATTGAGGCAGAAAGCTGCAGGAAACCGGGATAATCGTAGATTGTCATCCCCAGTTAACTTGACAACACGAAAGCGTGCGGTTATTTTCGTGGTAGTGTTTGGTTTGATTCTCGCATAAAAGGCTCTTAGCAATGGCGCAGTCATTACTGTTTATACATAAACAAAACAAAACAACTATATATAACTACAAAAAATGATTGAAAACCCGATGATCTTACAATAGATGGGTCACATATTCTATTTACCATGCAATCGATGTTACGTATTTACTACACGCCATGATTGTGAAAGACATTTAAATTCGGCTATCCGTCTACAAAATATTGCCGGTACAGTTACAATAGAGACATTTTTTCATGATTCGTGTGTCATGTTCTGTGCATGTAATTTACCTTGAAACATAGTCGACAATGCCAAGTTTAGAGGTTCCTTTGCAAAATACGTACCAGATTTTCCTTTACCTTTTTAGCTATACATTACGTAAAACATATCTACCAAGTGTGTATAAAAATGTTTAAGGGAATATTATAGAGGACATACGAAATAAATTTTTGTGGTTGACAGTGGATGAAACTACTGATTTTCGGTGTAATAAGGTTGTTAATGTTATATTAGAATTTTGAGAGTTCAAGAGGAAAATAGATCTTTAACATCTTTGTTAAATGTTTTTCTAAAATCTAATTTTCTGAAGCTATGTTTTATTTAGTATTGATGACCCTACTATCGATTGCTCTCATTTAACTTGTTGAGGAAATACACAAATTTTATTTTCAATAATTCAATTATTCCTAAACTTGAAATATTTCAGAGGGTCTGTTTATTTTTTATGAGTATTTCATGTAAGTTTACAGTAGAAATGCCTGCGTCAGTACAGGGTGTCTCACCAGGAACTGCATCGATCGATATAGAGAAAAGTACGCACTAGAATATTTTGAAAATTTAGGGAGCTATTAACGGCAGTGTGGCCAATCCAATTAATATAATTACAAGCATCTGGCACTACAATAACCTTTATAACTTTCTTCAGGTAAAAGATACTCATTTGCTTTTTGGCATAATGTGAGCTACGCACTACAGTTTAAACAAATTCAATAATAGTATACCAAATGTTCCATTTTTGACGTTACATTTTGTAAAATTCAAACCGACAAAAATTACTTAAGTCAAATGGAACACCCTGTATTTTTTTACATCAAGTTATGTATAATTAAATTCCTTTTTTTTCTGATATAAGCATTGTGGGGGTTTAAGTTACAACTTTATTAAATATTTGCGATTTTCTTAGAAATTCAAGAATTTTTAGTAAAAATTTTATTAAATTAGCGATGATTAGAAACAATCAGTAATGTCAGTCATTCTCTTATGTCAAAAAATGCCACCGTGATTAAATTACACTCACGAAGACTTTTTTGAATTTGTTTATTATTTATGGAGAATGTGATAAAGTAATATCAAGATACCACCAAAGTCAATGGTACGTTCAAGAGGTGCATGCTTTCGGAGGTGGATATGTTATGGTTTGGGATTGCATTCTGCTTGGAGGTCCTATAGAGCTGTATATTTGTGAAAGTATAATAACAGGTGAAATTTATGCATGAGAAATCATTAGCAACATAATTATCATTGTAATTTGGAGCCCAATTTCTGAATAATAATGCTCATCCATATAGAGCTAGGATATTATTAAAATAGCCAGAACTGGATGAAATTGATCATTTGAACTCTCCAGATCTGAACTTCCATTATATATGCCTGGTATATGCTTGGAAGATTACTAATAATTCATCAGTCATGCACCTGTTAACGACGGTAGAACTCCAAGGCAAATTCTTTTGAATTTATGGGATACCTTTGAATCAAGAGTAGAAAAGTCATTTGATTTCTAGTACCCCTAGTACAGTAAACAGGAGTGAAATAACACTCTATTTTTTTCGCAAGGTCACTTTTTCCATAAGAAACGACAACATACTTAATTTTTTTCGATCAGTTTATTTCCAGTATAGATAAACATCCCAAATTCCCTTCTGTTATTTAAAAAAGTAACAAAGCACTTAAGTAGGGTTCAATCATTTTATTTCTATCTTAGTATGTTGTAGATTTTTGTACAAACCTTCCACAGACACCCTGTATATATAGCTAAATACCATTTAATGTTATTGAGGAAAGATCCTTGATCGCTCTTACTAAAGAAAATGTTTTTCGTTCAAAAATGTCTTTTTTTGGTTTTTTGTGTTTATTTTCATTAAATTGAAACTCTAATGATCTCAAATGCCTTTCACTACTTTACCGGAGAATGTAACTGAGACAATAAACTTAAGCATAAATAAACATATTAATAATAACACACACAAATTCATAATATCTAAAACTATTAATAGTTGTCTAAAATATTATGTTAAAATTAAGTGATAAGTGTGACGATAGAAACGGACAATACAAACATAACATTAAATTAAATAATTCTACCACAATTGAAAAATTGCTGGGCCATTTAAACCAATCAAAGACATCCGTTGTTTAAACAATGCTTAAGCGAGATTAAAAGGCAAATATAATATTTAACTTTGGATAGGTCTTTGATCAAACACAAGGAAAACGATTATATGTTGCAAATCTCTTGGAGAAAAATATCTTGACAAAATTCGGTTTAGTTTATCGGTGCCTATTGTGTGGCAATTTTCAAAAGTAGAAGTGTGAAAACAGTATTGATAAATTTACTTTATGTAGTGTCATCGAGATATTTTTCTTACAGAGTAAGAAACAATTGAACAATTATTTTAGGAAACTAAATTTCATAAATTTTGTATAGGCTCAAATTCATTATGTTCATTTATTTTATTTTATTTAAAACATAAAACAATGGCAATATTTAAACTGCTCGTAATATTTAAATAAGTAGTACCATGTATATATTTCTATTTCAGTAACAAAAATTAGCTATTTTTATGCAAAAATTTGCTTGATAAAATTTACAAAACTTTTAAATTAGATGTTATGAATTTAAACTGTTACTAATCTCCATTTCACTGTTCCTTCTATTCCTCATAGAAACAGAATTACGCTTTCAACATGATAATACATTTAGTTTACCAACTATTTTCTTATGAAACGAGTACCTACCAAATTTTCGAACTTTTTGAATAAGAATAAGCGATAAAAAAATTGGTTAGGTTATTTGAACTTTCAGAAGTCTAATAAAAAATTGTTTTCTGCTCATATTTCATTAACCTTGCTGTTTTTTCTTAAAAAAAATTCAGTATGCGGTCAACAAAAGACAATATACACTACCCCAAAATCATACATATTCTCTACGGCAGTGGTTACGTTTTTCACTGTTTTTTACATTTTTTTCCATTTAATACAGATTATTACTTATGACTATACATCGGAGGAGTCGGTATTCCCCCAGAGACGGCATCTATACTCTTATTATTTACTAAGGTGAGATATACAAATTACTGAGATGATATATACAGAGTGTTTCAGATTTAAAGTAACATAATGTAATGGGAAATAGAGTAAACTAAGGGCCATTTTTTCGAATTTATCTGACATAAATTTAATGGAGGATGTAAAAACTGACCCTTAGCTGAATTAAAAACGTCTCCGAACTTACCCTTGAATGTTAATTATTTTTAATTAAAGCTGTAGTCGACTAAATTTCTGAAACGGCTTTAAATATTATTTAGATAATACTTGGTACAATTATTATATTCTTTTAGACCAATCAAAAGCATAATTGATTCTGAACAAATTCCAAGATGACTCAATTTTTATAATGTTACTGTCAGTGCCGATAACATCACCCTGTGTATCATTTTTTGGTAAATGTTAGTATGTTTTTGAAATGTCAATAGACCAATGCATAAAATACTGTCATAATAATTGATGACACAGTTAAGGTTCTTCTCCAATAAATTTTCAAAAATATTGTTTCACCAAATTTTAAATTCTAGAAATAAAGCAATCAACTAGCTAATATCACCATTTTATTGCACAGCCTCTCTATTTTAAGCCGTTAGAGGATTGGGGCGAGAGTACTATGCTTCGCTGGTCTGGTTGTTACCCATCCAACTACTAGTCGCAGTATCAACTCAATACAAAAAAAGTTTATTTAAATTAAAATCAAAAACACAATGTATATTGCTCTCAGCGGACACTCAGTCCGTTGCCGGCCCAGCATCCCCGCGTATGGTGATAACGGGGCAATTGTGGGGCGGAACGGGACCAGTCCGGGCTTAGAGCTAAAAAACTTTAAATAATAAATAATACAACATCTAAAAATAGAACATTTTCAATTGTATAATATTAACAGGAACTACAAATCAACGACACATGCAAAAACATGTGCCGTTGATGAAAAACTTTAAAATAATGCAAAACAAGCAGAAAATAAACTGTAAAAGATTTGTGTACAAAAATTTAGAATTTTGATGATGCTACGACGAGCCAAATTGCACAGTAAAAGCTCGCCTCTAAATAATACAGAACTACGGAGCGGGAATGTCCAACTCCACTTATCTTTGGGTATGTTTAATGATATTTCTTGTATATAATAATATGCTGCAATTTACTGATGGTTAGTTTATAATATGGAATGAATTTTGTGGGGAATTATGATAACAAAAACGAATAAAAAGAAAAGAAGAGAAAAATGAAAAAAATTGTTGCCCCTTTTATAGTTTGGGAGTGTCATCGCATTTTGTGATAGGGGCGTGGTCTAAAGTTGTTTGAACATTTTATTTATTTTATTCGAAATGACGAGTTATAGGCCCTTATTTGTGTAATGTTGGCTGATAGTGACAATCAGAGAGTTTAAATTCATAAAATTTGTGTAAGATATCTCTGATATATTTCGGTCATTGCAAAGTTGTCGTAATTTCCTTAGGGGGGTATATCTTGTTGAATTACTTACGAGGCGAAGAGGTTTGTTTTCCATTACCTGCAATTTGTGTGGTCTTCGCGCTTGCAGAACACAACACCGGCGCAGAATATACTAAGGTCGGTCGCACTATCATGGTGTAAATTATTTTTTTATTATCCTTGTTTAGTATCCTATTCCCCGCCATCAGTATAAACTCCTGGACAAGGAATAGACGTATCATCTCATTAACATGTTTTCCAAAATAGAGTCCTTTGTCCAAAGTTACGCCTAAATATTTTACATCTTGTTTCGTCTCAATTTGGCTGCCCTCATCGAAATAGGTGTAATTATTTTATTGTTAATTTTCTTACTAGTGAAAACAATAGCCTCCGACTTGGCGATGTTCACCTTCACCTTCCACTTGACGTAGTACTCCGACGCCCGTACCATCAGCTGCACACTGTCCTGAGCATGGTGACTGTGGCAGTACATGGCGATATCGTCGAGGTACATCGCAAGTTTGGTGTTCAGGAATTGTGAAAAGTCGGACACGTATATGTTATATAATTTTGGCGCAAGAACCGACCCCTGCCAAACGCCTGCCCTAATGTCCCTCTGTGTTGATAAAGTTTTGTTCACTCTCATTCGCAGCATTTGGCCGTGCAAGTAAGAGTTTATCAGTGGCCCGAAAAGTCGTACTGATGCAGTTTATTTATGAAACCTGGCAACCAGACAGTATCTAAGGCTTTCTCAATATTTAAGAGCACCATATCGGTGCTCTTGTCAAGATTATACTGTCGTTTAACATCATTGACTATCCTAACGATCTGCTGAGTCATACTGCGTCCCTTCTTAAAACCGAATTGAAAATCGTCGTTGATTTCAAGATCTTCCTGGGCGGTGTTTATTGGATAATTTTGATTGTGTATGTTTTCAAACTGGTTGGCTAAATGGTTGGCCTTTTGTCCGTCTCGTATATACGTCGTCTGGAGGCCTAGTCGTAGTACTCGTTGCTTTACCTTTATTATTATCGTTCTACGCGATGAGTAAAGGCGGTGCCATGTTCGACTCTGGTTTTAATACATATCAACCAAACATTTCTAGGAATTTTTCTTCGATATATATCAGTATATAACAAAAAGTTCGTATTAGAATGGACATTTTATTTCTCGATTTATAAAAAACTATGTTGATCTATTGCTTTTCTTAAGAAATCTATCAATAAAAAGTTGTCACGTGATATCCGATACAGTCGAAATAATTCATAATTTTTATTAATTTACCGAAAATTACATTACTTCTAAAAATTTGGAAAAACGTCATTGAGAAAAGTTGTTTGTAAGCAAATTTTAGACCCGCGTGTAAATAACCCCTCTGGATGTCTTAAGACAAAAAAATTGTCAATCAAAAGTTACTCGTGACTCCGTTATAACCTAATTTACATCTTCCAAATGTTTTTTTTTATTTTGTATTTCATAAGGCCGGTCCCTACAGTTGCCGCACACTATGATTCATTATATTTGAAAAAGTAGCCATAAATTGAATGATAGGGGGTTATTAAAGCTGATTAATTCTCTATTTAAAAAAAATTAACAATAAAATACTAACAATTACCAAAATATGGTTTATATTTGAAGCCGTGATGCAAAAATTGTATTTATCTGTTTCATGTCTTTCTCCCACGCATTGACAGTGTTAAGCATTACTGATTTCACTAATAAAGAATAATTGAACAACAAATAACTGCAATATGTACGATTCCGTTGCACACTTTGGTGAGGGCAATCCGGAAGAAACGGACAGGGAATGGGAAGATTTTGCGAAATTACTCGAGCAAAAGAAGAAGAAAGAGTCACAAACATTTTACCCTTGTCCACCACAGGAAGATGTAGAAGACTACGTGCAAACTCTGGTAAGTAGTTCTAGAATTTAATTCCATCTGATTAGCAAAAAAGAAGTTATTAAATATACAGAATGAGTCAGTTTTTTTTGTAGACAAACTTTACCAGGAGATAGAACACATGTTTTTAAAAAGAAAAGTTTCTATAAACATATGTCGTAGAATGCTTCGTTTCCGAGATACAGGGTGTTGATTATAATATTTTTTTTCTCGAATTTTCATTATCTTATATACGAATGCTTAGATTTTTTCCATGTTTGGGGGATAATGCCTATTAATTAAGGGGCATAAAACAAGCGATAAAAATGTCAAAAACTTACACAGTGGCGGAGTGGAGAGGGTGCTCCACTCCTTTCTTAAACAGAACTTCTACACCAATGACTATTTTTTAAAAAAACTGTTATTTTCATTTTCTACATACAGTTGAACAAAAATAATGTCCCTTCTTCTGTTTCGAAATTCCTGTGCGTTTCCTAGTTATTTTGATTTTATTGTTTGATGTGGTACTAAATTAAGTAATTTATTTATTATCAATTATCGGCTAAATATTTAATTCTTTCAACGAAACCTACCTAAATATGGTTTGTTAAGGATTCTAAAAAGCCGAAATCTCTTATTCTTTATCTCTTCCCAATGTAGTCAAAATAAATATTTGTTATATCAAGCCATACTCAAATACAAGACTTTTATAAGTTGAAATCTGTTTAGTACACTAATTTTAACAATCCTTATTCATAAAACACAAATAAACTTGTCAGTATGAGTACTTGAAAATCACACTAATAAATGTTTATGTCATTTTATAGTCATTAACAATGCAAGTTTGACTATGGAATTTTTAACGAAATAAATTTGATTGCCAGAACGAGGCGTTGCAGTTGAGCCGATTTTTGCGGCAGTCAAACAAGTTTCGTAAATACATAATTAAACATGTATTGTCAATATTTTATCTTCATCTGTGAAAATAATAAGTTTCCATTTTATTATGTGCAAGACAAATTACTTAAGGTTATAAATGTTGGAAAATTTTATGTAAAATTCAAAATAAGTCAACTTATTTTCAGCTTTAACAAATAGTGGTCGATGTATGTATTGCTATGGTAATTTCTATAAAGAATAAATGTTGCTGTTCTTGTTATTATTGTTCAAAAAAAAATCCACTTCAATTTTATGTAATTCCTTAGGTAATTCCAAAGGTATGAATTTGTTTACAAGAAGTTCATGGACTGGATAAATGATAACCAGAAAAACTCTTTCTAGGAAAACGTTCTTCTGACTTATATTAATAAAATATCCAACGATTTAAATAAAGCCATCTACTGTGTGGAGTATGTATTCCATGTTCGCAATACAATTAACTTCAAACATAACGTGGATATTTAGAAATACGCTAAACTCAAAGCATTTCTAAAGCGCAGATCGACGAAGTTCAAAAGCAAAAAAGCTAAAGTTTTAACAACACAACACAACACAAATTCAGACATTTATTAATGAAGCACCTGACGATAAATTCCTGTTTACAATAATATATTAAACAACAAGTTTAGGAAAGCAAAAGTTTTACTAAACGAATATAGCTTTTGAGTACGAGCGAGCACAGCGAGCGAGTAACTTAAAAGCTATATGAGTTTAGTAAAACTGCTTTTTCTTACGAGGTTTGTTTATACTATTTTTTCGCATTTTGTGTTAGTAATTATAAACAAATAATCATAGATATAAAAGCATTACAAAGTTAGAAATTTAAAAAATTTCATAGTAAGTACCTGGGTAGGATTTCCGTAACCTAGTAACCTGACACGGCTTTGTTTATTTACATAACAACAGTTAACAAGTTTCATTTTTGTTAGTCGAATTGAATTTGTTACATATTAATTATAAAAATGAGTCTTGCTACTGAAAACAATTTAAAAAATTGTTCTGAAGACATTTTAAATGTTGCTCGAGAAGCGTCTTCGAGCTTACTTTCTTTAAAATCCAAGGAAAAATACGAGAAGGGATATGAAATATTTTGTAATTGGAGGATGACAAAAAACGTACTAAGAACTGATGAAAGTGTAATGCTAGCGTATTTTTTTGAGAAGGTAAGCTATTTTTTATACATATTTTAGTGTTTTTCATACAGTCTCATTATTTTAGGCAAAAGCTCTTAAGGTATCCAGTTTATGGTCTACATATCCATGTTGAAAAGTACTATAAAAATAAACGAAAATGTGGATATATCACAATACAAAATGCTACTTGCCTTCTTAAAACATCAAAATGACACATACGAAGCAAAGGAATCAAAAGTTTTGACTATGGAAAACGTTACTATGTTTTTAAAAGAGGCTCTAGACGATAAGTTCTTATTAATGAAAGTGGTACTAATATTTAGTTTAAATGGGGCATGTCGGCGTGCAGAATTGTGCAGCTTAACTGTAAAAGATATAGAAGACATGGGGAAAATGTTAGTTATAACTTTACATGATGCAAAACCCAAAAAGAAACGTGTATTTATCGTAGGATCAGAGTGCAACGGATATGAAATTTATCATAAGTATTCACGATTGAGACCCAAACAACTAAAACACAATATATTTTTCATTTACTATAATCACGGTAAGTGCACGATACAACCAGTTGGCATCAACGGTTTTGCAAAAATTCCCCAAATAGTTGCAGAATATTTAAAACGCCCAGATGCATCCAGTTACACTGGCCATTGCTTGAGGAGGACGTCTGCCACCTTCCTCGCTGACAGTGGAGCTGACATTCAAACACTTAAAAGTCATGGTGGATGGCAGTCAACTAGTGTGGCTGAAGGGTATATCGACGAAAGCATCGCCAATAAGTTGAAAATTTCAAAAAAATATATTTCATCAGCAAGAACTAGTGGCACCTTAAGATCATTCAGGGATGCAGAAGAAGAATCATAATAGTTTTCAGGAAGAACAAATAGAATTGAATAAATCTGGTGTTGTTAAGTTTTCAAATTTGAATAATTGTAGTTTCTGTCAAACTGTGTTTTATTAACAGTGACATTACTATATATTAAAGTGACATTTCTATGTGGTAAAGTGCCACTTTAATAAACGATTTTTAATTTAGTAAAATAGCACATTATTAGTCAAAATGCGAAAAAGATAACACAGCAATTTTTTTGACCTAGCAACGAGACGAGTATATCCTTATGTATTTTTGATCGCTGATTCCGAATCCGGGGTCAAAAAAAGTCGTACACCCCCAAAAAAAAATTTTAGAGCCAAAAAACACCCCTGAATCGTTTTGTTTAATATTTTCGGGAAAAATTGAATGTATTATGAGAAGAAATAAAGGTAAATTACAGCGTTCACCCTATCGGTATGAAACGCACCCCCATAGAGGTGAGAACCACCCTCATCTGCCACCAAACCAATTGATAACGACAATGACTGAAAAACATCTAAAAATGTTTAAGTTTCGTTAGGTTTGCAATAAACTGACGTAGAATTCACGTAATACCCCAAAACTACCCCTATAGCGTTATGAAATGGAAAAACGATATCAAGGAAGATGGGACGAACAAATGATAGCAGACTACTGTTGGTCTCTGAAAAGAGACACGAAAGAACAACACACACGACAGTCAGTAAGAAGATTGTTTGAAAATAAAGTTAAAAGATACCATAAAAAAAAGATTAAAAAAAAGAAGAATTAAAAGCTACTAACGTAAAAGTACTTCTCACCCCCTTCAGGGATGCGTTTTATACCCAAATGGTGTTAAGATTGGTGACAAATGACTGTTAATATCCTAGTTATAAGGATCTCTGCAAATAAGAACATCCATATAATGAAATCGTTATCAAATTTTGTTTTTTCCTTTCTTTTTTCTGTAATTGAAGTTAAGGGTTGTTTTTCATAACGCTACAGGGGTAGTTTTGGGGTATTACGTGAATTCTACGTCAGTTTATTGCAAACCTAACGAAACTTAAACATTTTTAGATGTTTTTCAGTCATTGTCGTTATCAATTGGTTCGATGGCAGATGAGGGTGGTTCTCACCCCTCTATGGGGGTGCGTTTCATACCGATAGGGTGAACGCTGCAATTCACCTTTATTTTTATCGTAATACATTCAATTTTTCCCGAAAATATTAAACAAAGCGATTCAGGGGGTGTCTTTTGGCTCTAAAATTTTTTTTGGTGGTGTACAACTTTTTTGACCCCAGATTCGGAATCAGCGATCAAAAATACATAAAAATATACTTGTCTCATTGCTAGGTCAGAAAAATTTTTTTTTGTGGGGCTGTGTAATTATTACATTATTTCATGTTAATGTGAAAATACATTTTAATCATTTTATATAGGTAGTATTAATTTTTGGCATTGCTGGAGCTTGCCGTTCACATGAGTTACGAGATTTAGAAATAACTAATGTTCAACATAAAAAAAAAAGCGTTACTTGTAACTATACCTAATACAAAAACTCACACGCCACGTTCTTTTGCAATTACAGCCAATTACTACAACATTTGTAAGAAGTGTATAGATCGTCGTCCATTAGGAATAAACAATACAACCTCTCGATTCTTCCTCAATTACCAAACTGGCAAGTGTATACAACAAGTGATTGGAATCAATAAATTTGGAAATGTTCCAATGCAAATTGCAGCATTTCTTAATTTGCCGGATATTCAATTGTATACGGGCCATTCATTAAGAAGGCCACTGTTCTTGTAGATAAAGGAGCTTATTTAACAGAAATAAAACAACTCGGAGGTTGGAAATCAAGCGCAGTGGCAAAACAATAGATTGAAGACTCAATAAATAATAAAATGACACGAGGACAGAAGATATTCCAATTTCTTGAAAATACGTCTGAAACTGTAAATATGCCTGAAACTATAGTTAACTTTGATGTTGATGACTTCGTCAACATACCAATAAACCGGCCTATAGTAACGAAATCGACAACTGAAAATTTACCTTCAATAAGTACCACAGAAGTTAGCACTGTTAATACAAATCCAACTGTCAATAATTATAATAATTGTATTTTCCACGTTTATAAAAAAAAATAGCATTTTCTCCTCAATATGAAAGACGTTTTTATCACTCTTAATTACATATACCTAATATGTATTTTCCAAGTGACTGTTGAAAATAAATAGTTTTGTAAATTCTAATCCAATATTTTATTGCAATGTCGTAGAAAAAATAGTATTTTCTACTCGAAATGAAACACGTTTTTTTCGTCGTAAGATTGCCGAACTCGTGGGCAAATTCTCTTCTCACGAAAGAAACATTATTTTCATCATTATTTCTTCCAATAAAAAAACAGAAAAAACTGTATTTCCTATTTTTATTTTTAGAGGACTTCCAGCCAGGTATATGGACAATTTATCCTACGTTTCGTCCGAGTTAAAAAAATTTATTGATGAAATCAATATACCGGAAAACTATATATTAATCTCTCTTGATATTACATCACTATATACAAATATACCAATAGACTTGACAATAGAAGCCATACAAAATAAATGGAATGAAATCAAACAATTTACAAGCATAGAGGAAAAAAGAATTTATTTCTACCATAAAATTTATATTAAATTCAACATACTCCTCGTTCAATAAAATCTTTTATAAATAAATAGAAGGACTAGCTATGGGCCAACCACTTTCAGCAGTGTGTGCAAATTTAACTCTGGAATATCTAGAAAACCAACTAATACCGACACTTTCAAATAAAATTGCATTTTATAAACGATACGTAGACGATTGTCTACTATGCGTTAATAAAAATGAGATACAGTACATACATATTACAGAAATTCAATGAACAACACAGAAAAACAAAATACACATTAGAAACAGAAAATGAAAATAAAATAAACTTCTTAGACCTGACTTTAATTAGATCTACCAGGAGAATTAAAACTAATTGGTATCAAAAAAGTATGAGTTCGGGACGATATACCAACTTCCAATCAAAAACTAGTAATAAATTCAAAATTAGCATTATAAACAGCCTCGTGGACAGGGCCATTTTATTATCAGATAAACTGTTTCACAGAGGAAACATAATTAGAATCAAAAACATTCTTTTAAATAACTTTTTACCCGCCACCTTGTATGAATAAGTATATTCAAAAGAGAATACAGATAATAAATAACAAAAGCAATAAAAATCAAGACATAGATTTACAATGTAACTGCTTTGGACCCATATTTAACAACACAAACCAGGACAAAACTCAAAACAATCCAAATAGAGACAAAATATACATATCGGCACCATACATACCACAAGTATCAGAAAAAGTTCAAAAAGAATTAGGTAAATATAACATACAATTAGCATACAGAAATGATAATAGCATAAAAAATAAATTATATTCAAAACTAAAAGATCCAATAGAGAAATTAAATCAAACCCATGTTATTTATAAAATTGATTACTCAGATTGCGATAGGTGTTACATTGGACAAACCCAACAATATTTAAATAAACGTATAAATCAACATAAATTATCAATTAGAAATTCCATAGCAACTCCTAGTTCATGTAGCACAGCATTAGCTGAACACGCCATAAATAATTCACGTAATTTTAACTTTCCGGATACAACCATACCGCATAAAGAAAGAAATTCCAAAAAACGCATGTTTTTGGAAATGGCCGAAATACAAAATAACAAAAAAACAGTAAATTATCAAACAGATATAGAAAATCTAAGTAGCATATATCGCAATCTTATTCAATAGTAACAATTTTTATACATCCTGTATATGTGCTAACTGCAAAATCTCTTCTCAACGGCTATCCAATATCATGAGAATGTTTACAATAACTCTGTCACTCGGACCATCAATATAAGTATACTATCAGCTGTTATAATTACCTACTCTTAAAAAGAACACACAACGACGATACCAAATACTGATCATTCTCTGCCTAACTCGTCGAACTACACGTACAACACATACCTACCAAATAAAAAAGTGATGAAAAACAAAATAAAACCAGCCCATATAATGAAATTAAAATAGAAAATTTATATTAGGTAAGAAAATACTTTTTTAGATATGTATTCTGTCACTAATCTAATTTAAAACTTATGTAAAACCATTATTTTTAGCTTTTAACCTTTGAAAAAGTCCGAAAACAGACGAAACGTAGGATATATTGTCCATATACCTGGCTGGAAGTCCTCTAAAAATAAAAATAGGAAATAAAGTTTTTTCTGTTTTTTATTGAAGAAATAATTTCTACTTTAACAGCCAACAACTCGTAAAATATCATCTATTATTTTCATCTATAATTGTAAAATATCAGTTTTCTCGGTGATTCTTAGCCCTCTTTTCTGAATTTCATGGATTTTGAATTTTAGACGGTGCGCCTAGGATGGCCGCTCTGGTCAACCGCTAATTATGATTTTAACCTTAAATGACATACAATACATCAAAGAACATACCAATATCGTTAATACCTGTCTGATCCATACAAAGGTACACACACGAAGACAAACTCTACACTACACTTGACGTATGTTTTGACAAACAAGTTAGCATCATCTCACCATACTCTATTTATAACGTGGCAGTTCAATAAAGAGAGCCATTTAGGATGGTAACTTTTTAAATATTAAGAACTATTCGTACAACAGAAGAGTTATTTAATTTGTGTTTTAATCATGACCTAATGATGGTACTGAGTTGCTGAGAGTAATTATTTAGCAATATATGTGTTAGTATCACACCAAAAACCTCAACTCTCCCTGTAAATTTAATAATTATATGTCTCTTAACCATGAAATTAAATATAGGTTGAGGATTACTCTTCTGTTTTCTTGAGTTTTATGGTTGTTATAGGTTATTAAAGAAAAAAAATATTATTTTACGTTTCGGAGAAGATCTTCTCCATCCTCAGAAAATTTATTATAATACAAAATACATAATATCCAAAAAGTTTTTATATAATTATAATAGTTCTAGCTTTATTGCATTGTCATTTTAAAATAAAGCTAGAACTATTATAATTATCTAAAAACTTTTTGGATATTATGTATTTTGTATTTTAATAAATTTTCTGAGGATAGAGAAGATCTTCTCCGAAACGTCAAATAATATTTCTTTCTCTAATAACCTATAACAACCATAAAACTCAAGAAAACAGAAGAGTAATCTTCAACCTACATCCTGTAAATTTATATTTTATTTCAAATTTACCAGATGTATGGCCGGTATAGCCGACAGTTGGGTGAATTTGCGAAATTAGAAAATTTAAAAGCAGCTGAAAAGAGAAGATTAAAAGAGGATAAAGCCCGAAAAAAAAGAACTTAGAGGATACCAAGGTAAAATATTGTATTATTCTGCCTCAATCTTAGTTCACTATTACAAGAACATTTGTTTTAATCACACAAAAAATAAAACTGTGAGCCATATTATTGTGAGACAAAATATTATTAACAAAAAAGTATTTAACACATTTTTTTCACACAGGTAAATTAGCAAAAGTAATACACATCCTATGGAAAAACACATTTGCAAGACTCGGAGAAGATTGGGTCTTTCTAGCTCTCTTGGGTGTAATCATGGCTCTTCTAAGTTTTATAATGGACAGAGGAATATCTATATGCAACAATGGTAAGTAAGAATAATTTATTAATTAAGGTGGTAATTTTTATCCATGGCTATGATAGCCATTCATCGTTCTAGTTATTGGTCGTTTTCGTCTTCGATCTATATAAAATCACAGATTTTCTGGTGGTTACTACTGATATAATACGAATTTTCTTAAGCTCGATCTTGGAGAGTTCCTTTAAACAAAAATATTGACACAAAAACCTAAAGATATGCATGTCTGTTCATTGGTCAATTAGACACGGAGCACAGTGGACGGAAACGCCAAAAAGCTGGCCAAACTGAAAAAAATGAAGATTTTTTTTGAAATGGAAACGTTTTAAATCCTTGTAGTGGTACCCCTAGCATTAGAAATGACCATTAATACCGGTCCGGGTTCACTACCTGAGCGAGGAAATTATTTATTGTCCGACCGTGCAGCGCATCACTTCGGCAGCTCGCAACGATTCAAAAATCGATAAATTTTGTCTGCTGCGTAAAAATTCTCAAAGTGCAGTTTTCTGTGTCAAAAAAATGGATTCTGCATCAGAAAGTAAGTACAATTAAAATATCTCAGTATCAGATCAGTTTATTTATATGGTAATTAGTAAATAATTGTCGAAGTGGAGTGCATTTTTGTACATGCAACGATTCATAAACTCCACAAAAAAAGCCATAAGTTACGCGGTTGGTGATGGTTGGTCTTGAAACTTATTGGAATGTATTCATTGAACATTTTTTCGAAAGTGTATAAAAAATTAGCTGCATCTTTTTGCATCTTTGCGAGATATTGACCAAATTGTGCGCGAATGCACGGATGCATGCACATTCGTGCACCATAAAGTGGGCTCCTTTTGAATGCGTTCTCATGAAACGTCAATTTTGCACAACATTAATGTTTTTTTACGTCAATAACAGTGAAATAATGTTTCATTAAACCGAAAATAATAACTGAAAAATAGAGAAAATACATTTTTTTAACTGTAAAGTATCGCTGATATACAGTAAATCTATACTGTTTATGAGTGAATTTTTCATTGCCTTCTCACGTGTTAGAATTTAACATGGAAACTTTGGAGACATATATATATATATATATGTATATATATATACATACATATATATATATATATATATATATATATATATATATATATATATATATATATATATATATATATATATATATATATATATATATATATATATATATATATATATATATATATATGTGTATATATATATATAAAAAATATATTATTATAAATTGTTGTACATTTTATAATAAAATTAAAATGATTAAAATAACATGAAATATTAAAACGATCAAAGAAAAGTATGTATGTATGTATGTATGTATGTATGCATGTATGTATGTATACATACATACATACATACATACATACATACTTTTCTTTGATCTTAAATATGATTTGAAGGAAACAACTACTCAGCGGGCAAATACCCCGACCTGCATTGGATTACACCTACAAATCATGATAGATCGATAGCCAATATCATTTGTCAATTCCTAACCAGACATAGACCGGTTTCGAACTTATTTGTTCTCCTTAGTATGCCATAGGTTATGGAACAGACAAATGATAGTGGCCAACCTGCTAGTCATATACTGACTAAGGCAAATTGAGTAGTGGTGAGAGGTATGTGAAACTTCTCATATTGTCCAAATGCTACTATCCGACCGACATCATAGATGTCTCTGTGGCGGATAGCGACTTGCGAAGCACGTACCGAGAGCGGCGACCCCTAGCCCAAGTGGACTAAACTAATGTTATTAAATATGATTTGAAGGAAACAACTACTCAGCGGGCAAATACCCCGACCTGCATTGGATTACACCTTCAAATCATGATAGATCATATTTACATCATATTTAAGGACAGTAGTTTAGTCCACCTGGGCTAGAGGTCGCCACTCTCGGTACTTGCTTCGCAAGTCGCTATCCGCCACAGAGACATCTATGATGTCTGTCAGATAGTAGCATTTAGACTATACGAGAAAATTTTGCAAGGAAATGTGACCGGCAAAAAAACGTAGAGGACGTTTTTCGCAGGCTTTTAATAACTTCAGATCCAATTATTTCTAGTTTGCGAAAACTCCCTAAGAAAAAATTGCATTCATTGTCTCCTGATGCGATAGAATTGCTTGATCCACTCTCCGTTGCGGAAGTCGATACAAATTGTGTATTACACAGTGAAAACGACGAAGAGGACGATGAATGTAATTCAGATAGTAAATGAATAAAATTAATTTTCAAAGTCATTACACATTTTTATTCCATTACCCAGATCGTAATTTTCCCGAAACAAATGAAACACATGAATTCGCTTCAATTCAATAATAATTTTTGAACTATGTATATATTTTTGACCGTATTTTTTTTTGAAATTCTATATGGGATTCTTCGTCAGCGACTCAAAAAAACTGTATACAAAGTTTTGTAAAAATGCAGCGATAATTGGCGATTTTTGGTATGTTTTGGGGGGATTTCATGGCCGCCATTTTGTTTTTTTCAAAATTCAACTTCGGATTCTTGATCAACGACACAAAAAACCCCTGTATGCACAATTTCAGTAAAATAGCTCAATGCCTTTATAGTTTGGCCAGCTTTTCGGCGTTTCCGTCCACTGTGCGGAGGCGCGAATATAACATGGTGTGCTATGCTTTCCACCAATTGCTTGCTTGTTCCTGATACACTTCTTTCCATACTCCATCTCTTAAGCTAGGCTGTGCTGATGAAGAATAGTAATTCCGAAACATCAGTGTCCATTAGCTGTGTCGTAATTCATTTTGGTACATATGGCATGATTGATTGATTCCCGTTTAGTTAATTCTTAAACCCCTCGAATTCTCACTAAATAATAAGAACAAAGCAAATATTCAATTTCACATTCAAATGAAACCATTTCCGACCTGAAACAAGAGAAATAGGTATTTATCAAATATAAAAAAATGAAATATAAAGATAAATTACTCAGCAAATATAAGAAAACTAAATCAAACAAAGCATTCGCTATATCGTATATCTACATCACAAATTTAGATATCATATTAAATAACAAATTATCATTTTCTTCACGTATTGGAAACGTTTCTTCATCTTCCAGTTAATCTTTGAGTTTTATTCTTAGTAACTACATTTAGTTTTTAAGTATTAAGCAGATCTGTACTTCTAATTAGCTTCACGCTAAAATATTGTTATATCCAGGAATCCTCTATATTTAAAGAACCTCATATCGCCTCGATAGTGTGAGGGTCGTAAATATATAGAAGACAACAAATGTGTTGTCATTTTTATTATGCATCGTATGTATAAAACAAGATGGTTTATCTAACATCGTGGATTCGTTAATTGAAAGTCTAAGTAACACTAACTCACTACTTTATTAACTAATTAATAATTAACAACAATTAATTAATGACTGCCCTAATCATAATTACAATTAAACACACGTCTATCTTATTTTTTCTTTACTCGTTGACTTTCAACTTAAGACTGACTCGTGGACTCACTAAGCGTCTTATTTATACATCCATGCCCGGTCCAGAACATTCCTGAACATTCCCGACTGATCTCGTACAATTCTAGTTCCATCTATTCAGTCTACACAGTCCAGTGACATAACAATACAAATAGAACTACTAGTAAATTCCAAAAATATACAACAAAATTAGATGAGATAAGGTAACACAGAACAAAAAACTAAATATGGAAGTAGAGTACGAAATACTTGACCTCATACACCACAGCCCAATTTGGGTAAAAATGAGACAGTATAGGCACATAGAGAACTATATATACTGTCTGTGTCACCGTCATAGTACTAGAATAGGTACTCTAGTACCTACTATGTATAGGAGCACCAATGTTTTAGCGCTCTTCTTTTACGGAGAAGTTAAATGGATGCTTTTCCCATTTGTCGAACATCCAGATTATCATTATTACTGGACTATCAATCTCTCCTTGTGACGTTTATTTTATTTTTTAGCAAGAATATGGTTATATAGAGATCTTACACTGCACCCACCTGCCCAATACGCAGCCTGGATATCCCTTCCAGTATGCCTAATTTTATTTGGTTCCGGATTTGTCCAGCTTGTGGCTCCACAATCAATAGGTAAGTAGTACTCCAATAATAACACATACTATACAGAGTGAGTTTTAAATGCGTAGTTATATTTTAACCCTCAATATATTTCATCGTGTACAATTGATTGGCACTGTCAAAAAATTTTTTTGAACAAACAAATTTTTTTGATAATTTTTTCGTCCTCCAGCCACTGACATTTTGAGAGTCACTGGATAACTTTGTAAACACCGTTCACAGAAATGACGTAAGTGTTGCCACTGCCAGAGTTCGTCATCACAATTATCCTAACTCATGAATTGCAAATTTTGAATTTTTAAAAAAATTATTACCCTTTCGTCACGGACATTTTGTAAGACGGTATTAGACTTATTTAATATCAGTGTAGACGCCGCGCCGCACCAAAACAAATGTAATAGTTTATAAAACATTCAGCTCTTTTTAAGAAAGCATGATATCAGTACGCACTGGCCGAAAATAAGAAATAAACCTCAAGACAGCCAAGGCGCGATTGATTAGTCCTTTGTGGAAAGCGACACTTGTCACTTGTAGCTTGCTCTTAAAATAAAAGGTGTTAAAAGTATCTGTTTATCTATTTTTCCTTGTAAAAGTAGGTAATTCTGACACTTTTTTTATAAATAAACAGAACTAGTCCCGTAAGTACCAAATATTGAAAATATGCAATACTTTCTGTGTATATTAAATTATTATTGTCTCTAATTTATAATTTAAGTTTAATATGGTTCATTTCTAAAAATGAATCAAAGTTGAAAATAATCATTTTAAAAAGACGCATTTACTTTAAAAGAACGAAAAAAGCAGATTTGTTACAACAGTTACTACATGAATATATCATATGGGCTTGATGTTTGGATAGCATTCCATAGCCGTTTTGCTTGTCTAGCATTTTCATCTACTTGAAAATATGCTTTTAACATATCCAGCATTAGAATAATAAAATTAGTCGCTGTGGTTAATCATTACTTTTCACAAAATGAACCACCAAAGGAACAAATTATAAATAATAAATTTCGATAACATAGCAACTCAAAACTTCGAATCACAAATTTAATCATAAAAAACTATAAATAACGGTATTACCCATTTTTGTAAGTGTTAATGCAGACAGGTACGCGAACACTCGCGAACACTCGCGAACTATCAATAATACTGATTTTTACATGGGGTGTAGTGTTGCCAGATGTGTGAGATTTTCACATAGGTTATATTTATAAATTTCGTTATAAATAAATCATGATGCTTTTCAAAAAAATTTCTATTGACCTAACTGACGGTTAATTTAGTTAACTGAGCATTGAAAAAATGGGTCTTACCATCGCAACAGAAACAACAGAAGACAGCAAAAGACTATTATTTATTTGGGCTTGCATAACTAGCGCTGTTTACACGAGGTTCCGATTTATAAAGATCTACGTACACGGTATAAAATGTAATTCAGTTTACTTTTTTTTAATGGAAGAACTGGCCGAGGTCGGGGCTGACGACCTAAATTTGACTTTTTTTATTAACTTTTGCTAACATTGGTGTAAAATGGTAGACATTTTTAAATAATAGTTCTATTAAATAAGTGCAGGAAAATAATGGTATAAATACCATGAAAATAGTATGTCTGGCAACACTGATTAGGTGCGTGGTTAGATGTGTGAAGATCATAGGTTACATATGCGACGATAATATCGCAGTTCACATTATGGCATGGTTGAATTTTTATCATGCAATGGCCTATCCCGAGTAAAGTGCTGTTTTCTCAAGAAATAATTGATCTTTTTTATAAAAAATGACATATTCTATCCTCCTAACCGTCCAGAGTATTATGGTGGAAAGAAAATGCAAACTGTTAGGTACGACCAGTGTAAAAAGTAACAGAAGTGTGTGAAAATACTGCAAACTATTTTCCATCACCTGATTGTTATTGTGTTGCATCTTCAGTGTTTTACTATTAGAGGCCAATTAAAACAGTAGAGAGCTGATTTATTCCTTGCACCTCTACACAATTCAAATTATTGTAATAGCAGAGGGTAAGTACCTACTTCTTAAAAATAATAATCCTTTTATAAACTTTGAAAAAATGAGATGGGAACATTAAATTCCTCTCGAGATTCCCTAAAAAGTTTACTGTTCATCGAAAAATTTAGTTTTAGTTGTAAATTCCATATGAAACGCTTAAAAAGAAATGTTGATTGGTGCAAGAAAAAGTCAAAATTGTACATTTCTCACATTGAAAGGTATTTCAAAATGTGTAAAAATTATTTCAAATGGAGGAATTAATCGTTTAAGTAGGTAATTATTTCATCCAATGTTATTATAAATTTGGGAATGAACTTAATGCTAGGGCTCGGTTTTTCAATCGTGGGTTAGCTAAACTCACACTTTTAGAATTCGAATTTTTTTCAATTTTACATTTGTTTTGGAAGTGGTTATAGCAACAAATATTTTATGCTAAAGTAACTTTTAGTTGAAGTGGCTTGTATTAGAATCTCATCGATTTTTGTCAAAATATAATGCTAGGTAACCTCCAACTTATGTTAACTCACGATTGTAGAATCGCGCCTAGGTGAGAGAATTGCATAAGATATGCGGCAACGTTGCTTCAGTCCATTACATTATTTTAGCTAAGATATAGAATGTTTCCAATAACCAGCAGTTCCAAAACAGTTACATCATATTTTTTTGAAAGTCGATGACTCAGTTACACGTGGGAATTAAAAAATTATGTGTCAGAGGGTTTCTACAGATGTCAAGAATCGGTGGTTTAAATATAACTACACACTTAAGACTCACCCTGTAATATCCTGACATAGTATAGCTAAGGCCACATTTTGTTTCGTCGAACTGATTTTTAAAAGTCTTGTTAACATCTAGTCAAGACCAACTTAGCATATATAATTCTATTATATTTATAATTATTATCAAGACTAATAATATGTTGATTCTTTAGGGTCGGGCATCCCGGAAATGAAAACAATACTCAGAGGAGTAGCGCTAAAGGAATACCTAACATTTAGAACTCTCGTTGCTAAAGTTGTGGGATTGACCGTTACGTTGGGCAGTGGAATGCCACTAGGCAAAGAAGGTCCTTTTGTCCATATAGCTAGCATTACAGCCACGTTGCTGAGCAAGCTGGTCACAGGATTTCAGGGGGATTTATGAAAATGAAAATAGGACGACGGAGATGTTGGCAGCTGCATGCGCGGTTGGGGTCGCCAGTTGTTTCGCCGCTCCGGTTGGAGGTAGTTGAATATTTTTAAACATTTTAACAGGCAAACTAAGAATTGGACTTTACTCGTTAAAATAATCTTATTCACTTGATTTATTTCTGACTGTTTCATATTTCAAAACGCATTAAAATGGAATGTTTGCTATCATTGATGACCAATTCGTTCAGTTCATTCTATTAAGCCCAATAAAATATCTTTTCATTCAATCAAATTCTCCAATGGCAAATCGTAATGCAAATAGCATCGGCTATTCTGCAATTTAAGATTATTTTATGTTCAGTTATTATCTCTTGATATTTTTAAAGTAACTAATATTTCTATCATTTTAGGTGTATTATTTAGCATAGAAGTAACCACAGTTTATTTCGCGGTCCGTAACTATTGGAGGGGATTTTTCACAGCTGTGTGTGGTGCTACGACGTTTCGCCTTCTAGCTGTATGGTTCCAAAGAGCAGATACCGTTACCGCAGTTTTTAAAACCAATTTTTACATGGACTTTCCATTTGATCCGCAAGAATTATTTGTCTTTGCTTTAATGGGGCAAGTAATTAAATGATTCACTAAATCTACCGGATAGCGGTATTTTCCTTATTTTAGATAATGTCACTTTTATCCCTTGATTTAACAATGCCTTAGATTTTTTGATATTCTCCATGAAATGGTATTACCGAAATATACAATAGATTGTTGGGATACTACTACTACTAAATTTAATATTCAATCTCTGTATTTTAGTGTTTTCTGTGGACTAGGCGGAGCATTTTACGTTTGGATGCATAGACAGTACGTTATGTTCATGAGAAACAGCAAAACCATTAACAATTTCCTTAAAAGAAAGTGAGTATTTTAATTTTCTTTTGTTATTCCTGTAAACTGTTTTAAAATAGCCTTAATTTTTCAGTCGTTTCCTGTATCCCACCATAGTGTCGCTCTGGGTTTCTACGGTTTCATTCCCATTAGGCACAGGACAATTCATAGCGGGAGATTTAAATACGCACGATCAAGTTGCATCACTGTTTAGTAACTTTACTTGGACCAATTCAAATTTGACAGTTGCTGAGGATGCAATTTTAAGCCACTGGAGAACTCCTTGGACTGGCGTCTGCATTAATTTGGCTTGTTATACTACTTTCACGGTAAGCAACAGCTTGTATTTTTTCATTGAAATTTAGACCCATGGGATACAAAACCAGGAAGGGGACGTTCCGTGAGATCTAATTCCCATGAAATCTAATTCCAATAGCCACCTTGCATATCTGTTCATATAAACCGATAAAAAAAAGTCCCATGAGATCTAATTCCCATGAAAACTAATTCCCACGAAATATAAAACTCCGATGCCCACTTTCACGTGAGATCTAACATACAATGGCGAGCCGTGCTTTTTGGGGCGGAGGGGGCTCGGCATTCTTGGGGGCGCAAGTTTGTTATTTAATTTATTACTGATTATGTACAAAAAATCTAATTTAGTTAGTTCTGAGGATGCTAATAAATATAGCGAAACATTGAATAAATTAAATATGTAGTCTTTCTGTTTTAATTGACCTATTCTCACCAAGTTGTAATATTATTACAGCAGGTCACTAACCATTCAGGAGAAGTAAGATTTATTTTCTATAAATAATATCCATCGAATTTTCACGAAGTGTCTTGGAGCGTTAGGGCGACATTATAGACAAGGACGACGGGGGCTTGCGCACCCCTAGCCCCTACCTGGGCACGCCACTGCTAACACATCATCTGTTTATCTGCTCGGTTTTCCGTATATATTTTATTATTGTAACATATTTAAGATCACCTATTTAAAAAATCCCACGAGATCTAATTCCCATAAGATCTAAACCCATAAAATCCACTTACATACTGAAAAAATGCACTACGTGTCCAGCATTCAGAGATGTAGGAACAACTATAATATACTATACCCTAAAAATGATGTTTTTTTGAAAAAGTGGTACTAACAATAATAAATTATTAAAAAATATTCTCAATCATCATTGAATCCGATACAAATTAAAATCAGTTTTAACTAAAGTTCATGAAATTGAAATCCATATGCATTTATCTCATAGTAAATTTGAATTGTGGAGGCCTTGGTAACTATATTTCTACCTATTTTTTATGGTGATTGTATATTTCTTTGTATAAACTTAAATTGATTTGTCAGCTGAAGCATTTTAGTTATATGTACAATTTTATCAATAAATGTCACTATTAATATTAATAATATAAAAATATAATAAATACTTTACATACAACCTACATTCATTGTTTTGCTCACAAATCATACTGTAAATTTAAATTTTTAACGGATATAAATTAAACTTATAGAACATGCGTACCCCTCTGGACGTTATGTGTAATGTGATGTCACAATTAGATCTCATGGGAATTAGATCTCGTGGCATTTACATTTCGGGATTTTAGATCTTATGGGACTTTTAAAATCGTTATATTCGGAAAGCCGAACAGATATACAGCGTGATAAGTAAAGTGGTTGAAATTAGATCTTGTGGGATTTAGATCTCATAGAACTTTCTTCCCAAAAACATTAGATTTCATGGGATTTTGAAAACGGTGTTTTTAAGTACACATCCATGATAAAACACATTCGGAAAGCGGAATAGATATACAGGACGATGCGTTAGATGTCGTAGGAAAATAATTTCGAGGTATTTAAATCTCGTGGGAATTAGATCTCCTGGGAATTAGACCTCATAGGAATTAGACCTCACATACAGACTAGGAGATGATGAGAAATTTAATAGGGCATTCTCTTCCTACATAACACAATTCCCAGATTTCAGGTGATTACTTTGACAACTTGACGAGAGGCTAAATTTGTTAGCTTAAAATTATACTTTAATTATTGTTTATCATGGTTCTTCCTTTGATTTTTAGTTTGTATTTTCCATAATTTGCTCAACAATACCAGTACCTAGTGGGAGTTTTATACCAGTTTTCAAAATCGGTGCTGCTTTTGGTCGAATTATAGGAGAACTAATGCACATATGGTTCCCCACAGGCAAGTTTGCTTATATAAGTTTAATATTTCATTTTAAAGTCCCTCATTTTATAGGAATGAGATATGGTGGAAAAGTAGCAAAAATTATCCCAGGAGGCTACGCAACTGTGGGTGCCGCCGCTTTTAGTGGTTCCGTGACCCACACTATTTCTGTGTCTGTAATTATTTTTGAAATGACTGGACAAATTACTCATATTATACCAATTATGATAGCTGTTTTAATATCCAATGCCATTGCGAGTCTTTTGTCGCCGAGCATATATGATAGCATCATACTGATTAAAAAACTGCCGTATTTGCCTGATTTATTACCCAGCAGTAGCGGTAAGTATTTCTATATTAAATAAAAAATGACAACAGTGCTATGATTCTATGTGAAAATACGTTGCTTCCAAAGGGGGATACAGGGGGGGCGAAGGGAGATCTTGAAATCAGATTAACTGTCTTTTTTTTAGAGACTAAATTAAGTCTAATATTGCGTGAGATATTATTTTTTACACCTTTATATCGCCCCCCACCCTCTCCTTGAAATAGGCTATATCAGTCTGGTTGCCTCGTCTATTAATATTCTTTATTAATTGTGTAACAATAATATAATAAATTTGTGACATTTCTCAATAAATTTTTGAATTCGTAAGACAAAAAATCTATAGACTCATCCAAATCTCTTAAAAAAATCTATTTCTTATACATGGAAACACGAGTACCTATTTTATTCTATTGTCAATTCGTACACATGAAAACAAGTATCTTATTTTATTGTCAGGCATGTACAACGTTTGCGTGGAAGACTTTATGATACGAGACGTGAGATACATATTTTATGGCATGACTTATGAACAACTAAAAATACTTTTAAAAGATAATCGACGGCTACAGACATTTCCGTTGGTGGACAAGCCAGACAGTATGGTTTTATTAGGATCTGTACAAAGATTCCAGCTCATTCAACTCATAGAGAAACATATAGGAAAAGAGAGACGACTGCAGGTAATTTCATATTGAATTTAAAACATGATTTTTCTTTGCATCAGTTGTCTTGTCTCTCGCCTCTACACTTTTTAAAATTGTTTATTGTTATTAAGCTGTTCATACGGTCAATTTGCGATTTGCTTTTCCACCAACCGAGGATTTCATAATACATATTTTTATGGTAGAATCATATTTACGGAGTTATCTCCCAATACCTGCTTTTTTACACATTCTTCAACGTGCCGCACAAGAAGCACGGCTTGGATCCAATGGAACTTTTGATATGTTGTTCCTAATGCCAAAATAAAGATCTACACCAAAAATCGTTTATCTGGAAATTTTTCCGAAGATTCTCCCTGTTTTAGCTTAAATGATTGGCCAATAAGGCTTTAAATAAGTCTTCCCATTTTAATTTTTTTTATATTGCATCAAATTCAGCCCGGAGTATATCTAAAAATTCTTATCAAGTGTACCTAGTTGTTTTTTAACACGTCCTGATTAAATAGCGTATTTTTTTTCTTTTGTAACTTTGAGAAGTTTAACTTTTCAGGAAAGGATTTTTGGATAACAATAATTCGATTAATCGTTGTGATTTTTACAAAACAATTCACAATTTTCTTAAGCGTTGAACAGACACCCTGTGTGTTAAAGTTACAAAAAGGGGCCTATATTTTCATATACGCCATGGGCCTTAAAAGTTTTTGAACCGTTCCTGAAAATCGACGCTGGTAACCATAACAGCATTTATTTACTGTCAATACAGAATACGAATCTTAAAAAAAAACGATTTCATCTACAAAATGTATACTAAAATGAATTTGTTACGGTTAATTGCTGCGATGGCTCTACTTTTCAACCTATGCCAGAGTGCTCCTTCCACACCTGTTCCAAAAGCTGTCCCCACTGATTTTCTAGCAAATGAATTCAAGAATTTAAAGTCATTAATACCGAAGGAACGCGTCAGAAATATTACGTACGAACATTTAGAAACAGATCAAAACTTTAAAGCTGCAATAAAATACATGCAAAGCGAAGAGTGGAAAGATTTGATCGAAGCTATTAGAGATAAACCAGAGTGGATTGCTTTAAAAAAATACCTAAGAGAATTTGGTATAGACTTGGAACTTATAATTAATTATGCAGAGGCATTTGTTGCAAATATCACAGTGACTTTGGAGCCGCAGGATCCTCCGCCAAAGAAAAATTTAAGCTTATTCATTATCGACGTGGAACAAAGTTTACCAATTATAGCAATCGTAAGTTTTTTGCATGAAAAACTAATTAATAATCCAAGCGTCCAAGAATTATTCGAA
This sequence comes from Rhamnusium bicolor, assembly GCA_029963845.1. Taxonomy (NCBI): domain Eukaryota; kingdom Metazoa; phylum Arthropoda; class Insecta; order Coleoptera; family Cerambycidae; genus Rhamnusium; species Rhamnusium bicolor. Next base: position 803,436 of record JANEYF010003051.1, on the reverse strand, counting down.
AAATTGTCAAACAATGAATCTCGTCAAATGATAGAAAATGTGATTGCTTTGCCAGAAGTTAAATGTTTAATAAAGGAATTCGAATACATGGGAGTGAATTTCCTGGATATGTTTTCTCTTATGTATACTTTCTTTGGATGGGGCGAATTCAAATCATTTTAATTTCTGTTTTAATGTTTTTAGTTACATTTATGTTGTTGTAGTTTTATATGAAATACAGTTCCTTGTGTTTTACATTTACAAGACTTTTTTTTACGAAACCTAATTTTAACTATTAAAAGAAAATGTTGCGCAGTTCTAGTTTATCGTATGTAATGTCAGCTGCATTGCACTTATACCTTATTAAAGGTTATTCAGAATATCTTCAAGAAGTTCTTCCAAAAAAACAATTGGCCCCAGTATTTATCTGTATGAAGATTTTTTTTAACTTTACCTATTGTCAATTCTGAGGTGGGTTAGAACTTTTGATATGATGATGTTATCGGCAATGTACGAAACCCAACCATGTGCGAAATGCCTAGATATCCTACAAACTGCCAATTCACCAGACATTATGGAAAATGACTCGAACTTTGGATAATCTGCGAAATCAGTAAGGTATTTTAGGCAATCTGCAAAATATCTAATACAACAGTTAATCTTCTGATTGTGTATGTTGATGTTTTACATTGACTAGGCAATTTGCGGAATGCCTGAGTGAATTGAACGTTGCTGGTCAGAGTTATAGTCCAAGAGTTAGCGTCCAAAATGTGCAAGAGTTTTCTCGAAGCTAATTTTTTTGAGATTAGGTTACTTTTTAGTGATGGAAAATAACTGTAGAGTCAGCACTTCCGGTACCGGGACACCTGGCGCTGGGACGCTCGCAAAGGTGTAATATTAATTAACGTCTCTAAACTGTTTTCTCAAAGCTCAAAATTTATAGAAAACGAGCAAATATAAAATAAAACAAGAATCCAACAGTCAGACAGCAAAATATAGGGACACATGGCGTCAGCGCTACTTCATACCTGTCAAGAAAATGACGTGTGAAAGTGATTTCTCAAAGCTGAAACTCTCCAAAACATTAATTAAAACTATAAAGTTAATAAAGGAGACAGTCAGACTCATTTATGATAGGACCACGTCAGTCAGCAGTCGATAGATGTGAGAACGGTAACTGCGCGCATTAGTACGCTTTTTCTCAATACATATCATTTATTTTATATAAAAAAATAATTTTAATTGTTTCTTAATAATTGTAATTGTTATATATCAGTTATTATATAGATATCAGTTATTTTATACAAGAAAAAATAATTTTAATTATTTTATAACAGAAAAAAAAAGAATCATTGATTCATTGAAAAAAAAACATCTAATCGTCAGAATCATTGCCGTCGTCGTGTTCTTCGCCACTATCTTCATCAGAATAAAACGCGATTGCACCATATTCTTCGGCGTCATCAGTGGTGGTTGATTCCGAATCTATGTACAAATCAAAAATTCAGCGTTAAGCAATACATTACATTAATAAGTAAGGTATTGAATCATATTTGCGAGTCGACTGGCAAAAATTACCTGCAGGTGTATCATCCGGTTGAATCAAAACGTCAGAAATGAAATTAGGTAGCTGATCGTCTTCGTACCAACTGAAATCATATCGGCCATCGATCAACTGCCAACCGTTTTCCTCTGGAATCATTGCAGTGGGCACTTTTTCATCAGAATGACTCCAAATGTTCGATATATACGCAGCCCTTTGTATTTGTTTTTTCAATTCCGTCTTGCATGGCGGTAAATTGGAACCATCGACGTTTTTCGTGGCAATCTTGAAAGGGTCGTTGGTGTCTTCGAATGCGTAAGTCTTATTGAAAAGTAGAAACGAGCCTCATTTACATCACAAGTATTTTTCAAGCCATATAATTGACAAACAAATTTCTCAATTTTATAACGTCAACAAACACAATACACAACGCAAATTTAGTTTTTAATAACTAATATACAAAGTCCGAAGAAAGCTAGTACAAGCTGGCAAGCTGCAACAAAAGATGACACGATATGTTATATCTATTATACATATATTAATATGCTAACTGAAGCACTGGAAACTTAAACGCGTACCGTACTATACTGTTGTAGTAATAATATTAATATAATAGACTGATTTCAACAATTCGCTTCTTTAGCAAAGAGTAGTTTATTCTTTGTTTTTAGTTAGAGAATGAATAATAAAATTAAATACAGAAAATTCAGAACTCGGTCAAAGAAGACCGGCAGTCGGCGCTCTATATAAAAACGATAAAACGTAAACATCATGGCCACGCCAACACTTTGTACTCCGCCGGCCGGTATTACTTTGATTTTCTGTTATCATACAGCACGCTTACCGATAGGCGGACAGGTGCGGACTTATTTGGAGTGCGTGCTTTTGATTAAAATTTAAATTTAATTATTCAGAAACTACAACCGACTTGCGGCAAGTCAGCGCCCCCAAGAATCAGCGCCCCAGGCGACCGCCTGACTCGCCTGCCCATCGGGCCGGCCCTGGTAACCCACATTCCATTGAGTTATAAAATAAACGATATGAATTGAGAAAAAGGCATACTAATGCGCGCAGTTACCGTTCTCACATCTATCGACTGCTGACTGACGTGGTCCTATCATAAATGAGTCTGACTGTCTCTTTTATTAACTTTATACTTTTAATTAATGTTTTGGAGAATTTCAGCTTTGAGAAATCACTTTGACACACGTCATTTTTTTGACTGATATGAAGTAGCGCTGACGCCACGTGTCCCTATATTTTGCTGTCTGACTGTTGGATTCTTGTTTTATATTATATTTGCTCGTTCTCTATAAATTTTGAGCTTTGAGAAAACAGTTTAGAAACGTTAATTAATATTACACCTTTGCGAGCGTCCCAGCGCCAGGTGTCCCGGTACCGGAAGTGCTGACTCTACAGTTACTTTCCATCACTAAAAAGTAACCTAATCTCAAAAAATTAGCTTTGAGAAAACTCTTGCACATTTTGGACGCCAGCTCTCCGACTATTACATATATATCTATGATTCAGTTTCAAAAAAATAATTATTTTTTAATTTTACGCATTTTTACTTTTCCGCACCACATTCTTGCTGATAGTCAAAGTGAGAACTGAGCCTTGTCAGTTCTCAAATTACCTAGGCCACCCGTCATTTCGCAGATTGCCTAAAATATGCCAGTCATTCTTCAAAATGTTCGAAATAATAGTTAATCCGCGGATTGCCTGTCGGATCGGGGATTCTGCAGACTGCCTAGACATTTCGCGGATCAACTCATTTCGCACCTTGTCGGTAACAATCACATTAACACTGAAACAGTTTCCACAAACACCAGTGATGGCCCGGGTGAGCTGAAGCCCACCCTAATGCTCACCTGCTAGTTAAGAAAAATACATTTACAGTTTTACCATCCGCATAGGCAAGAAAGTTTTGTGCCACCCCTTCAACTTATTTTATTTGATTTTTAGGCCTAACCTAACCCGGTTTTTAAAAAAAATTGCAAAGCTTCAGAACCATCTGTCGTCGAAACCCTCCGTCATGTCTAAGACAGTACAATACAAACATCTGAGCCAATATCCAGAATTAAGCTCATGTTGAAAACTGGACATATTTATATTTTTATCCATGCTAATTCTGTACGTATTTTTTTGAGTTCCTTGTACTATTTTAATAAAAATAATAATAGATAAGGAAAAAATGTGCAAAACTTTTTTGTAGAGAATTTTATAAGCTTTGTTTTTTTTACCAAAACATGATTCCGATATCACTAAATGTAAGCAAGATATAAGAAAAATACTGAATCGGAGAACCATTTTTCCAAAATGGTGGCTCGAGCGCAACAGATTGAGTTCAGGACTTTCAGTATGTTTAGTAATATATCAGAATGAACATCTTCGGCAAGTTTCAAAATTTTATCAGTTATTTCTCTCTTAACTTTCCTTATTTGACGGAATTGTACTTTATTTAACTAAAAAATTACGATTTCGTTTTAATTACAATTACAAATAATTTCTTACTTAGAGAAAATAAAAAAACTGTAAACAGATAAACAATTAATAACATTTTATTAAACTCAAAAGCAATAAAAAAACCAACAGAATAGTGTACATTTGAGAGAGGATATAAATTTTTAAAAAATCGGCTGTATTACCTTTATTAAAGTAAAATTTTAAACTTTATTAAATAACATACCTAATATATTTAACAGAATTCGAGAAGATATTTTAAAAAACATTTGATTATCAGATTAAACAGAAAAAAGAACATTTATGCTAAATAAATTAGGTTATCATAATCTAAACTAATTTCTCTGCGACCGTGTAGGAAGTCTGAATTTCGAACATGCAAAGCAATATAGAAAATGTTTTACAGTACTCTGTGTGGAAAAAGTTGCTTTCGGTACTAGTGTGGAAAGTACACTTTTCCGCACTAGTGTGGAAAGTATGTTTTTTTCGCACATTAGTAAAAAATCGATGATAACGGCAAAAATAAACATGGCAGAACTTAAATTTACCAAGTCAGCTGACAAATTTATGTAATTCAACAGAAATTATAGAATTTAAATTGTGATCAGTACAAAAATTTCAGGGTGGTCGAAAAAATAGTATGTAAAACTCGTGCGGAAAGCACTTTATTACACACTAATTGAGTGTTCGCCTCCATTTAGACTGCAAACTTCACACTCGTGTGCAACAACTTAGGACTTTCCACATATAGTACCTACAATATACTATTATTACATTTATCTGTTTTGTGTGGCCCTTTATAAACAAACAAATGGGTTATTTATTAACCGATTTTAAATTTGAAAAAAGCTTATTTGTAAACAAAAATTAATACTTATTTTTTTCGATAAAATGTTACATCTATCTTTCGGTAAAAACGGCTTTTTACAAATTAATTTCTTTTTTGTAAATTTTCACATCCATAAGCATTTTTCATGTTATACACAATTTTTTCTCTATTTCTCGCGTCGATAAGAGTTTTCACAGGAAATTTAAAAAAATAATGTCTGTAAATTTTATTATTTTTAAAACAATTGTTTATAAACACAAATATGATTCGCTGAGGTATGCATTGTTGTCACTGTAATTCTAAATGTATAAAACTACACATGACACAACTTTATCAAAAGTGACCTTAAACGTTAATAAAAGCATTGAGTGGAGGGAACGATTCAAGACAAACAACGGTGCAAAGGAACATTTAAATAATTAAAATCAAAATTACAATAATTGAAATCCGCGTCTGCATTACTTATTTTATACCATATTAATATTTATAGTATACTTTAGATTGCTGCCATTAGACAGAGAGAAGCAGAAGAAAGGGCTAGAGAAGAAGAAATAAGGAAAGCGGAAGAAAGAAATAGGCGACCTTCTAGATTCGAAGTTGTGCCTGCACCAGACGTTCTTCAGAGGCAAATGTCAGAAAATCATCTAGACCAGGTACAGAAAAGAACAAAGTACAAAATAGGTCATTATAAACTTCGTATTCTAACATGTAGCATTTTAATTTTTCAAAATGTGGTTTCTTCTATCCCAGTTTGTTTGAATTTAATTTAATTATACACTGTATAAATCTATATGTTGTGTAATGAATCGTTTTTTTTTTCACTTTTTAAAGTTCTTCGCTATATTGTCAGTCCAATTAATCTCACATTTATGTCACCATATATGATAAACATAATAAATATCCAAATCGTATTGTATTAAGTTACATTCATCGAATGCATTTTCTTTCTCTCTTATACCACTTTTAAAAGTGATATATAAAGCCAAATCACATCAGAGGGATTCATTACTGAATTTAAAACTCTCCCATTTACTCTACTGTTTTTTATTAATACAATACAGTATCATATATTAAATACGTATTACATATATTATTTTTTTAGCAACCCACTTACAATCCAGTATTCGGCTCTCAACCAAAGAAATCTATCCTTAAGAAAACGAATTCGTTCACGCTTAAAGGATTTACCCCTTTATATCTACTAGTCCTGGAAGCACTCCTTACACAACAGTAACTGGTGCTGAAAGTAGAATAAGACTAGCTTTTGAAACCATTTTCAGGTATTTTTAATTTATTGAGGAAAGAGATATGAGGATAAAAATGTTAGAGAAACACTTGATTTTTTTAGGAAATCGGCTCAACTTCAGGATGTAGAAAATAATGAAAGTCAACAAGTTTTAGGAAATATAAGAGATTCCTTAGACAAAGAGCAAATTGTTCCACACAGCCCAACAACTTCTAAAAAAGTTCAACTGGTAGGAATAAAGTTATGAAGATAAATTAATTGCAGAATAAATCAGTTAACATTTGTTACTAATTATTATAAATGTAATAACATGCCATCATCTTTATCTAAAAATTTAATTTATGTATATTTCAGTTGGCCTGATTTCCCGAAAGACCGTTTATTTTAGATACGGTCTAAAGTATTTGAGCGAGCAAACGATAGCCAAAAGTTCTGCATCAATATTGTTATATGTAATTTCGGTAATACAAAGGTCGAGATGTATATATCCCGTAGGTAAATAATTTACCTACAGGGCCGCGCAAAATCACTGTTTATATCACAAAGACGTTGTTTCTATGGTTGTGATGTCGTTAAAATTTGCATGTGTTAAGTTATCAAACGAATTTATGGTCACTCACTAAAATATATAAACAAATGTCTTTGCAGCAATTTTGTGTAAGATTTTGATATTATATTCAAATTAGAGAACAATATAATATCTTTTAAGTTACAGGCTTCTTATAAGTGCTAATTTAACTTTCATACTTTTCCAGCCCAGAGAAAGAGTCTGCGATATGAGTTTAGAAGATCAGAGAAAATGGGAGGAAGAACAAATGCAACTGTCCGTAGATTTCTCCATCTGCCAAATAGATCCTTCACCCTTCCAGCTTGTTGAGAAAACGTCCTTATTGAAAGTTCACTCTTTGTTTTCTATGGTGGGTGTGAACCATGCTTATGTTACAGCTATAGGGAAATTGGTAGGCGTAGTGGGCTTAAAGGAACTTAGGACAGCAATTGAAGACGCTAACAGTGGACATCTTCCTGCTCATAATATTGAAACGAACAGTAATGGGACGGTTAGTGTAAATGATATTAAAGATCATGTAGAGAATGAACACGAAATTGGGGCGTTAATGGCTAAAGATTCCAAAGTTTAATTTTTTAAATCGTTTGGTTCGTATTTTAGATTTTTTGGAAAATCTCATTTGGTTACCTACTCTCATGAAAATACAATTGATATGAAAGTAAGGAGATAGAGGATAAAACACTTATTTAAGTTAAAAGCATATTTTTATAGAAGAAATCGTTGCGATCCTGCTGGAAAATACTATTCGATTAATAAAAAAAGTTATAAGAATATAAAAAAATGTAATTAATATAACGTTTTTCTTCTACCTATGAACCATGAACAAAGGACGCGTCTCTTCCTCATTGATTACTGTAATAATTGTAAAGGGTTGGAAATGTAAGATTATTTTAAGGGAAATATTTTGAATGCAAAAGTGTGTGGTTGTTTTATGATTAGAACAAGTGCGCTTATAATATAATTACCCAATAAAGTATCTCTGATATATCTATTACTTATTTAATTATTCCAATTAATTGCTATAATAATTATTATTAATAGTTATTCATGTTTTTCATATTACTGTATTTAATAACCTTATTATTATATAACCTCAACTTTTTGTATAAGCTGTCTTCTAAGTAGCTACTCCAGTCATATGTATATTTCTGATTCAAATGTTTATGCATTTAATTTTTAACATATGTTATTTCCAATCATTGAGCTCCCATTGCAAAAAATGCATGCAAGAAAAAACTACAAATTTTTTCACATGCCGGTCTTAAATCGTTCAGACAAATTTTTGGTCTTTAAAATTGCCAAACGTACCTGCAAAATTGATTTGAAATCTTCAATCTAAATTACAAAATTACAAGATATGAATCGAATTTCGTGTTGTATAACATCTAAAATGGTAGCTTTCTGTTTCTATGTGAAAAATTATATTATACTCTGATGTTTGTGTTTAATTTGTTTCCCTAACCAAAACATACCCCATTTTCATGGAAATCGTATACAGGGTGATTCATTAAGAATGGGAAATCTCGAAACTGGAGGTTCTAAATACCAAAATATGATGATTGAGACCAATATGCCTTATACAAATACTGTTGGTTTAAGAGATACGGGGTGTTCAAAGTTAGAATTTTATTTTGAAATTTCTCAATAATTTTGAAAGATTTCATAATATCAACTTGAAAATTAGCAGCTTTAAGTTTTTCACATAACAAATAAGAATTTGCAACTAATTTTAACGTTGCTCATAGAGGGCGATAGTTATAATCTACTACTTTGATAAATCGAAAAATATTTTATTTCACTGTAGAATTATGGGCAAAATGAATAGAAAATCTGAAAGAGCGTCCTTCTTTACATAAAAAAGTGACTTTTTGTGTAATATCGATATCTCGTATCAGTTGTCGAGATATTTGCTCTTAAAAGTTTCAATACATTTGGTTTGTATGCAATTTTTATTTTAATAAAACGTGTGCCGTGTAAATCATAAATAACTAATAGAAATAGCACAAAACAAACATAATTTAATATTAGTTTTTATTTTTTCTCTACAAATAAAGTTAACGTGACCCAGTAACCAATAAAGCTGGCTATTTGGGATTGGCTCTCTGTCACTATTCATACTATTTTTACACTCTGTGACTATTCCAAGCTTTGAAATATGCATCCAGATGTCTAGTATTTGTTACATTCCTAATTAATCTTAAATTGCTAATATCTATTTTATGGTTCTCACACGCATATTAAGCAACACTAGACTTATCTGTTCTACCAGATTTTTGATGGGCCATACGCTCTTTGCATCTAATTTGAATTGATTGTCTAGTTTGTCCAACATACTTTGATTCAATTTTGTCTTTTGAATTGCCTAAAAGTTGTTGAAGTTTATTTCTCAATAAATGAACCACTATCATACACATCTTTAAAAATCTTACCAATACCGTGGGTGAATCGTACGAAGGAGTAGAAGGGCCATAAGAAAAAAAATTTTTTTGTTACAATTCTGAGTTGTAACTCAGAATTCTGACTTTGAACTCAGAATTCCGACTTTAAACTCAGAATTCTTACTTTGAACTCAGAATTATGACAACAACGGACAACAGATATGCATTGTGTTAGAGTGACGTAATTGGTAGAATTATGGCCGTTTGCTTTTGTCAAGAATATGCGACTGTTCCAATAAAAGCTTCTTGGCCCCAGGCTCACGTTTGCATTGTTATGGTTTATATGCTTATCTGCTATAAGTACATGTAAATTGTAAAATTCGATCAAACAATCGAATTTAAAGTTATGTTTTAGCGAAATAATGTGGACCTCCCCTATATGTATATTTTTGAGCCACTAATGGGATAAATCTGATTGGCTGATTAAGCACATCTTGGTTAGTTGAAACTTCTATCTAACCTTACAGTTAGCGAGATTTTTCAACCTACTAGATTTTCTTTATGTTTATTTGATTGGTTAAACGCAAACAACTGGGGAGAATCGAGGACTGACGTCTGTCGTTGGCATAAGGATAATTAAGAAGTAAGAAGTCATACGACAGAGAACTGGTGATCTTAGAAAATATAGTATAATAAATGATATTGTGAGGAACCGTCCGGGGCAAGACGCTATACAACACAGAACCGGATTTAACTGTATGCAATAATTACATTTTGCCATATATGCTACAACGTTTTGTAACGGTAACTAGTGGCGTAACTATAATTTTTGGACCCCTGTGCAAGAAATTTAAAAAAGCCCCCTCCCCTCCCAACAGATTTTCAAGTTACAAAAAAAAAAAGATTAAAACAACGAAGCAATGCGCGGCGAAAGCAAAAAAAATTCGATTGAAAATGGTCCCCTAACCGTGCGGGCCCTTGTGCACTGCACACTCCTGCACATTGATACTTACGCCACTGACGGTAACACCTGAATGTGTTCTGGCGTATTAGACCATCTTCCCATGTATGTAAAAATCGTCTCAGTCGGGTGCCACAATCTATCGCAAACGTTCAAAGAATCAATCCAGGGAGCGATTCGATAAACATTTTAGAAAGCATATGTGTAGAGAAATTGAAAAACTCAAGGGAAATCATGGATATGCGAAGATCGCGATCGCACAGTAGGCATTTCCGTCGTCGAAACCATTTTGATTCCAGTCAGGGTTATTCGAGCTCGGCATCGAATGCGAGTGCAACAAGTGGTCCTTCTAGGACCTACGTCGGTAGTTCGCTCACCCCAAAGTCGTCTAGTTGACTCGACTGTTGATATTCAAAGTGTTCGTAATCCGCGAGATGCGACACCCTTTTTAACGTTAAATAATAATGAAAATTCTCACAATGGGGAAGAGGCAATTGTTTTGAATGAGAAAATATCCCCAGGGGGAGGACGTTTTAGAGGTGCTCGGTGAGGACCCTGCTATAAATAATTTGCACTCTTTTGAGCTTCACACAGCTCTAAGAGATAGGTGGCAAGATATTTTAGGAAATGGCCTTAGAAAAGAGGTAAAAACTGGTTTATTAGATAAATACCGATTACCTGCAAACACAATTTTCTAAACTGTTCTGTTGAATCCAGGAACTTTTTATCGTCATGTTGGTAGCTTGGGCAAAGACGGAGTATTTTCGTTTTGGATATGGGACGTAAAAGCTTCGACCATAAAACTTTTTTATGGTCGAGGCGTAAAAGCACCATGTTCTTTCTTTTACATAAAAAACGGACACCTGTTCGTTTTTTATGTAAGAGAAGGAACATGCCACTTTTACGGCCGTTATCCTCGTAGTGCATACGGGCCGAAAATTATTTCAATAAAATTTTAATTTCTAATTGGCTACTTCATTATTGCCAACTGTTCAAAATTATTACAATTCGATCAACCAGTTTCATAGCTTGCTTCTTTGATCAAATGATATTTATGTAAAAGATTATATTTTGGTGCATTCGACTGCTAACGAATATGGTAGGCAAATATTGTTAAAGTGAATGTGTTGGAGTACTTAAAACCATTCAATAAATTCTTATGGATATATTAATAAACCAAAAAAATTTGTGAATAAATAGTGGGAAAATGCGACATTTTGGTAGTTTGCGCCCCAGTATCTCAAAAAGTGTAGCCGAGCGTTGATTTTTGACTCAAAATTCGTGTACAGCAGGCAAAAGGGGATGTGTCAAGAAAAAAATTACGAAAATCGAACGTTCTCAATCATTTCAGAAAACCAACAATATGAAGAACATCTTTTTCAAAGAAGTAAACTTGGAGAATATGTTTTTGAAAAAATATGTTTATTATAAGTTCTGAAGTTCATTATTAGAAATTCTCTTGCACCAAAAATATGTATTAGAAGGAAAGAAATGAGTAGGCTATTTGACTATTATTTTTAAATTGTCTTAAAATATTGGTATCGTAGTATTAGTCCACAGAACTTTTTATTTTGCTTAAATGAAATAGCATTCAAAATTTCAAATATATAAATTGGCACGAAAACACGAGCTGCCATGTCACTATCTACTGTGACGTTATTCTTGTAATAAACAAACAAACGCAAGTAACGCTCGGTATAATTTTTTTTTTATTTATATAAAATAATGAGGTCTCATTGTCTTACGTGGTGTTTAGTGGCGAATTCCAAGAGTACAAGTGTAAAGATACCACAAAAGTTGTTTATAAAACTGCCAGATGATATTATAATGAGAATGACTAGGTTACAACTTGCCAGGGAGACCCAAAATTATTATCGAGTAAAAGTATACTGTACTTTTGTGAGGATCACTTTGATGTATATAAGTACTATTTTGTGTTATACTTTCAGTATCTTTGAACTTTACAACTAATGTAAATAAGTCTTTCACATATCTGTCGTGTTTGTAATTTTGAGGTTATCTTGAAGATTGTCTAATAAATAATGTTCTAATTACCTACGTTATACACACTTTTATAATCATAGTACCTAGTTAGCTTTAAAATTAAAAGTAAACTATACACGTACACAGATGTTTTAATATTCCTAAATTAGACAGAACAGAAATCGGGGTAAGTCGCAAAGAATTTAGCCACTACTATTATGTAAATTCTTGGCAAATTCGTATTGTCCGCTTTTAAAAAACCGCCCTCCATGATTAATTATTATAAACTTGAAAAATCAACACGAAATCAGTCCAAATATTCACAAAGTAGTCACGATAAGATATCCGTAGGTTTTGCTTACTACAAGAGTGACGTCACATTTAAAACCCTTATGGCAGGTAGCGTTTTGTGACATGTCATTGACAGACTAAAAAATTTAAATTTCAAAATTGGAATAATAAATCAATCTCGTGTTTTTGTGAATACAAAACGATAATTTATGATTTCTTATTCGATAAATTATCGTATTCACATAATTTAATAATTTATTTTTCATTGTCAGACACCCTATTACGCCTGAATGACATCCAAGTTTTATACTTTAATTTTGAATTCAAATCAAATCAAACTAGAAAAAAAGACAGTAAACTACGACTGGTCCAAGTTTTCATTCAAGTTTTCGTTTAGACTTGCACTTTGCAATGAATTTCAGAAGTGCCACTTTAATGGTAACTGTTTTATTTTGATTTATTCATTTATAACCTCACTATCTTTGTCGTATGCACGCATATATCTTCCCTAATATCTGAGGCCAATTTATTAATATGAAGCTAGCAGACAAATAAATAACTAACTTCACCACAAACATGCAATCATGAATTAAAACTTGAACAAAAACTTGCATAGAAACTTAGATAATGTAATCAGACTTTACTCAAAACTTCTTTCTGTTGGTGTATATATCCGATGAACGCAATATTTTATGGTGACATTTAGTGACACCTAGTGACATTTAAACAAATTACTAAATAGGCTAACTTCATGCACATTTTTCCCGCCAAAGTACTCGTTCCATTGCTTGTTTTTACTTCATAAATCGTTTTGTTTTCTAAATAATTAGTGTTAAAAAAAAAAAAATGGATGTAGCGGATGTAAATGTTGGCCAAAGGCAACATCGTGATGAAATTGGTATTAGATGCCAAAAACTTTTCCAAGATTTTCTTGAAGAGTAAGTTTATAATTGTTTTTCTTTCAATGATTAATTTTTGCCATGATTGTGTAGGTTTAAAGAAGACGGTGAACTTAAATATCTCGATTCAGCACAAGAACTTCAAAATGAAGAAAGAAGTACAATTGAAATAAGTTTTGAAGATGTGGAAAAATATAACCAAAATCTTGCTACTACTGTTATAGAAGAATACTATAGAATCTACCCTTACCTTTGCCAGGCTGTTTCAAATTTTGTAAAGGATCGTGCAGGTTTAAAGAAACCAAAGGAATGTTATATTAGTTTTATGGATGTACCAACTCGGCATGTTGTTAGAGAATTGAAAACAGATAAAATTGGGACATTAGTTAGGATATCTGGACAAGTTATTCGCACCCATCCTGTACACCCAGAGTTAGTCTCTGGAACATTTACATGTCTAGACTGCCAAACCGTTATAAAGAACGTTGAACAACAGTTTAAGGTAAAATTCTATTCATCAAGTTAGGTTTGCCTTGATAAAAACAAAAGACTTTAAGGCCAGCCATTATAAAAATTACTTTTGTTTTAGTTTACTAATCCAACAATATGTAGAAATCCAGTTTGCAACAATCGACGAAGATTTTTGCTGAATGTTGATAAGTCTCAGTTTGTAGACTTTCAAAAAGTGCGAATTCAAGAGACACAAGCTGAGCTACCTAGAGGTTGTGTTCCTAGAAGTGTAGAAGTTATTCTTAGAGCTGAAAATGTGGAGACTGTACAGGTAATGTTTTATGCAAATTTGGACAACTGTAATTAGTATGTCTCATGAAATCTAGCTTGGCCTGTGAATTATGCAAGCAGTTGAAAGAGAAAACTGCTTTAAAAGTGATAAGCATTGATGCAGCGTTCACCGATCAAGTCACATTTGTGAACTGTTGTCTTAATTTTGCTTGGGTCTCGCTTTGGGATTTATCGAAATGCCACTAAATCACCAAATTAGGAATGTTAGTTTCAATAATAACTGATATTTGAGTAAATCCCATGTAAAAAAGAATACTACAGATATAATTTCTTAGTGAGGTAAATTTGCTGGCCAATTTCATTTTTAGCCAGTAAAAAAATCCAGACAAAACGGTAAAAAAATTTGTATATACAATTACATTGGTCATGGTCTGACTTTTAATTTGATACCAAATATGTATATATAAAAGTAATAATAATAATAATAAAAGTATTTTATTGATTTCACCAAAAGGCCATCGATCAAGATCCTTCAGCCTGTTACAACTTTCATTTCATTACAGCATAAATATCTGTAAAAAAAAACAGATTTGTTTCATTGTATATTATTCAATGCGGTGATGTGTTCCCATAGGGTTAGCTCTGGATATTTTCTTCTGCTAGGTAATTCTTGTCCTCTTGTTTTACAAAGGGGTTGTATTATTTCTATGTTATTTATTTCCTTAGCAAATTTTGTGGTTAGGGATTGTAATATTTGGTTGATTGGTGTTATTTGTGTAATCTCATAGAGAAGGTTGTTACGAGGGTTATGGAGAGGATTTCTGGGGTGTCTGATTTTGATAATGGATCACAACGTTGATATTTCTGCTATTTCTAGGCTTTTTTATGACTGGTCTTGTATTAAGGTATAGTGGGTGGCTATATTCTAATAATGGACGGCAGATTGTACTATAAATATGGGCAGCAGTTTTTTTTGTTGATTCCTTGGTTTTTATGTTAGGCTGCGGAAGTGTCTGCTTCTTGCAATGCACTTCTTAATCAGTTTGACATGTTTGTTAAAATTAAGGTTATTGTCTATTGTGATCCAAGATATTTTACTGCCGGTTGACAGTATATTGTGCTATTGTCAACAGTTATTGCAGGAGTGTTTGGGGATATATTATGGTTAAATACGCTGTATTGAGATTTCAGGGGATTTGGTTTCATTAGCTATTTATTGAACCACGTTAATGTTTTGTTTATCTGTTGCTGAAGTGCCTCTGCTGTCTTGTAGATGTTCTTGTTATGGCTTACGAGTGCGGTATCATTGGCAAATTGGAGAATATGCAAATTCAGATTTAAATATTCTGGTTCTGAATTAAAGTTACATATATCATAACAATATATATTGTAGAGCAAGGGCAACAGTGGAGAGCCTTGTGGAATACTTTGATGGATTGTAATATTTTGTGATAAATGGTCATTAATTTTAACTTGAACAGTTCTAAAAAGTAATATTTTATTGCATATATTAAGTTAGAGTAGTAAGAGGAGATATATAATAAAATAACGATACATCATACCCACATAAAGTTGAACTCCATGCATTCGTACATAAAAAAAAGACATTACCTAATAAATGCTCCAGCTAATTCTATTCGTGTAAGACGGCGAGGAAAAACTCACGGCACTACAACGTGGTGTTTTAGCACGATTTTTTTAAGAATTTTGACTATCAAATTTTACAATAACATTAGACTTGAAAGGATCGCTGGTTACTAATATAAGAGTGTTAAAGTATACCGAAGGAGGCAAACTAAATTTTTATTGTATTACTGAAGAAGGTCTTAAATCAAAGATTTAAAACATTACGACCACAAATTTTAATGATTTATTTCCTTTATATAGACAAAGGAGAAAAATTAGAGCGGAGAGGTACGAGCAGTTTCAGGCTTTGAAACAAAGTTTTGTGGATGATTACCATTCATTTTATGATAATATCTGCTCCTTACAAAATTTTACGTAATATGATTTTTTATTATATTAATTAATAATAAACATTTTATTTATTACTTATGCAAGTAGATTCTTAATTTTGACTTGCAATGCAATGTAATATGTGTATTCTATTCACGTAAGTTCCAAAAAAAATTAGATAGCAAATAACATAAGTCCCTTTACCTAAATAAAAACATTTTTTTTATTTAATGATATCAATGGGTTAAAAATATAACATAATTTATAATTATTATAATTTACCATATAATAAACTAATATTTATTAAGTTTTTTGTGTTTCCTGCAAATAATTTGGACATACGTGGATTGCTTGTGAAGCTGACAATATGAATGTAGACAACGCAAAATGTATTGATATAATTCAAGTATACTCACTTGTAGAGCTTTTATTACTACTCAAAACTAAGTGAAATTAGCAAATTCGATCAGATTTTGATTCAATTTCAGCACAAAACTATATTTAAAAGTGTAAATAATATGTAGGTTATGTCAAATATTAGCATTTAGCGGGAATTTTGGCAAAAAATAATTTTTAGCCGACAATTTATATTTTATTAGCCATATTTGTAGTACAAAATGGATTTTTTGCATTGGAAAAAATCACTACATTTCTTTTAGGCTGGGGATCGTTATGACTTTACTGGAACTCTTATTGTAGTTCCTGATGTAGGAGCATTAAATATTCCGGGTGGTAGAACTCAAATAGCTTCCAAACACCAGCACCCTGATGAAGCTGAAGGGGTGAGAGGTCTAAAAGCTTTAGGAGTACGAGACCTTCATTACCGTATGGCTTTTCTTGCCTGTAGTGTACAACCAACCAATCCTAAATTTGGGGGTATCGAAATACCTGTAGGTGAGATCACGCCGGAGATAATGAAACAGCAAATGACAGATGAACAGTGGAAACACATGTACGAGATGTCGCATGACAAAAATCTTTATCAGAATATGATAAATAGCTTGTTTCCAAGTGTTCATGGTAATGACGAGGTTAAAAAAGGAATTTTGTTGATGTTGTTTGGTGGCGTGTCAAAAACCACTGTGGAAGGTACTTCCTTAAGAGGGGACATTAACTGTTGCATTGTTGGTGATCCGAGTACTGCTAAGAGTCAGTTTTTGAAACAGGTTTCTGAATTTTCACCCAGAGCCGTTTATACATCAGGTACTTATTACTTTTTAATGGGAGTTTTGGACACTTAAATTATACTTTTTTCCAGGCAAAGCCTCATCAGCGGCAGGTTTAACTGCAGCAGTTGTGATGGATGAGGAATCCAATGATTTTGTTATTGAAGCAGGTGCTCTCATGTTAGCTGACAATGGAGTATGCTGCATCGATGAATTCGATAAAATGGATCTGCGTGATCAAGTTGCCATCCATGAAGCTATGGAACAGCAAACCATTTCAATTGCTAAGGCAGGGGTCAGAGCAACGCTGAATGCGAGAACATCCATTCTTGCTGCCGCCAATCCTATCGGAGGTCGATACGATCGTGCTAAGTCCTTGCAGCAAAACATACATTTGTCCGCCCCTATCATGTCTAGGTTTGACCTATTTTTTATACTCGTAGATGAATGCAATGAAGTTATAGATTATGCCATTGCTAGGAAAATAGTGGATTTGTATCGTAATATAGAGGAGAGCGTCGAGAAAGTATATTCAAAACAGGAAGTGTTGCAATATATTAGTTTCGCCAGGAAATTCAAGCCAATAATAAGCAAGGAAGCAGGTGACTTGCTTGTTCGATATTACACTAGGCTAAGGTTACGTGACAGTACTAGTACGGGAAAATCCACTTGGCGTATCACGGTTAGACAGCTGGAAAGTATGATTAGATTGTCTGAAGCTATGGCCAGGATGGATATCTCCGATGAAGTACAACCAAAACATGTCCGTGAGGCCTATAGGTTACTAAATAAGTCCATCATTCGAGTGGAGCAACCTGATATTCAATTAGGAGATGATGCTGATCATAGTATCCATGAGGACGAGCCGATGAACGAGGAGACCCCAGAACCTACGCAGGTCGTGCAAAAGAAGAAGATGGTTTTGAGTTTTGAGGAATATAAAGCCATCAGTAATAAGATTGTTGTATACATGAGGAGGGGAAGAAACTAGAATGGAGGAAGGTATTGTGCACATTTATTTTATTTATTTTTTTTAAATCACAACCATCTAGTTCCAACCGTCCTGAGTAATGAAATTTTCTTGGAATTTTGCTACATCTATTTACCTTTTAAAATCTGCCGAGGTACAGGTATGTCACAGATGTTACCCCCTATTATTTTTATTTTAAACCCAAATAGTTCGTCCAAAAAATGACCTTGAACGAGTTTTAATGTTTAACGGCCAAAAAATAAAGAAGTTACAGGCTTGTATCACACATAAGTGCGACACCCTTTATGTGTCAACGTTTTCCTAAATGTGTAAAATATATAGGGTAGAACAAAAAGTGTGATTTTTTTTTAAATGAAACTCCCTGTATATTTGAAATTGTAGATTTTTTCTGGTTACAAATATATAGTTGTAGTGTGATTGGTCCAGTCGTTTTTGAGTTATTATTACAAAAAACATTTGAGACAGTTTGATACACACAGGGTCGCTAATAATTTAATTAATAGCTAGAAAAACAAGTGAATTGAAGAATTATTAGAAAAGATATTTTATGATTTATATAACAAAACGTGAAACAATAAACGGTAGCTATAATATACATACAGGGTGTCTCAAGGGTGTAGTTATATTTAAACCACCGATTTTTGACATCTGTAGAAACTCACTGTCACATTTTTTATTCTCTTAATTCCCACGTAAAATTGAGATCGATTTTCAAAAAAAATATTATGAAGTTGTTTTGAAACTGCTGATTACTAGAAACATTCTTCATTTTATCTGAAATGGTGTATTGGCTTGAAAGCAGCGTTGCCGCATTTCTTATGCAATTTAACACCTAGCAGTAAGTTCGTGCCCGAACATAATAATTTTGAATGAAATAATTACCTACTTAAGTGATTAATTGCTCCATTTGAAATAATTTTTTAAACGTTTTAAAATACCTTTTAATGTAAGAAATGTACAATTTTGCCTTTTTCTTGCAACCTTTTAATGCAAGAAATGTACAATTTTGGCTTTTTCTTGCACTAAATCCTAACAATATTTTAAGGCACGACTATCAATACTGAATGAAGTTTTGCAAAATAAAAATTGAGAAAAAAAAGTTCCAAAAATGCGCTGCCGACCCAGATTACTTCTAGACTATTAGTAAAATATTTGCAAACTTTTTTTTTTTTTCGTAATCAGAAGGAAAATTTATCACCCCATTTTTTTTAGTTTTCGAAAATTTTGATTTTTTGTAAAGTTATGACATTTTGAAATTTAAGTTCTTCATTGTGTAAATAATATCAAAATGTCATAACATTATAAAAAAATCAAAAATTTTGAAAACCAAAAAAAAAAACGGGGTGATAAATTTTCCTTCTGATTACGAAAAAAAATAGTTTGCAAATATTTTACTAATGGTCTAGAAGTAATCTGGGTCGGCAGCGCATTTTTGTAACTTTTTTTCTCAATTTTTTTTTCTGCAAAACTTCTTCATTCAGTACTGGTAGTCTTAGCCTTAAAGTATTGTTTGGGTTCCATGCTCCAGCACTAAGATATGGCATAACCTAACTCCACCAGACGCCACTGGGTCATTGACCTGATAGGTCAATGGGCGAGTTACACTTTTATGTAATTACATTACCAACCAAATCACGATTCACATTCCAAATTTCAGACGGCAACGATAGGCGATTCTTGTCACACATCATCATCAAGCATATTCGTATGAATTAAGATTAAAAAACGAGTTCAAATCAGTAACTGGGTCATTCACTAAATAAAAACAATTACTCAACTTTATTTGTAAACAAAATCAAAGCTTTGACAAGAACAATTTCAATAACGAAAAGTACTTTTAGGCACTGGTAAAATATCGCAAAACTGAAATAAAAGCACAAAGAGAACAACACAATTAAACCGAAGCCAAAATTTGTAAAATACGATTATTGTGCTTTAGAATGAAATTATTATCGTAAAACAAACAGTACATTTGGTGTAAAAATAAATTAAAATTAGATAAAAAAAGATTAAATTATTAAGATTAAAAATAAAAATAAAGTAACATCTTTATCGTCAATTACAAGAAATTACAATAACGAAAAGATTTAAGAAAAATTGTAAAAACATTCAGGCATTTCTAATTTTTGTGAGAAAGAAATTAAAATATTCGTCAAATGAATAAATACTTTCATTTATTAAAATATCTTTTACTTGATTTTTAAAGTTTCTCAAACTAGAGTATCACATTTGAGTTCATTTGGCAAAGTGTTGTAAAATTTTCCTGATATTTGCAAGAATTTTGAGTTCTTGTGAGCCTTTCTCTTGGTAACCTAATGTTTTTTTTCCTCTGGTGTTATAATCATGGTGAGTTTCATATCTAAGTATGTTATTAAATGTGGTATCTTTTCTTATATAGATTAAGCATTCATATATGAAACATGATGGGTTTTGATTGTTTAATTTTATTTTTATACATGGCTTCCAGTTTTTTGAATGCGTCTATGTCATACTTATTTTTTGTGGTGTTGGCTATAACTTCTACAGCTGAAAGGGACTTTCTGATTTGCATTAATTCTGAGTCAAATTTGAAACTAGACTTTTTTGTGTTTGTTTTTTGATCATCTTTTCTTTGAAACATAGATTATAATTATTGTGAGATAAAAAGTCAGTGACATTTAGCTTTACTGTTAACACAGGAAAGGCTGTAAAACTCATGATGATTAAAATCTGATAGGCTGTTTATAAAATCTAATTAGTATTATATTATTATCATTATAATAAGTACAATTCAAAATAATTGTGATATATTTGTCATTTATTTAAATGCTTTAAAACATATACTGAAGATTTATTATAGTGTTGTAAAGTTTTCAGAAGGTTTCCGTGGGTTTCCTGAGGTTTTGGAGATTTTACAACTATACAGTTGTAAAATTTATGGGGGATTTCCTGAGATTTTACAACACCAATTGATTGTAATGTAAGATATAATCGTATGTATATTTATTATGATGAGTAATTGACCGGTTACGATGTTTTCGTGACTAACTGGATCATCGTAACCGGTCAAGATGAGTCTCTAAACAGGTCATTTCTAAAATTGAAAAATAAAAGTGCCATTGGGTGTATCATAATTTTCTCGTCAATATGGTGTGTAATACTTGTATAAATGAGACTTATGTTGAAGGAAATTGTACAACTTAAGATTTTTTGGCATTTGATTTTCTCACGTCCATCATCTAAACTGACTAACCTAAATATTCCCTTATCACAGATGTTCTCATTGAGCGTTGGTTTTGTTACGAATTTATCCAACGTAAGACTTTTGGAGTTGCGCTCTCTTTGGGATTAATAATTACTTTGCTCATTTGGGACCTTTTTGGCAATTTTTTACTATGCGTTCTGTCAGGCAAGTAGCAAGCAGTGGCGGCTGGTGAAATTTAGATTATGCTATATCTTAATATTGAAGCATAGGACCCAAACGTTACTTTAAGGCATAACTATCAAAACTAAATGATAGTTTTGCAGAAAAAAAAATTGCGATTGAAATTTGCGATAAAAGTTAAAAAAACAGTTATTATTTAAACAATTTTTCAAATTTGCAACACATTTTTTTTTCAGAAATGGGAGGAAAATATATACATTTAAAATTTCATAAGAAAAGTTCCATGCTCCAATACTAAGATATAACATAACCTAAATTTTACCAGCCACCACTGGCAGTATGGTTTTGATCCTCATTCCACAGAATCTAGCGTTGCGCATATTTTTTAACAATTTTTTTTGACATTTTTTAAACAAAAATAAAATGAAAAAGTCTACTGGTCTCTCTTATTACTGAGGATTTATTTCAATTTCTTTGTCCAAAAACAGGTGATTCACATCAAGTGTCAAGTGTCATGATTAAAATTTCAAGGGAAATGACAGGACATTTAAAATTTTGGACAACCTGGACAAGATAAATTAACCGTGTTCATGACCACCTTGGACACATTGCTATTTGACCAGTCAACTTAATCATGACCTGACTGGTGAATGATCAGTCACTGACCGGTCATGATAACCATGACTAATAATCGTGACCGTAATATTATAATGTGTTGGAGACAACGTTTCCAACACGAAAATAATAATTATGTGAACCAGTATTACGCGATAATTTGAGGACAGCGAATTAGCGCAAATTAAATATTTATATCGTGTGATACTGGTAAGATAAGTTAAAATAAGTCAAAATAATGGCTTTCAATATATTCACATACTTTATGAATATTATATATGTGGTTTACAAGAAAATTTCATCCAGAATGTTCTGGTTTAGCTCTACTTTAAATTTATGTATTTTAGTTGTCCACTTAGTGGCCCTTGTTAGTATAAATATATGTTTCAACCTCGATATGTCTGTCATAGGCACAGCACATGTTGAAGGTAATAAACTAACGATAAGGCTGGAAATGAATGTTAGGAGAATTTTAGCATGTAAGTTAAAACAACTCTCATAAAAAGAAAAACAATATAACACGAACCCTTGTACAGTTCAGACCTATTTCTTTAATAAACTGAATGTTCAGTAAAATAGGGATTTTACTTAATTTAGCTGTAAAAGGAAAACAAAAATAGTTCCAGTTACAGAAGATCACTATCAAAAATAAAATTATAGAAAAGAAATATACAGTCCACTATTAGCTCAATAAAAACAAACAAAAATAAAAATAAGTTTAAAACGAAGAATGTTAGCACGTTTGAGTTAGCGTGTTTAACATAATGTGCATATTATTTTTTTTGTAATCTAAGTTTCAGCATTTTGGCAAATAGCCGGGAAAATAATTATTTAAAATGATATATGTTATACTTATTTGTGATAAGTTTCTGTAAAAGTTAAAAAATAATAATTAACAAAAAAATTTCAGTATTATTATTTTTCATTTCACACTATATTTTAAACTTTTACCAAGAGGATACCTAATTTTTTTTTATATCAGAATATTAATTAATCTAAACAGTATATTGTATGTTCAATTATGATTACTTTTGTATTCTGTAATAGGGCAGGCAACAGGCAGTTGAATACTTCAAATAAATTAATTAATTAAATAAATAAATAAACAAAAAATATAATATTATATCACATTATCTTCAACATAACTCCCATTGTTTTCTATGCATTGAAACATCGCTGCCTCAAGAAATTGGATCTGACTCATTCAAATACCGCCTTATCCTCATTAAACAAATTTATTGCCTCCCTTATAAGATGTTTAAGTTGTTCAGTGTCCCCTGAGAGTTCTTCATTATATTATTTTTAAGAGCACCCCAAAGATAAAAATCTAGAGGATTTAAATCAGGACTATTTGTGGTCCAGTTAATTGGACCATTTTTTTCCAATCCAGATAGGATATTTTTGATTTAAATAATCCATGACGGGTCGGATATTATGCGGAGGAGCTCTGTCTTGCTGCCAGACTGTTCTTCAGTTTAATAAAATTGACAAATCATCCAATTATTCCTCAACTTGCTGTTGCAGAAGGTTCAGATAAACTTTACCCTTGAGGTTCGGATATATAAAAATAGGACCAATTATTTTATTTCTGTGTATTCCACAAAGGAACACACCTATTGTTGCAAAATTTATTATAAATAAGCTTAAATATCATTTTTGCCGGCACAGTCTGATTTGGATATCTTCTTATAAACTCTGCTTTTGAAGCGGTCATGTTTTATTACAATATATATATATATATATATATATATATATATATATATATATATATATTTCTAAAATCGTACGCCTTTCTTCCAAATTGTAATAATGCATGATATATGTCCATACCACAATTATTTTAATAGAATAAACAACCACACTAATTATAAACTCAACAACTTTGACTGTTATAGAAATTGACTAAAGTTTAATTGTTTTCATAGCCTACTATCAAATTTTTATTGGTATATTATTGAAAATCAAATTGATTTAGATCATTGCATTGGTAATAACTCAAAAACTACTGGACCAATCATACTATTACTATATATATTTGTAATCAGAAAAAATCCTCAATTTCAAATATACAAAAATATACAGGATGTTCCATTTAAAAAAATTATACTTTTTGTTCAGCCCTGTGTATTTCACACATTTAGAAAAACGTTGATACATGTAAAATCTACATTAAAAATAATTCAAATTAATTTTTTTGCGCAAACTATTTGGGTTACAAACAAAAATAACAAGTGGTTAACATTTATACGATTTATCCTGTACACATTTATTTTATAAAAAAATTGATTATTTCTTTACTATTGGCAATGGTTTTGGAAATTTTTGGTAATGCTAAAATATCATTAGCCAGCAAGTTTAGGCTTTGGCCGCTACAACTAAATGTTACTAAATAAATGGTGATATTTTTAACACGCTTTTAATAGCTTCACTTGTATGTTTGTCTGTTTGTAACCGACTCTTTGGACTCGATTTTGACCCACTTTAAACGGACAGATTTAATTGAAACTTTGTACACTTACGAAGAACCGGTAACAATACAATAATGTGATAAGTTTATATCATTATCCTGATCAGGATCGCCAGTCCTTTCCTCACGTATCCTCTGCGTGAGAGCAAGAGGCTTAATATTGTAAGCATATTCCGTGATTATCAGTTCGGTCGTTGGCCGAGCGGGCAAGTCTTAGTCGACGCGAAACAACGGACTCCTCGGGCGTGAGTTCAAGTCCCATGGCTGAAATAAAAAAATATTTTTTTTTTTCAGAAATATCTGTTGGATCGTAATATGTTATAATATCAGCATCAATAAGCAATATAAATATACTTAAAAAAAACTACAAAACACGCTTTCATAGCACATCAAACTAAAAAGTGAAAAATAAATATCGCTTTCAAAAAACTAAAAAACACGCTTTTAAAGCACATCAAACTAAAAAGTGAAAAATAATTATTAATATAAACTGA
Organism: Rhamnusium bicolor; assembly: GCA_029963845.1. Lineage (NCBI taxonomy): Eukaryota > Metazoa > Arthropoda > Insecta > Coleoptera > Cerambycidae > Rhamnusium > Rhamnusium bicolor. Next base: position 778,502 of record JANEYF010003051.1, on the reverse strand, counting down.
AAACAATAATGAACGAAAAATACTAGTATTATTGTGAAAAAAGCGTGGGGCGCTTTGTGCCATATTTTTCGTATATCGAGCAATCCACGCTTTTTTCACAATAATACTAGTATTTTTCGCTCATTATTGTTTTCAGTTTATATTAATAATTATTTTTCACTTTTTAGTTTGATGTGCTTTAAAAGCGTGTTTTTTAGTTTTTTTTAAACTATATTTATTTTTCACTTTTTAGTTTGATGTGCTATGAAAGCGTGTTTTGTAGTTTTTTTAAACTATATTTATGCTTATTGATGCTGATATTATAACATATTACGATCCAACAGATATTTCTGAAAAAAAAAATATTTTTTTTATTTCAGCCATAGGATTTGAACTCACGCCCGAGGTTGCCCGCTCGGCCAACGACCGAACTGAGAATCACGGAATATACTTATTTTCTAATAAATTTCAGGCCTTGTGCGTATTTGTAGCATTATCTGTAATCACCACTTGTACCTTGCCAGAACCAATTTCTAAATTTACCATGTGACAAAACATTAAATATGTATTCACTAGTGTGTGAATTGTCCGAAGGGACAACACTTTTGAAAAAAACAAGTTTAGAACTAGCAAATATTTTAATAATTATTTGAGTCCCACTCATGTCAATCTATCTACCTGACATGAAAGTTAGGAATTTGACATTTTTCAATTCTTATGCCATGCATCTAACTTTTGTATCAAATCGTATTCTTTATCAAGCAATTTATTTGTTAAATCCCACATAGGTGTTAAATTTACCAACTGGTTAATTTTGAAAATAATTAACGATAATTTTAATTAAGGAACCAGTCAAATGTCATTATATCATTTTAATATCTCAGTTGTTCACAAGATATAATAAAGAATTTTTTGTAGATATGCGTCACTTTTTACATACAGGCTCTCTCTCAATAGAAAAAAAAAACCTCTTGGAAGATTTATAATTATTTAATAGTGTAGACCAGTGCAAAGATTTTGTGAAATAATATTTAAGGCTGGAGTCACATGATTAACAAGTCAATTGATAACAAACTTTTTGTTTTTGTCATATAAACTTCAAAAACTTTTTTTTGAACATGGACTTTATTATTTCAATAGAGAGACACAGAGACAGAGTAAGAACCTTTAAAGTGGGGTGAATTTATATTTATTTTCAAGTATTCATAACTTCATTTCTACCAAATACGTCTAGATCCTACCCGACACCCTGTATATAAAAATTATAAAACACTGGTATCTGTTTATGTAGGTTATAGTTGTAGAATAAAAATCAGAAAAGTTGCATTCTCTAAATAATTGTTTTGTTTCTACAGAGGAAAAAGAAGGGGTACACAGAACTGATGTTGTGGCGTGGTATTTAAATCACATTGGGGATCAAATAGAATCGGAAGAAGAACTAATAGAGAGAAAAGATCTGATTGAAAAGGTCCTTGATCGTCTAATATACCATGTAAGTTTTTTGCCTGATATCCTTTTTCCTTTTTTTTTTGGTGTTGGTTTATTTTATTTTAATTTTAGGACCAAATTATCATTCCCTTGACAAAAGTTGGGTTGAAAGGGTCAGATCAGGAGGAAGAGGATGACCCTATGCTGGTCGTGCATCCAAATTATATTATCGATCAGTAACAGTGTTGAGTTTTTAAATGTTTTAAGTTAATTATACCATGTTTTTTTTTGTTACTCGGTAATACTTATGCCATCGGCAATTTTTGAAAAAGTACATTTTTTTTTTTAACAATGGGTACATACTCCTGAGTGTGTGTAAGAAATGGGTTCCTTGAGTCATGGTAAGAAAATAAGAGAGCTACGTCCCTTTGAAGGGCTTTTGAGGGAAGAAAAGCTAATTTTTTTTTTTTTTTATAACTACCCAGTAAACACCAAAGTATGGGTCTTTACTGGGTTTTCGCCAGGCCTCTACTGGAAACGCTGGCCGAATAAAGGCCCATACTTTGGTGTTTACTGGGTAGAGAACCATCAAAAATAAAAATCTGAAATTTGGCAGATACATATGTAGTATGTAAAATTTGAGTTTTTTATCTATGATGATTCCCTAGTTATATGGGAAAAACTAGTGTGCCTATGGGCCCTTCTTTAGGCCATAGATTCCTTTAGAAGCGTCTCCGGACACACTTTTTTCTTGACCTGTTCTAAGGAATCACTTTGAATTTTTGACACGTACTTTGGAAACGCCCTATATTTTATATAGAGTATATTTTTCATTTCATCCTGTATATTATACATTTATTTTCGCTACCAAAAAGAAAAAAAAATGTAAAAATGTATTTATTTCTATTTTTTATTAAACTATAATACGTTATAACACAACAAAGTCTTTTAATCTTAAGACTAATTTTCATGTAAAAAGGAACCTAAGCATATCATCGAAACATTGCATGGGGCTACATACATGTCCTCAAAATCGTCCAAAAAAGTGGCGTAACCTAAAAAATCGTACATGTATTGATGAATTTATTATTTACATTAAATTTAAATGCATAAAAAATTAACATTTAATATGAACTTAACAATTCTATTTTTCTCCAATATTAAAGGTGTGTTTTCTTTTTTTAATTTCCTCTATCCACATTAGTCACATGCTCTACTGTTTGTTTTTTCTGAAATGTCAGCCAAAGACCAAAAGTTGAGTAAAACATTAATATCACAAATGTTTTTAACTTCAATAGGGGAGAGGTGGTCAATTAAATTGGAAAAATGACAACTGCTGTTGAATCTAATTAGACCAACGTTCTTAAACTTTGAAAAAAATTTGGAGTCGTGATTTATGGTTTATGTTATGGGATATGTGAAACACCGGGCAAAAACTAAGAAATATGACAAAAATATATGGGAATGACATAGAGAATATAATTCTCTATAACAATATCAGTAATAAAATACCTGTATCGTTTATTACTTAGCTGCTCAACTAGAACCAAAGTGGCGGGACCTGGCATCGGAACTTTAATATAGCAGACATTACATAACTGTCACTAAATTTGTGACTTTAGTGTACAATTCACCTTGTGGTATGTCCGTGTAGTAACAATTACGTAAATTCTACTAAATTCATGCATAGTTATTATACTTTCAAGTAACTGCTGCAGTATGTGCGATGTCGCGGATACTATTTTACATTACTTTAAAGCATTTTCAACTTTAAAGTGAGAATTAGTAGTAATGCCCACTGCACAGCATTACCAAAGGTCCAGGTAAAAAAAATTGTATGTGCTCATGGAATGAATGGAGTATAAATCAGATCAGCCAGCTCTACCAACTTAAAAGTGAGGGTCGTAAAGTACGTGGGAACTTTGCAGTAACCTTTTTGTAGTAGCGTAGTAGAGGCCAGTTTAAATCTACCAAGAAAATGATGTCATTCATTGCATTTGCTAGTTTTTGGTAAACTATTATTCAATGATGACGCCATACTGACATAGATAAAAGTATAATTCTGAAAACCATTTTTTTATTAAATAAATTAAATAAAAGATGTTTGCAAATGACCATCATTTGCAAACATCTTTTATAAGTAGATCATTATTACTTCATAACACATAAACATAAAAAATTTTGCATTTTTGAGTGCATAATTTTTATTTCGAAAAAACAATTTTCTAGAGAGCGCCTCTTTTTTATCGAAGTATCAAATAAACATTTTACAGAAAGCAAGTAGTCATTTTAATTTCCACACAGAGTGAATGCAAAACATCATGGTTTATTACCTACACAACCACACCAGAAACTACCTGTCCTAGAGAAAAATAACAAAACATATAACTCTGACCTAGAAAAAGTACAATTATTTGCAGATTGTAATGAAACCTACATGAAAAACAACAATCCTCAATTTGATGATGCTCAGTATGAAGATGTCAACAACTGGTACGAAACATATTTCACTGAACACCACAGTGCCAGACACAAAAGAGATAGATGAAGAAACCTATTTTGAAATACTCCACAAAGGTAAAAATAGCACTGGGATACGATAATATCACGAAAAACATAATAAGAAAACTCAAGTATAAAATACACTTATACATTAAAAGAACATGAATACTGTCTCAATCCCTGTTATTTTCCTCCAGAATGGAAACATGGAATTTTAATCACTATTCCCAAGCCCAACACCGACCACACAAATGTTATCAACTATCGTCCCATTACGTTACTTTCTGTTATGGGAAAGAACTTTGAAAAAAATCATCATAGCGATATTACAGAACAAAGTAGGACATGTTATCCCAAGGTATCAGTCCGGCTTCCGAGAAAAGTGTATAGTACCTATATAATGTAGCAACTAGTTCATTTGTAATCTCTTTGAAATACAACATTTCATTAGACTCGCTTATTTTTTTATTATCATGTAAATTTATACGCTTTTTCTCGATAATGTTTTTTGTTATTAGAAATGGGAAATGGACAGTAACTAAAACCCGTTATTTCAAAATTTTGCTATTATAAAAAACATGTACAGTAGCGGATAATAAAGTCCCATTTTCTTTTTGTCTACAATTGTACAGCAGAAAATTTCATCAATTTTGTGTTAAATTACTATGTATTTCGTATTGATGGAAAGCTAAAACTAGTAGATTACGACTTCAGCTTGAAGAAAAAGGCTGGGAGACTTTCTGAAGAATATTCCTGGAAATCTTTCCAAAAACGCCCATCTATATGACGCTCTAGATATTTGTCCTGTTTTTCTTTTTATCAGTTTACTTATTTTTACCTTTTTTTCTTTTCCATAAGTTATGTTTAGCTCAAACGTGTAATTAGAGTCGAGAAATAATTTCTCACAATAACTATTTTTTTAACAATCATATCCTCATTACACTTTTATTTTGCCGGTGTGAAAGGTTATGGTGCATTTTTTCTTTTTAATATTACGAGGTTTTTACATATTTCCTATGCCACTCCAATGTGAAACCTACGTTTATATGTTATTTTTCCACATTTTCCATAACAAAATAAACCATAAATGGGGACCCCCAATTTTTTTCAGTTAGCATAGATTAGGTTAGATTCCTGTGAGTGGGTCTTTATTGGACTTACCATTACTACCATCACCAGGTCTATTGTGGCTGACTCTTATTTATATTTCACCCTGTAAGTCTCTTAATGAATCTGATAACTTGGAAGAAAAAATAGATTTGTGAAATATATGCTACTTACTTTCTTTAACATATTCCCACGAGGAAAACAATGTTTGCTCCTTCATATTATACAAGAATATTTCTATGCAATTTAATTCTTGCAATATCTAAAAAACAAGAAACAGTTTAATTACGGATATGTACACAGATCGAATCAAGAAGGGGCGAACATGAAAGGGTGTTGAATTAATATAGTGGCCGACCGTGTTTATTATATGCATGAGACTTGCCAAATATCAACAATTTTGAGGTTAAGTCTAGCGATTAAATGGCTGTACTCTGCAGATCAGACTGCACTATTGCATAAGATGTTGGGTGTACAACTCTTGCATCTGGAACAATTTTTTTATGCTTTTCTGGACAAAAGAGAAGACATTCTTTATAAAAACTTTTGCTTGGTTGAAAAATAAGATTGCCATTAGGAAAATAACATTTACAGAGTGTCTATACAATTCAATTATGTGAATATGACCCAAGAGAAAAATGCCAAATAAAAAATAACTTTTACCAAAAAAGGTTTAAATGTCATAGGATAGAAAATTCGCTTTGTTTATAAAAATTAGTACATAAATCGACAATTTATTGTTATTAAAACCATTACTGAAATAAATATTGTTGGCAGGAATTGACCAAAAGTATCTGGTTATATTCAAAAGTGACGGCCATTTTCAAAGTGACTAATTTTTACTGCCTTGCAGATTTTTTTAACCTTAAAATATTTGAATTGAAGTTATTTCAGAAAATGCAAAAAGAAAAGCAAATATATAGAAATTGTTTGTTCTGTTATGTGCAACATGCCATAATTATGAGGATCCACTTATTATAGCGATGAGAGAGGAAATCACCCCTTGAAGATTGTCGTGACATCATTGAAACACCCTGTATAGGACAAAATCTCAACAAAAATAAAAAAAGAGAAACAACTTTCTTCACGTTTTTAAACAGTTTTCTTACGCTGGGCAGTTTTTATCATTAACCTTACCCATTTCACAAGTTATTTAGGAAAACACTTTAAAAAAAGTTAACTAACAATAAGAAACACTCAACAACAGCCATTTAATAACTACCGGATGCCAGAAAAATATTTTAAGGTTAGAAAATGTGGGAAAGACGACAACAGTTGGGCACTTTGAAAATTAACGATTACTTTTGAATATCAGTCACATCTAGTCACATATTTGTGTCAATAACTGCTAATATAACTACTAATTTAATTTCTAGTGAAAACTTACTTCTAGAAGAAAATAAATATCTACAGGTTTGATGTAACAGAATTTCTCACATAACTTTATGACAGAAATTTTCGGATAATCTAAACAATGAGATAAAATATTGCAAAGCCATATTTTGAAATTTTCTGCACTTAGTGTTCCATCGACTTTAATCCATGGCATAACTTTCACTCTAATCAGTTTCTTTTCCCTGAAACAAATTAGTTGTCAGTAAATCAGTCAAAAAAAAAAAAAAAAAAAATAGATGGAAATAAAGGATATGTAAATTAAAAGAGAATTAATTTAATGATGATTGAAAATTACGTTCTTATGAAATGTAATTTTGAGATTAAAATAATCTGTCCACATGGCAATTAAGTTGTAAAATGTAGGAAGTTCTGTCATTTTTGCATAAATTTATATTTACAGTAGAACCTCTAATATCCGTCAGTGGTCGGGACCGGGAGGTGACGGATATAGAAATAGACAAATATATATATAGAAACTCACTATATAATCTTGTATTCTTTATTACGTTCAAAATACAACACATATAAATGCTTCATGTTATGCATATTATATTATTACATACATATGTATTACTTTTTAAAATAGTAATTTTCTTTTGCTTAATTGTTTGTCTACATTTCTGGCTCGTAAGATTGCGAACTTTATGCAATAATATTAACTGCAGAGTCTGCCTCCTCTTGATTTTCATACCAATCTATAACTTTCATGAGCATATCTTGAGCCACCAGGTGCTGATGGTGGATGGCATATCTTTAGAAACATCTTCGCAAGCTTGAGTCATTCGTTTTCTCAGAATTTAACACATGAGTGATAAGGTCATCATCAGGCAAGATCTCATAAGCCAAATAATCTTTGTCAACTTCCAATCAGCTACTAACATCATTTCCAGAGATTATTTCGTATCCAGGAAGAATTGAAATCGTTTGATGCATAGAAGAGACTCTGATGTCTTGATATTCAGTTTGTTTGGGTGCATTTTCTTCAGGCCATAGTTTATTTAAGAGATCTCTGAAATATTATTCCAAGCTTCAGCGGCATTGTATATTGCGTATAGTGAACATTTTCCAATAATTTTTCAAATCCACATCTGTCTCGGAAATAAGGCCTTCGATAAAAGTCTTTCTGTAGCGTCTCTTGAAGCTTTCTATCACGCCTTGATCCACAGGTTGAATTAAGGACGTAGTATTTGCTGGTAAAAGTGACTCGTTATTTTACCATCTTCAGATCTCAGCTCTTCAATCGGATGAGTTGGTGCATTATCCATTAAAATCATGGCTTCTTCAGGTAAATTATTTTTGCGAAGATGTTTACTGACTTCAGGAAGAAAACATTATTTAAACTGGTCAATGAAAATATCCTGACTCATCCAGGCACTTTTTTGGGCACGGTATTTCACTGGCAACAAACTGAAGTCCATATTCTTAAAGCTCGAGATTTTTTCGCTTCTCCAATGACCAAAAGTGGAAGTCTGTATTCACCACTGGCATTGACACAAACCATAACAGTTATTCGCTCTTTCTGAGCTTTGTAGCCAGGTGCTGTCATCTCTGAGGATGAGGCCAAAGTTCTTTGAGGAAGAGCCTTCCAACTTAATTCAGTTTCATCACAATTGTATACTTGACTGCATGTTAAGTTCCAATTCTTGATTTCTGCTTGAAGTTTATTAACATATTCTGACACGACAGCACTATTAGCACTTAATTTTTCACCTTCAATAGACAACTGCCTAATTCCATGACGACTTTTGAATTTATCCAGTCAACCAGTACTAGCTTTGAATGAGAAATCACATGATGGTATTTTTTATTAAAATCTAATACCTTCTGCTGAATAATAGGTCCTGATAATGGAATACCCTGATTTCGCTGTTGGGCAAACCAATAAAAAACTACCTGATCTAATTCATCATGCTTGGATAACTTCATTGTTTTTCTGCAAATAACATTATCATTAGTTGATTCCATTTTACTTATGTGATCCTTTATCTTGTCACCATACCGTTTTGGGTCGTTATCGTTTGTGGCACATTGCAAATTTTAGACAAGCTTGTCTCTCTTTCTTAAACGTCCAACAATTTCAATTTTTTTTGTTAAATTCAGCACTACACGTTTCCTTTTCTCGGACATTTTCGTATTAGTTTTACGGTAACAGACAGAGCACAGTTCGCAAGAATTATGTCGAGCAAATATAAATTAACGTCTTATTCACACTCACTTTAAATGCTGAATACTGTGTTATATTTTACTTTACTTGGGCTTATGCGACTTGTTTACATACAGTTGAATTCCTAGAAGGAATTGCAAGTGCATTTCACCACATTTTTATGAAATGAGTTCCGGGAATTTAGCTCGGTCTTGTGCAGTTGCCTGCCTAGTTATCCCTCCAAAAACAGATTATATTTTATTGCCATACCTATTTACGCAACAAAATCATAGACGGATAATAGAAGGTGACGAATTATCGAGTGACGGTTAATCGAGGTTCTACTCTACAAGATTTATGGGCAAAAATTGGGTTAGGTCTGGTGGACTGCCTAATGACTCCGGAGCGCTCTTAACCAGAAAAACAAACTCGACCACAAAAGTGAATAATAGACAATAAAACTTCTAAGAAGTTTAATGGTAATAGTTTTTATTTGTATGTATTTTCACTTACTGTAAATGTTTTTCGATGTTTTGTTTTATCTCCTTTTGTGCTTTAGCAGTTTTTTCCTCTAAAAGCTTCTGTTCATCACAAGATAACACAAAAGTTTCGATAAGCCAAGTGGACTGGTAAGTATAGTGTACAAAAGTAATTGAACATATCCCTGCCTGCAGGAGGATTTTGGTGTCTGTCAGTACTTTTAAAATGACTTCCAGTGAGCAATTTTGCTCTAAATGCCTAAAGTGCTTCTGAAAAAACACATCAAAATAAAAATAGTTGGTCAAGTACCTGAAACTATGAAAAAATGTAGTAACAAACAAGTATGTGCAAGTTATGATACTTGTGTGTATGAATTGAAAAGTCAGAAGTTTTGTTTATAAATTCTGAAATGCATGAAGCATGGATGAAAGTGAAGAGTTCGAATATTAATATAATAGAGTATCGGTAACGTGAACTAATTATGGGGACGGTTGTGTTCACATTTTCAAGGAGTTCACATAACGGCACCTAGTCTAATACAAAACCTTTAAAATTATACCTTTATTTCTGTGGCTTTGGTTCCCAGCACCGCCTTTTCATAGACGAAAGCAATTATTTCCTTTGCTAATTTAAAATCGTTTTGGGTACCACCTTCTTTAACCAACAGCTCAAGAACTTCAGATATATCGCCCGGGTCTTTGACAACCATTTGACTAAAAACAATATAATATGAAAATAAAACTGTACATACTAACGTATTATAGCTACCATCGAATTTTATCCCATATACTCTTATTCCTCATAGATTGTTCCAGATATTCGATCATATAGAAGTCTTTCAGTTGTTCATATTCCTCTAGTGTGAAGTCCTCTAGAAGGGCATACTGATAAATGAAATGATTTTTCAAACGCTCTAGAGTCTTTTCATCTGTATTCAACTCGGTAAAATTTTCTTTGTTTAATAACGAGCTAAGGTCAGTAATGTACGGAATTTGTCTCTCCTCGTTTGTTGGTGTGTATTTCAACATACCTAGAAAAAAAGGGTGTCGATTTAATCAGGCCAAACACTCCTAAAATATATGTATAATGTTTACCATTATTCATAAATGCAGAAGTCAAAAGATATACCTAGCTAAGGACCACGAACTATAGTGCTGGAAATTTGACAAATTAAAAATGTTTTGGTCAGCCATATTTTTGATTGGTCATTGACCAGGGGAAAACAATTTTTGTTTGAACTGATCTCTACAAAATGAGCCTTTTGAGGCCAAATATACAGGGTGATTATATTTAAACCGCCGATTCTTGACATCTGTGGAAACCCTTTATTTTATTATTTTTTTTAATTCCCATGTATAACTTTATATTTCATTTTCCAAAAAAATACGATGAAAATGTTTTGGAACTGCTTATTGCCTGAAAGAGTCTCTAACGTATCTACTAGTAGTTTATTGGTGTAAAGCAGTGTTACCGTACTGAGTGCAATTAGATTTCTTGACCTACATTTTATTAACAGAGTAAAACATTTGGGTCATTCCTAACTAATGAGTCTGATTTTTATTTTGGTTTAAAAACAGCACTAAAAGTATAACAGCTTTTAAAAATTTCATGTTGGACAGCTGACACACCGTAACCCTAATAAAAACTTTGTATGTATGACAAACAGATGATTGATGTATCAATAGCTTTAACAGCTGCAAGAAGCAGTACGATGTTTTCAGGAATTTGGTATTCGCGTAATATGGCGATATTAAGTAAAGATGGAGTGAAATGGAAATTCGTTCCACGACTTTTTTTATCGAATTTCGGAAAATTATTTCCTTTTCTGATATTTCTCTTCAATTTACACAAAATGAATTCAATCAGGTTGAAAATACAGAAATATGGTAGTAATCTCAATACTTTGTGGCCATATCACTCCGCTACAGTGTTTATAATATATTTCTCATAATTTTTCGTTTGCGAGATTTCCAAGAGTTGTGCTTTATTATAATTTTCCTCATAATAGAGATCATGTTCCATTAAAAAAATTTGTAACTCCAGCTTAGTAGAATTCTTGTTAGGAATTTTATATACTTGTCTCGAATGGTACTTCGCATTGTCAAGAACAATAATGCTATTTGGTTTTAATTTTGGAAGTGTGTGGTAATCTACGTTACAATCCTCCATGTTTTTTCCGCACATTTTCAATGCATTTTCAAGCCATCCATGAACTGATCCACAGTGTAATATAATCAACCGAGTCTCTTTATTAGGGGGCAATGAATTTGGTTGACATTTCCTAGATCCATCAGTCCATCCTTTTTTACAGTGTCATGAGTATCATACCAAGAGTATCATCTAAATAATAAATTGGTCTATTTTCCCTTCTGAGTTCTTTTATCTCCTCTAGATATGAATCTTGCCAATCCACTATTCGTCTGCTTTCTATGATCGTCATGCGTTTATTTATAGTTTGATATTTAAATCCCATTTTTTCTCAGCCAAGTTCCTAAAGTTCTTTTGATATATTTTAGATGATAATCCATTTTCTGTCTACCATGTCAATAGTTGGGATTTCATTTTTCCGATATGCGTCGTAAACTTAAGTTGTTAAAAGTTTTGCTAACGATGGGTCCAGAGTTTTCAATTAACCTGCGTCGGATCGTTATTTTCTTGGGAGGGCACCTTCTATCACCAGTTTGTATATTGTGGGATGGGGAACGTTAGTCAGAGATGCTGTTTCATCTAGTACATCTAAATCATACAAATTAGGGTCATCAGCTCAAATGTAGCCAATTTTTTTTACTGAAAACACTGATGAACTTTGATTTTCTTTATCACTGTAATCACTATCACTTTCATTTTCACAAACACAATAAGATGTAAACGTAGAGGCCTCCCACAGTCGAAACATTTTTACATTAAAAACTAAGTACAGAATGTAAGTGAAACTCCGCCTCGGTCGCGTGCCAACAAAAACAACAATATCTTTCTCGCTTTAATGTAAGCGGTGTAAAAGACGGAAGATGTCATGTGTTAGACATTTCCCGCCCTCTTACCCCGCACGTCCCGTCACTAAAGCGATTTCCCTACTATACTTTTTTGTCTGATTTGTTAGTTCCATCATGTCAGAAAAAAAGAAAATGGTGTAACATTTCATTCGTAAGTCTAGTAGTATTCAAACACCAATAAGTTTTGTTTAAAAGATGGATAGTCTTGTAATTTTTAATAATAAAACATTTTTAAATTGAGTTGTTGTTTTTCTCTCCTCAAATGTGAAATATTTTTGTCTTCAAATAATATTTAACTATTTAACTAATTTGTAATACACGACCATGATAATAACACATATCTGCCAGTTACCAATAATCCTGAAAAATAGACTAACTTGTGATAAACACGAGTTAAATTTCTGCGGGCCCATAACATGTAATTGAACAACATGTAGACAATATAAATTACCCACAGTATGGCAGCCATGTAGTAGGGGACATGGAATTTGTATTGTACAGTTGATTTCAATAAAAACTGGTACACTTTCTTTTAGCTATGTAAATCATTCGTTCTTTGATTGATATTAATAATCTTACAAATGTCACTTTGACGTTAATCAGTGGCGTCATTATTAAAAATGGTTCGACATCTAACAGATATTCAAAAACTTCGAATTGTTTCTAAAATTGAAGATGGTTGGTCCATAACAAGACTTGCTGCTGAATACAATGTGAGTAAAACCACGATAATGTATGTTAAAAAACAATGGGAAACCAACCAAACGGTATCCCGTAAAGTTGGTTCTGGTAGGCCCAGAAAGAGCAATAATCAAGATGAAAATCTTATAAATTACCTAATAGAAAACCCTTTTCAGACTGCAATAAATGCAATTTCAGAGACAAATTTCCCTGCTTCGGTATCTACTGCTTGCAGAAGAATAAAACTACAAAGCGACTTGAAGAGTAGTTCAGCGGCTAAAAAATACAAACTTTCAGAAGAAAAGAAGCAGGGTAGGATTATTTTTGCACTCAACTATATAATCAATGATGAAAACTTCTGGGGACAAGTTGTCTTTTCTGACGAAAAGGTTTTTAAATCCTGTAACGATGGACGTGTTCGCGTATATAGGCCTCCTTCCACTAGATACGACGAAAAATATACTTTCGATCCACAAATATCAGGAAGGTTTTCAGTCAATGTCTGGGCTTGGACGAGCCTAAATGGGTTAGGTGTGTGTTGGAACAGTGGTGGTCATCTCAATTCCATTAAATATATTGAAATATTAGACAATATTATATTGCCGTCAGTAACAGAGGTGTTTCCGGAAAATAATTTTATTTTCCAACAAGACAACTGCTCCATACATACGGCCCATCGTGTCAGGCAATGGTTTCTTAATAAAAACAGAGTTGTTACTGTGGCCATCTAAAAGTCCGGATTTAAATCCAATTGAAAATGTATGGGGACTAATGGTGAAACACATAAGAAAATTAAGTAACCATCCAAATAATGCCCAAGAATTGGAAGGGATAATTGAAAACGCTTGGGAGAACTTGTCGCAAGAAGTTGACCTTGCAAGAAATCTGATTTTGTCCATGCCTGCAAGACTTCAGGCAGTTTTAGACGCTAATGGAGCAATGACAAAATATTAGTTAATTCTGTATTACGTAACTAAAGTTCATTTATTTAATTTTTTTATTGTATTTTTATGTTCAGTTTGCATTGTTTACATTTTTTTTAATCTCAAGTGGTATTTTTGTGTTCTTATTTTAAAAATAGAATTATCATTATTCAGTTAGTATTTTAATTACAACCATTAGTAGAATTATCCGTAACAAATATTATTTTTTTAAACAATAACATGGCAGGCTTGAATATATTTTGAAAAAGTTATTTTCTAATTATTTTTTAAAATTCCATTTGAATAAAATAAAAGAGAAAGGTTTAATAAGTTTAAAAACACAAAGAAAACCGATCTCCTCCAAAAAACCCAGGTCCGGGGTAAATCACCTCTTCTCCACCCTCCTCTTGACATGCCTCGCCAGCCCTATTTACAGTCATATGCACACAACTAAACTATTAAGATCTTCGATTACAAGAGTTGTACCAGTTTTTTTTGAAATCAAGTGTACTAGAGATCCAGATTATATTAAGAAATTTGTGACTGAGGGCCAATTAACACATCATTAAGGAAGAGAAATATATGCCATTTTGCCCATTTTTCAAAACCGGCAGTTATATAATTTTTTAAAGTATAAAAATATAATTGAATATAATTGAATAATTGATATGTATGCATTTATTTATATACCCGTAATATGTATACCAACTCGGCACTAGTATTGTGGCTAGAATCCTGGATAGATGTATGTAATATACGTAAATTGCTTTTGTTCCGCTCCCTGCACATCATGAATCAGATCAATTTACAAGTTAGAAATCACGGAAATTTGTGGTGGGAAATACAAACTTTCAATTTTGACTATTTGACCAATAATTTGTTTTAACGATAGTCTACTTTTTTTGACCCGTCAGTTGACCAGTAAAAAATGCTATTTACAATCTAGTATAATATCAAGAGTATAATACTTTTCTAAAAACCATAAGTTTAACTTACCTTCTTTAATTTCCTCTAAAGTTGGTACCTGTTCTTTATTATGCGGCTTCTTGACTGTGGTTTTATTAATTTTCTCTACTTGCGCATCACAATTTTCATTTTCTGGGACCACCTCGGTTATTTTTAAGCCACAACTCGCACTTGCGACTCCTTGGTAGCTATATTCTTCTTCTAAATTTATAAATTCTGGGCTAGGACTTCTCCTTTCTCTTTTAGTTTCCATACAATCTGTTACCCATGTTTTAAGCCGATTAATTGTCTCTGAATTGCCAACGTCCACATTCAAATCTAATGGGCTGTTGCATGTGATATCAGTATCTAAATCATCAACTGATTTTAAATTAGTTTGCCTAGAAGTTTGTGGTGTAGATGTGTTTTCCTTACAGACGGGGCAATTTCCATATCAGTGGGTATTAATCTATAACAACGTGCTTAGAGAATAGATTAAATTTTTTTAAATGACCGCCAGCACCTGTTCTATTTATATCAGGTGCTGGAGGTCATTTAAAAAATTCGCAAAATTAGGGTGATACAATTTTTCTGTAGAATGTTTTATTGACCCCTCGGCAATAAGAAAGTGCATAATGCCTCAAATGATTCTTGTTCAATTATTATTTATAACAACCCAGATACCATTTTGAGTTATAATTTTTTTGCTTATACGCCCAATTAGTCGTGTAATGGTCATAAAAATTATTTTAATGTAGGTTATTATTCATAATTCATGACTATCGAAACTCCTTGTCGTATGAAGGTCACATGCTACACATAAGATGACTAATTGGACGCTAAAAGTGGATGGTCTTGAGGCAGTCATGAGGTCGTAAAGAGGTCATTGTCATCTACAATACAATCCTTAACATGACTTAAGGAACACAGCTGTATAAGGGTCATTAACAAAATAATATGACTTTATTATAACCTTGTAGAAAGATAATTGTACAAAGGTCATAAAAAAACGTGATAAGACCTCAATAGAACTTTGAGACAAAATAATATCTAAAATTGTAGGGAGTTGTAAGAGGTTATATTGATTTGGAATACGACCTCCATACGACCTATAAATGAATATCAGTAGCAGAGGTTATATTCATATTGAAAACAACTTCGAACCAACCCATGAACAGAAATATGGCACTCTAAAAAGTGGTAGTAGTAACAGAGGTTCAATACGACCTCAGTACGATTCATGAATCGTTAATAAATTTGACCAATTTTTTGCTGAATGTTACTCTATGAATAAAAGTACGAGAATGAACATCTCAGTTTAACGATGAGTTCATCCTCATTTTTTTTCAAACCCCCTAAGCCCAACCAACCAGTTTTTAGATAAATGTACGTAGTTCAAATTATAGCCGTCGATTATTTTCTTTTTTGGGAAGCCCGGAAACCCAGTTTTTAGATAAATGCCTGCGTGTGGTCAAAATTTAAGAATTTCGCTTCATTGTGTTCACTTAATTTTCTCCTGTATAGGGGCCTCAGAGTCTCTCCGGTTGCAAAACACCCTATAAATAGCTCTGATTGCGCATTACCTCAACACACAATAATATTTTACACTTTCGGAATTCAAAATTATTTAACAAATTTGCACCAAATTTTATATTTCTTGCTACATGTATTATAATCAAGTAGCATGATTATTAAATGTCAAGTGCGTTTTTTTTTCCATCAAAAGTAATGCGCGAGTCATCCATGCGACATCATGAAACCGTTGCAGATGTAAAAATAAGACTCAAAGGTAGTTTAAAGCGTTCAAAATGGCAATATGGTCATATGAAATGACAGTTAAGTCACGTGAACGGTGTGAACATGCCATTGGGAAGTCGGTTATATTACTTCTGTATGAATAAGACTCTATGATCATTTAATATGATTTGAAGGAAACAACTACTCAGCGGGCAAATACCCCGACCTGCATTGGATTATACCTTCAAACCATGATAGATCGATAGCCAATATCATTTGTCAATTCCTAACCAGACATAGACCGGTTTCGAACTTATTTGTTCTCCTCAGTATGCCATAGGTTATGGAACAGACAAATGATAGTGGCCAATCTGCTAGTCATATACTAACTAAGGTAAATTGAATAGTGGTGAGAGATATGAAACTTCTCGTATGGTCTAAATGCTACTATCCGATCGACATCATAGATGTCTCTGTGGCGGATAGCGACTTGTGTAACAAGTACCGAGAGCAGCGACCTCTAGCCCAGGTGGACTAAACTACTGTTATTGGCTATCGATCTATCATGGTTTGAAGGTATAATCCAATGCAGGTCGGGGTATTTGCCCGCTGAGTAGTTGTTTCCTTCAAATCATATTAAATAACAGTAGTTTAGTCCACCTGGGCTAGAGGTCGCCGCTCTCGGTACTTGCTACACAAGTCGCTATCCGCCACAGAGACATTTATGATGTCGATCGGATAGTAGCATTTAGACCATACGAGATGTTTCATACCTCTCACCACAACTCTATGATCGTTTCAAAAATATAAAACGACTTGAGTAATTTAAAAACAGTCTACAATAATGAAGTTGCTTAGTGAGTTAGTAGTTAGTTTTCTTATTAGTTCTCTATAATTGTTTAAATAAATATTACATGGAACATAAAGGCCTAAATTAATTTACATTTATACATTCAATATGATTATGATCTTATACGACTGCTTGGTAATCTCTCATATAAATTTATAACTATTAGGTCGTAAGCAATTTCGGCCATATTTTTAGTTAGAAATTTGTCGTCCATATTTAACAAACAGAAATATTAAAAATTTAAATTTAATTTGTACGTTTATTACATAGAAATTTGATTTGAAAATATATTTCTTCGATATTATCAATTATGCTCTACAAAAATGTATACATTTTAACTCTTTTAATCCAATATGTAAAATATGTTTTATGATTACTTAAATTTTTTTGATTTTCATTATTTGGAAGGCGAGTTGTATTTTTTCGGGGTATCTTTGCCACTTTTATAGTAAACAAAAAAATTTCCAATAGTTTGGGCATCATAACATTGCTAGAAATCGATTTAAACATGTAACATTTTTGTATAACACCATGTAGGTACTTAGTTACATACTTAATAGTTTTATTACTGACGTTTTATTTATCCCTACTATAAACTGATGAATACAAGACATACGTATAGATACAATACATACTGATTTATTATGTTCTTTTGTCGTGTTTGAACAAATATCAGATCATAGGTCGTATCGAAGTCATATCAAATATTCTTATGACCTTATAATGACTCTATACTACAATATCACAATCAATTCTTAGGACGCAATCTAATAGGTATATAAAAGTCATATCCAATTAAGTCACATGAAAAGTCGTGTAAACCCTTTCCCAACTGTCCAAATTTGGTCGTAAAAGGGTTGTAACAAGGTCGTCACGTCTAAATGCGCAAGTCGTATTTTAGGTCGTGACGACGTCGTTACGTTTCTTATAAGACTAAAAATGTTACTTGGGAATTTTTTGAATTATAGTGTTTTCGGCTCAATAAATGATTAGTTTTAATTTTAATACTGTTAAAAAATGCAACGAAATGAACAAAAATATGTTGTCCCGGGTCTAATCAATGAAACACAATACACGGCGAAATAAATATAATGAAATATATTTAAAACCTGAAGTTCTGTCAGCAAAAAAAGGCCTTAGATGATTTAAATAATATAGTAAAGTTAAACTTGCCAAACAGTGATCTTACTAAACAGGAATTCAAACAGAAAAAATTTGAGTATGAACAACTCATAATAAAACTAAAGAAGGAGCAAGCGAATATAGATATTTTAAATTCCAACAACAGACAAAAGACTATCTGGAGTATGATTAATAAAAATTTAGGTAACAATAAGTATAAAAAAGAGGTAAATTCAATAACACCAGATAGCTATAATGAATTCTTTGTACAAGTGGCTGACATTAGAAAATATGCCTAAACCCAACGTAACTCACACAGAATACTTAAAGAAAATGACATCGAAAAATCTATCTATACATATGTATCCAACTTTAGAAACAGAAGTGCAACAAGTAATTAAATCATTAAAAAATTCAAATGCTACAGATATATATGATCACTCTGTATATATATTCAAAGAAAATCTCCTATCTCTAAGTGCACCAATAACATTCATTGTGAACCTCATAATAAAATCAGGTGTGTTCCCTGATAAATTAAAATTGGCTAAAATCATACCTATCTTTAAATCCGGTAATATGGACGACATCTCAAATTATAGACCAATAGCACTACTCCCTATTCTAGCCAAGATAATTGAAAAAATCATTGCCATTAGAATTGTTAACTATTTTGAGAACAATAAAATGTTTTCAGAAGAGCAGTTTGGTTTTAGGAAAGGTAAAAGTACGTCAGATGCCATATTTGATTTGGTCAATTATATTGGTGAGGGACTTGAGAACAAAACGGCAACTCTTGTTACTTTTCTAGATTTAAGCAAAGCCTTTGACTGTGTCTCAAAAGAAATTTTGCTAGATAAATTAGCTTTTTATGGCTTCGGGGGTATATCATTGAAATTAATGAGATCATATCTATCAGATAGAAAGCAATGTACCAGCTGCAAAAATAAATTAAGCATCTTATTACCCATTGAGCATGGCGTTCCACAGGGTAGTACTCTAGGCCCATTGCTATTTCTAATATACGTGAATGATTTACCAAAAGTCTCTTTATTGTATAATTTCTTATTTGCAGATGACACAACTTTTGCAAAACATATAAAGTTGGATGCTGTTGAAAAAAGAACAGATCTCGTTGATGAAGTTATTGACATATCATCTGATTGGCTTAATGCCAATAAGCTATGTTTGAACAAAAATAAAATAGAATCGCTATTAATCTCTACAAAACCAGCTGTCATAGAAAATGTCAAACTCTTGGGTCTTACTATGGATAATGGCTTAACGTGGTATGATCACATTACAAAACTGTCAGCTAGACTCGAAACAAGTTTTTGCCATAAGACAGATAAAAAATAAACTTAATTTAAAAGCGGCCGTTATGACATATCATGCAGTATTTCATGGTATTATGACATACGGCCTGATTAACTGGGGAACATCTAATAACGTTCAACAAGTTTTTGTCATTCAAAAACGAGCAATCCGAGTGTTAGCGGGAATAAACCAAATGGATAGCTGTAAACCATGGTTTATTGAATTTAGGATAATGACCCTACCATCATCAATAATTTATTGCCATCTAGTTCACATAAGGGAACATTTAAATAATTATAATACAAATTGGTATAACCATTCATATAACACTCGCACCAGGAATGAACTACGGACACCACAGCAAAGGCTAAGTTATACAAAACGGAATAATTTTGCAATTGCCTTGTTTAATTCTCGCAAACAATAAAACAAGCTCCTATGAATACTTTTAATGTAAACATATAAGTTTAACTGTTAACTGTGAATTTGTATATATATACATTATGTGTTCTTTTTGTTTTACACTGTGAATTGTATCATACATTTTTATATTTTATGTACTGTTGTATTTGACATGTCCAATCACCACGGTGAATTTGTGACCAATAAAAATAAATAAAAATAAAATAAATAAAACATATTCTGTTACCTATCATTATCAGTTTCAGTTTCTGGTTCCTGTTCAGTTTCAATGCTCTCTTGAATCATTTTTTTCATTTGTGTCTGCAACCTTACAGCTAATTCGTTAATCAATTCACTGTGGTCTTTAATGTGAGGATTCAGTATTACTGTGCTTTGAGGCAGGTAAAATTTAAACTGAATTTTTTCCCAAATAGAAAAAAATTCATTCAGGGCCAACAATTGACCATACTTTTTTGATTCTATATTTTCTTGTGAAAATTCTAAAAATTTCATGTTTTGTTTCACATTTAGGTATGTATTATATGCCTCGACAGCTGTAACATCATTAAAAGTGGTGGACTGTGCAAAGACGTAGATATTGGAGAGTTGAAATGGTGTGTACCAACGTACTTTGTCCTTTTTCGTCATCAACCTGTTAAACGAAATTGCTTGGGTGCGCTTCAACTCACCCACAGCATCACGAATCAGGTTGTCCGGGTATTTTTGGTAGATTTTGAATAATTGGAATGCCCATCCTAAAATAAATTCCTTTTTTATATATTTAATTTAACAATCACATAAGTCTACTTTTTTTTAAATACGGTTATAAATTATAAATTATTTTATTACCATTTAGTTATAAATCCCACGGTTACAGTAAAAATGAAGTAATCGAGTAGGCATTATCTGTAGTGTCAAAGGGTGAATATTGTTTGCATCCTTAGGCGATTACCTACTGTATTGTTGTTTTACAGAACAATTGTAACATTATTAATTTCATTAACTGTCAGTTTGTGTTGTCGCACATTAATTTCTCAAAATGAATAAAATCAAATACCATACTATTCCCAAGCCTAACACCGACCTCACAAATGTTATCAACTATCGTCCCATTACGTTACTTTCTGTTATGGGAAAGAACTTTGAAAAAAATCATCAAAGCGATATAACAGAACAAAGTAGGACATGTTATCCCAAGGTATCAATTCGGCTTCCGAGAAAAGCGCTCCACTGTACACCCCTTAACAATCATCGCATCTAACATACAGACAGCAAAACTTAGTGGTCAATGTAGTGCTGCCATCTTTCTTGACATCCATAAAGCTTTTGACAGTGTCTGGCATCGTGGCATATTATACAAACTTATTGTAACCAACTGCCCCAGATATCTGCTTTTTCTCCTCAAAGACTACTTATGTGGAAGAACTGTTCAAGTTAAAATTAATGACTATTTGTCACAAAACATTACAATCCATCAAGGTGTTCCACAAGGCTCTCCACTCTCGCCCTTGCTCTACAATATATATTGTTATGATATATATAACTTTAATTCAGAACCAGAATATTTAAACCAGAATTTGTATATTCTCCAATATGCCAATGATACCGTACTCGTAAGCCATAACAAGAACATCTACAAGACAGCAGAGGCAATTCAGCAACTGATGAACAGAACATTAACGTGGTTCTACAAATGGCGAATGAAACCAAATCGCCTAAAATCTCAATACATCGTGTTTAGCCATAACACTCCAACAATAACTGTTGACAATAGCACAATATATTGTCAACTGGCAGTAAAATATCTTGGAGTCACAATAGACAATAAGCTTAATTTTAACAAACATGTAAAAGTAATTAAGAAGAAGTGCATTGCAAGAAGCAGACACTTCCGCAGCCTAACATATAAAAACTAAGGAATCAACAAAAAACTGCTGCCCATATTTATAGTACAATCTGCCGTCCCTTATTAGAATATAGTCACCCACGATACCTTAATACAAGAAGATCAGTCATAAAAAGCCTATAAATAGCAGAAACATCAACATTGCGATCCATTACCAAAATCAGAGAACCCAGAAATCCTCTCCATAACCCTTCCAACAACCTTCTCTATGAGATTACGCAAATAACATGAATCAACCAAAGATTACAATCCCTAACCACAAAATTTGCTAAGGAAATAAATAACAGAAATAATACAACCCCTTTGCAAGACAAGAGTACAAGAATTACCTAGCAGAAGAAAATTTCCAGAGCTAAGCCTATGGGAACACATCACAGCATTGAATAATATACAATGAAACAAATTTATTAGTTTTTTTTTTTAATACAGATATTTATACTGTAATGAAATGGTATGTAAATTATTTTTAACAGTTGTAACAGGCTGAAGGACCTCGGTCGATGGCCTTTTGGTGAAACCAATAAAATACTTTTATTATTATTATTATTCAAATACCGTGCTGTTATAAAATTCCCTACAAGACAATGAACAACTCCAAAAATTATTCTTGAAGAAATGTTGTTTGTGTATAGGAACAATTGCCCTTCCAACTATTTGCGAGTGGTCAAAACTGTTTAAATGTGGTCGAGAATCATTGGATGATGATCCTAGTTTAGGTCGCCCTGTTGATGTGATCACTTCTGATGTTGTTGAAAAGCCCAAGTGGGTTTGGTACTAAAGAAGGGTAGTACAGTAACGGGAGTGTGTATTATTCAAGCTTAAAGCATCACCTCAGAGATTCCATTAAAGTGAAAAGACGCGAAAAACTGACACCAAGTGTTTTGCTGCTCCAAGACAATGCACAAGTCAAGATTTACATAAGCTGCTGTTACTGATTGTGGCGTCAAAGAAATTGAACACACACCTTATAGTTTAGCACCCAGTGACTACTTTTGGTTTCTGAATCTCAAACAAACTCTTACAGGGGACGAAATAAAGGGACAATGACGCACTTATAACAGCTGTTGAGAGCCATTTTGTGGAGAAACCAAATGAATATTTTTACAATGGATTAAAGATGTTATGATCCCCATATTCAAAAGCAAAGGAACTAGATTGAAAAATAAATTTTTTGTAGCCCCTCTAGTTCGTCTGTTTTCATGCCCAGCCCCAGAAAATAAAAACGACCCCTCGTATGGCGAGTATGAAGAAATTTTTTATTTATTCGACATTTTCTGTTAATGTTAGTGGATGTAAAAAATGGTGAAGCAGTCCACGTCTTCAGAAACAAAGACGTGTTGTTATGTAAAGTGTGCGACTTTAGATTGTATTACGCATTAAGCCGCTGTGACGAAATATGTGTCGTCGAAAAAACACCAAACGATGATTAGTGGGGACAAACAAAGGCAATGAAGGAGGGAGGAGCTGTTATGTAAAGATATGTGCAGGATCATCATGCGAAAATGTCCTTTTTTAGAATAACTTGGTTATTTTTGAAGTTATCAAAAAAGGTGTAAAGACCTCATAAACTAATTTTGTTCGCAGAATCCAAATTTGGAATAAAAAAAAACAATTGTGCGTCGCTTTTAAAAAATATGACATCCTACTTTGTTTTCTTAAATAGAACACCCTGTATATTTTAAAATAATTCGATGTTCCCTATTTTTCTGATTACATGTCATGCTATCTTAAAAAGTTTTTGAGATATTTGGATTTTGGTATTAAAATATCGTTAATGATTTTGTTAAACATAATTGCATTTGAAAACAAAATGGCCGAACTTGTGAAATAAAGATGCAGTTTACTTCTAAAAATAATGTTCTTCAAAAATGAGTACCTGGGATGGTTAATTCTTCTTCTTCTTTTCAAAGGAAACTACATTTAACAGTATCATTAACAATATTTTAATACCAAAATCCAAAACTTTCTGAGATAACATGGCACATGTAGATATTCTTGAAATCAGAAAAATGAAGAAAACTGAAATATTTTAAAATATACAGGGTGTTCTATTTAAAAAAACAAAGTAAAATATCATATGTTAAGGTAAAGACCTAACTTACGTAGCGAGGATTATGAATGCGGACTATATGGGAAAATATAGATATGTGGCTCACATGTGTATTTCCTTGAGTAATCTATGCTTCTTTCCAGTTCTTCTTGTCGGCGCCGAGCATGTGGATTTGTAGATGGTAAAAGCCACTTGTAGGAGTAAGGGCTTATACGGGCAATTTTTATAGGATAGGGGGGATAATTGGTAACCCCGAGTTTACACACACAAATACGGTTAGAAACAAGACAAGTGGCTATGAATTAAAACAATGATAAAGCAGCCAAAATACAACGAAAAAGCGAAAGGGCACAAAATGTGTCTAGTGAGTTTGAATATGATTTCTGTTTTTTTTTTTAATTCTGATTCTATACTGATTTGACAGTAACTAAAAAGCAACTTAAAAAGTAACTAAAGGTTTTTTGGCCATGCTACCACCTAACCGGATGCGCCAATTAAGCGCGCTAAATTTGAACTTTCTATAAATTCTAAATTACTATATACAAATATTAAACGAAAACTAAACATCATATTTCTTAAAGGCAATGCGCAATTGTTTTTTTTGACTTAAAATTTGGATTCTGAGAAAAAAATGTCTATATTTTTCTGAAAACCTCAAAAATAACCAAGTTATTTCAAAAAAGGACATTTTCGCGTGATGACCCTGTACAAAGTAAAATACTGTTTATTGTGCTCTCTGCTCCTGATTTGTAGTCTGCCCGTTATTTATGTCATGACATCTAAGTTCCTTATGTCATATAAGTAAAAAACGGTGTACTAATTTTTCTAAGTTTGTGATAAAACGGTTTCATGGACATTTATATAAAACTATGTTGAAATCAAAAAACTTACCTGGTTCATTTTTAGTTCCCAAAGAGCTATGAATAACTGCCTTAAGAACGTTTTTCTTCACATCGTCCTCATCTTTGGCATCTTCATGTTTCAAAGGGCTCTCTTCCAATTCGATTAAATTATTCTCAATGTTGTGTAGATTTTCTTCTGTTAAGTGGTCAACGTTTATCAAATTACCTTTAAAAGAAAAAGAAAGTTGTGAAGTGTCACTGTGGTAATGACTTCACTGCATATACAACATTCTAAAATATTCTAGAATACAATGAATTTACCTTGCAGAATATTTTCTATCTCTTCTGCGTGTTGGACCATGTACGACATTAAAATGACAAAAGCTGCTGAGAGTTGTGCCTCTTTCAACTTAAATGGTTTGTCATCATGAGTCTTTTCTCTTGATAAGTTATTTACAAGAACTGAGTAGTAATTTAAAATTGGTTCGAGTCTGAAAAGATTTGACACAGTGTCTTCTATGTTAGGATACATGGAAGCTACATGCAGCTTCATACGGCGTTGACAAGCTCTAAAACATAAAAATTATAGACAAAAATAATAATATATTTGTCTTAAGTACTTATTCTTCTATTCCTTAAGATATCATTTTTAAGAATACATTTTGTATGTTATTACTTGTTACTTTTTCAAAGCAAAATACAAAACCAGTTTGACTACCCATACCCAAAAAACTGCTCCAGTATTTTCATCACTTCAAGCAGTTTTTGTATAAAAATACAGAAAAACTTTCATTATATCCAGCTATCTATTGGGTGTGCAAATTAATTCGGTGCCTTTACGTTGATTCTGTTATAATTCTATTTTGAATTTAAATATTTTACCGATATTTAAAGGATTTGAAGTGTCAACCCTAACATTTAAAAACACGCTATATAACTTGGCAAAGTTGATGCCATAACATCACAAAACAGTATTGAACACAATGGTGATGATAAGCACCATATCACTATTCTGTTAAATTTTCAATTGAAAAAAAAAAATGCTGTGGAGGCTGTGGATATAATTTGTTCAGCTTGGGGGAAGGGGAGATGCCGTGATGTATAAAACATGAAAAAAAGTAGTATCAGCGGTTTCCGACCGAGAACGTTCTGGCGCACAAAAAAATATCACAGCTTTGAGCGGCTTTTGAAGAACAATTCTGCTCAGACTCTTGTTCTATAGCGCGGAGTAACCCGCCAATCAATTTACATTTCGTTTACATCAGCTGGGAAAAATTCAAAAGCTGAATTCCACTTGAGCTCAGACCAAAGCCCAAACAAAGAATGTTTTTGATATGGCTATGTCCGAGCTAACACGGTTTAAAAGAAAGAATTTCTTGATCAAAATCGTAACTGGTGATGAAAAGTGGGTTTTGTATGACAACCCTAAGCAAAGAAAATTGTGGGTTGAAACTGAACCATCAACACTGATTGTGAAACCCAACATTCAGCCAAAAACATGTTATTGTGCTTGAGTGAGATATTAAGGGTGTCATACACTAGGAGTTGCTAGAATTTGGCCAGACTATTAATTCAGGCGTTACCAACTTATCCATTGGAGTGACGAAATAGAGCAGAATTAGATAAATCATTTTGCAGGATGAAAACGCACATCCACATGCAGCAAAATTAATAAAGAACCCTTTGGATTACCGGTTAGGGTGACCGAGTCACCCTAACATTACCTGGCTGATACACATTTCAAAACAGTGGAAGAGGCGAAGAGACGATTTCATCGACTCGAAGCCGCCATCTTTTTTTCGAGACGGGGTTTGTCAACAGCCCGATAGATCGAGAAAAGTTATTGAAAATGATGGTGATTATTTTCAGGATTAAAATGTATTCTATTTTTCTGTCAACAAAAGGTCAATTTTTTTAAAAAAAAGGCACCGAATTAATTTAGGTTAGGTTATTGTGAGTGGGTCCTTATTGAGCCCTCCACTGCAGCCATCAGCAGAGCTATTGTGGCTCATTCCTACTTATATTTTACCCAATAAATTCAGTCTCTTAATGAAATTGAACTTTATTAGGAGGGGGTGTGTCCAGATTCTCTGGCAACAATCGCCCTTTCCCAAATATTGAAAATCGGATTCTCTACACAATGAGACGTGTACACAAGACATGGTCTGCCTTCTCGCCATACTCCAAGCAGGCGGTATTCGGCGTTTTTCGCCGAGTTTATGGAGATGATAGTTTGTTCAGTTGATAGTGTCCGGTACATAGACCTGTTAGGATTTTCAGATTTATCCTGTTTAACTCTAAAAGTTTCTTAGTTCTTGATTTTAAAAGATATTTTATAAACACTTTCGAATATACTAATCCTGGTAACTTGCCAGTGTGGAGAGTTTTCCTTTCAGCGTAGGTTAAGAGATATTCTACGCAAACAAATGAATATAGTATGTTTTTGCAGAAATTAAAACAAAAAAGTTATGGGACTTCATCGAAAATGGGTAAAAATGAGAAACACCATGTATCTCCTAAAGAAATGAAGATATCGGAATGCATTTTGCGCCAATAAAGTTATCTCAAAAACTGAGCCACAGACACCTTAGTTACTTTTTGTCTACCTCTTTGGAAAATAGGAGAAACCCTCCAAAAGCAGTGAATGGGGTATTTTCCCATTTTTTTTAAATTTGAAAATCGAAAACTAGAGATAAAAACAAGACACGTGTCTTTCTTTATTTTTTCTTTTTATTTAAACTGAAAAAAAAGTCGAAATTTAAATTTAAAAATTTGAAATTTAGCAGGATAAACTATCTGCTCTACCTACATATTTTATTTCCATATTTGTGTGTTTTTAAAACAAATACATTAACAAAAATGCTATAAAACAGGAATTACAACAGAATAATAGAAGTACCAATCTTGCTAGTGTTCCAAAACATTTTTGAAGATTTCCCTAGTTTGCGCTTAGTGACGTAATTATGAAAAATGTTAACTTTGAATTGGAATAACTATTTTATAGTGCCACTTATTATATATTTTTTTTGATACCAAAAATACAAAGAAAAAAATATTTTCAAAATAGTACTTTCACTTTCATCTCAGATCAATGAAAATACCCCACCCTGTAGTATAGAATTTATTTTAGAATTTAGAATTTTTGTATTTGAGGATATATCTAGTGTCAGCTCGGGTCTGATGATTCGTGATCCTGTTCCTTCTCTGGTGAAGGAGTCGGCTATTTCGTTACCTTCCAAACCAATGGCCAGGTATCCAGGCTAGAGTCACTGAATTAATTTTGACACCTAATAAGACATTTCGAGATTCACTTTTGTAAATCTTCTTGTACTAACATATCACATCACATGTAATTATCATAAGCAAAATTTAATATTTTAATGTACTACCAAAAGACTATTTTATTTTTCACCGCAAAATAGTGATGATAAAATGATTGGTTAATTGACCAGGGGTCAACAGTCAATGTTTTCTTGAAGTTGGTCAGTCAGTTGGCCTATAACCCCAGGTAGCAAGGGTACGTCATAATGGCGTCAAAATCTGGTGATTACTGGTCATAAGACGTCAGTGAACCAAAAATCGACGACATAATGACGTGCTGCATATCACGTTATATAACACGTCATATTGTCGTCTTTTTTTCGGTGCTATTATTATATATCAAAGTCATATACAATATGGAACGTAGCGGCATTTTCGCAAGTGATATATTGCCATCATTACAAGATTACCTGTATTTTTTTTAACAGTTTCCAAAGAGAATAATCAATGGCATGCAAAAATATTGTTTTTAGTTTGTTTTTGCACAAATTCAAAACATTTGCCTATATAATTTTTGCACAAATATTTTATTACTTCTAGGAACATTTTTAATATTTGCACGTCACAGCCATATAATTTTTGTGATATAAATTTCGTACCCTGTATCCCATTGTATTCAAAAGTACCGCTATATAACCAGACATGACCGCAACTACGTTCAAGTTCTGAACAACGTGACTAATATTAACCAATCGGTGTAGGTACAGCTTATGCGCGCGCAGTCCATCTTACCACAGACCACTGTGAATTCCCAGGCGTTTACGACATTTTGTGTTCTGTGTTTACTCTGGCCTATTAGTGAAATATCTGGCAAATGTGTTGTTTTGACGTTTAACGAAAATTCTGTAGCAATACCTATTATTCACAGTTTAGTATATGATAGTAAGATAGAATAAACATTTATTTTTTTTGAATATGTAATATGTTATATAAACATAAATTTTATATAGTAATATATTTTTTTCAATATATGTATAAACTAAATACTAATAGTTTTATCTGTATTACTGAAAACCTGGGAGGGGGGTACCAAACATAACCTGAAAAAGACGTCAAAATAACGTCTAACTAATGACGTGAAATTAACGTCAAGTAATCAACGTCATCGGTCCAAGACATTAGGAGGATATTTTCACGTCATATTTACGTCATTCAACTAGTCATTCTCGTCACTCGGTGACCATTTTTTCACGTCATTTTCACGTGCTCTTGCTACCTGGGAACATAACCTATAAAAAACATTATTTTCTCCTAATTTAAATTTCATTATTAATTTTATTATGTTGCAGCAAAATTTTATATTTGATGTAACCGATAATTGACAATACTGATGGTCAATGATGGTCAATTGATCATTATCGACATCTTAAAACATTTTTCATTTACTAACCTAGAAGTTTTATTTTTGCTTTCTGGACAGACCCTCCGCAAAAACATCCCTTATAACAGTATATGGAATACTTTGTTTCTTTGGAAATCGAGGGTTTAAAAATATACTTGCAGCTCTACACAACAATAACATCTTATCTTCTCTGTCGTTCCACCTAACCCTCATATTGGCACCTGATTTTTTTAAGAATTATTTTATCTAGCCAGTCATAATATTGTCTCGAGCTCTTTTTCTGCCTATATGGGATTTTCCTGGTTATTTTTTGCAGTGTTTTTGACGGTTTTAGTGGCATGGGTATACATTTTCTTCCTTTCTTCAGCTTGCTTTCTTTTACAGCATCCTTGGAATTTGTATGTAGATAGACTTTACTATTACCATGGAAGGTGTTTAATTCATTATATGGCAAATTCCGTGGAAGTATCTATAAAACACATTTTATTGTGATACTGTGTAGAAAAAAAAATTACGAGAAATAATTGTTGAATGAAACAATTTCTTTAAAAAGTGTGTTAATAGCCATATAACTGCTTGGAAGTTCCATTTATAACTGATACCCCACAATACTGCCTTCTGTCAAAATTCTAACCACACATTAAATTGAACATAACCGTAATGAAACTCATTTATACATACAAATATTTTGCTCACCTAATAATTAATTTCCCATTTTCTTTCACTTCAAGCTGTCATACATGACTCAAAATAAACTAACACAAGTGTAGTGATGGATAGCCAGGAACTTTTTTTGGGGAATGGTAAATATCGCAGGAAATTCTCTAATTCCCGGGAACAATAGGTATTTTGTTAAAAATGATAAATCTGGCGTTTTGAGTAATATGTTAAACCTGTTACTCTCTTTGTCCTTCAAATACATGCCTTGAACAAGTTCAGACTTTCAATTTTTGTCTATGCTGAGATGGCTAGTTTCTAGAGATGGGAATAATCGGGATATTTTTATAATTGAGGTATTAGTAATATTGAATATTTCTTAATCGAATTAATAATTCGAGATATTTAATCAAATTACATATTGATGACGTCAGGATGAAAATATTATATTTAGATATTTAGTCAAATTATTATATTATCAAGACCGCAGATTGAAATAAATTGGAATAAAATATTGGAATAGACAATAGATTATTGGCGTTTTTAAGAAAGTACAATCGGCGGCGTAAGTTTTTTAGTGTAACTGAATTATTGTTTCATTTATAATTTTTTTACACACAAACACTCCCCGGCAGCTGTCTGTGAAGAAGTAGTCTGTCATATCATCTTTCACTATCTTACTATCACCAATTATATTTATAAAAATTGTAAATGACAAAATAATTTAGTTACACTTTCAAAAGTTTATCGAATGACAGCGTGCCTATCTCTGTTGCACTGCAACGAAATCATTGAATGTCTCCTGCTGTCATGTCCCGCCTCCATCTGAGCATTTACCTACTCCTAGTACTACTACATTCAGTCTTCAGTACGTTTACTAATTCAATGAATTTTAATAGTTTTCCAGTACGAGCAATTCTCTCGTATTACATCTCCTTTTGATACTAATATATTTTTATTTGACATCTTTCTCTCTCTTCACTCAATTCTCCAGCTGACCGTCGAGCACTACTATTTTAATACTACTAAATTATCTCGAGATATTTTTAAAATAATTAATCGAAATAACTCGATTAATCTTATAATCGAATTATTCAAATTATTTAATTCGATTCCTCCCATCACTACGTTTTCCTCTAAGTCGCACCCGATTCACTGAAGTTAGTGGGTGTCCATTGCTGCTTTATTATCTCATGTGCCTTGTTTAAGGAAATTACTTATATCTGAATGTCTAAAACATAAATCTTAGATGTTAAGTCCTTTTACACAATATTTATGAGAAAAAAAAAAACAAATAAATAGACAAACTGACACGATTGTGAGGAACTACTTTATTGAGTACACGTTCTTAATAAATTACAAAGTTAATGATCTATTCTCGCTGTTCCCGATATTCCAGCCGTCAGCATTATTCAATGTTTACAGTTCAGTTTATTAATATGACATCACCGAATTATCTCGATACTTTATACGGCCTTTTATATCAAGAGTTTCATGGGGAATTTTTAGGGAATATTTCTGGGAATTTCCTCAATGCTTGGTTTTTGGAAATTTACCCATCACTAACACAAGTGTAAGGAGAAAAAAGTTACTTAAAATTAATAAAGCTTCACCTTATCTAATTTTTCTTGTCTTAATCCCATAACAGCTGGTGATGGTTCACCACCAACTTTAATTTTCTTGCTTGCCCAAAACCAATTCCTTAATATATGAGACCATAAGGATGAATCTAATCCTGAAGCACCTCTCTTGTCACCTGGTATTTCTCCATTGTCATCCCTAGTTGCAAAACAAAATATATTTTTTTAGTTGCTATTATAAGTTTTCGTTGTAGAATGTTTATTTCGAAAAAATATTCAGATAATATTATCTAAATAAAAATATCAGATGAATGTATTAGAATAAACGAGGAGTAAACTTTCAAAAGGTGGTATGTACTATATAAATGAGAAAAGGGGAAAAAACTGCTACTGTGAATATTAAAACGGCGGAAAAACAAGTGCGGCATAAAAAATATAGCAAAAAAAAATTATTATTAGAAATGTAAATAATTGCATACAAAAATCTAAAATTTTTAAAATGACAGTGGTAGTTTGGACCACATAATGCTTTTTGTTTGTCCAAGCTTTTTGTTTGGAAATATCTGAAAAACAAATGAACCTACCAGGATATTTAAAAATAAAAATGGCAGCATTAGTTCTACTGTGATTGACTATGTCTTAACAAACATACCCCTTGAAAACTGAAGTGCTGAGTTATATGATGCTCTACTAGCTGATCACCTTGCTCACAATCTTTCGTTTGAGGTGGATACATTAAAGTCGACTTCCAAACTCAGTGAAGCTAAATATGAGTATAAGAGAATCTTAAGTAACGAAAACATAACAGAATTTAACAATCGTCTAAAGTCTACGGATTGGAGTTTCGTTTACCAATCGGATATAAATATATCATTTAATTTGTTTATGGAGAATTTAACCTGGTGTTTCAATGTCGCCTGTCCGTTTAAATGTGTAAAAATTAAAGATTTAAAATTTCAGTACAATAAAAACTGGTTAACTACGGAACTAAGAGAAGAGTCCAGTTTTCTAAGAGCTTTATTTTTTAAAGCCAAAAACTCAAATAATTCTGAGATGCTCGAGACATACAAAATAAACAAAAAGATGCATAAAAAAAATATTAAAGCCGCTAAGGTAAATTATTATTCCACTAAAATTAAAAACTCTGAAAATAAATCTAAGGAAACTTGGAACATTGTTAACAAAAAACTAAATAGGACAGATTCCTCACTTAATAGGCAAATAATACTTAACGTAAATGGGGAAATGGTTATGGACAGTTCTAAAATAAGCAACTATTTCTGTTCGCATTTTGCAAATATTGCCAGTGTTAATATATCCAATCTTTTTGGAAATATTACATCACTTCCATGCACGAACTCCAAATATAATATAAATTCTATGTATTTCTATGAGATATCAAGAAATGAACTGTTAAACACAATCTATGGATTAAAGAATAAAAAATCATTAGGATTGGATTGGATGGCATATCAGCACCATTACTAAAAAATATTATTTTAAGTTTAATCAATCCTTTAATCTATCTGTTAAATGAAGCAATCCAAAATGGAGTTTTTCCAGAAATATTCAAAACTTCTAAAGTAGTGTCAGTTTTTAAGGAGGGATGTAAGAGTGATATCGAAAACTACAGGCAAATATCTTTATTAACTTCACTATCGAAGGGATTTGAAAAGGTTATATATAATCGCTTAGTGGCTTTTATCAACATAAACAATTTACTTTGTACTTCACAACACAGGTTTCGAACAGGAAGATCAATAGAATCTGCTT
Source organism: Rhamnusium bicolor (assembly GCA_029963845.1). Lineage (NCBI taxonomy): Eukaryota > Metazoa > Arthropoda > Insecta > Coleoptera > Cerambycidae > Rhamnusium > Rhamnusium bicolor. The sequence continues at coordinate 745,027 of JANEYF010003051.1, read as the reverse complement.
CGACCAGTCTCTTTAATTTTGTTTATAGTGAGCTAGATAAAGGCAAATATGTAATGTCAATATTATTTGACCTATCAAAGGCTTTCGATTCGGTAGATCCAACAATTCTGATAAATAAATTACAAGCTTTAGGTATTAGAGGAAATATTTTAAATGTCCTCAAGTCCTATATGGAATCCAGGAAAATCTTAGTAAATTATAATGGTGTCAACTCCGAAACAAAAGATGTCTCCCTGGGAGTACCCCAAGGTTCCATATTGGGGCCATTGCTATTTCTGTTATATATTAATGATCTGCCTGACCATATACAGGAAGGATTCACTGTCATCTATGTAGATGATACATCGGTATCAGTTTCAGCTGACTCCCCTGTGGAACTGTCTTTGAGGGTTGCTAATGTTCTATCTCAAATGAATAACTGGTGTTTTAGAAACAGACTGATACTTAATACCAACAAAACTGTTTTCATTAATTTTAATCTCAGAAGACCGTGTTTACTTGAAGAAATACCATTAAAAGACAATGCCACATTCTTGGGTACACAAGTAGACTCAAATTTACTGTGGGACTTACAAATAAACAAAGCGTGTAACAAGCTAAGTTCCGCATATTACGCGATATTGCAGTTATCAGATACGCTTAACGAGGCTGGACTAAGAACTGTTTACTATGCTTTAGCAGTCTCCCATTTGTCTTTTAATATCATAGTGTGGGGCAGGTCAAATCAGTTATATCGCGTGTTTGTTCACCAAAAAAGATTAATTAGATTAATATTCAAAATAAAATACAGAGAGAGCTGTAGAGATACATTTGTTAATAAGAAAATATTTACAGTTCCCTGCATCTATATATATAAGTGCTTAATTTTTGTCAAATACAATTTTAAAGATTTCTGTACATTATCAGATCGACACACCTATCACACAAGAAACAATGAATTGTTAATGATACCACATCACAAAACATCTAATTTTAAACACTTCGCCATATTATAATTGCATTACACTGTATAATAGCTTACCTGACAATATAAAATGTCTTAAAATGAATAAATTTAAAATGGAAGTTAAAAAATTATTATTACTAAGGGGGTTATTATAGTGTAGATGAATTTTTAAATAAACCTGATGGTTAGTTTCCTTGTATTTGCATGTTATGTATGTGTGTATGTATTGTATGTATATGTGTTATATTGTAATCTGTGTGTGTGCGTGTGTGTGCGTGCGTGTGCGTGCGTGTGCGTGCGTGCGTGTGCGTGCGTGCGTGTGCGTGCGTGCGTGTGCGTGCGCGTGCGCGTGCGTGCGCGCGCGTGCGTGCGTGCGTGCGTGCGTGCGTGCGTGTGTGTGTGTGTGTGTGTGTGTGTGTGTGTGTGTGTGTGTGTGTGTGTGTGTGTGTGTATATATACATGTATATGTACATATGTGTATATATATATATGATACGTTGTATTTTATTATTTATTCTTATTGTTAGTTTCATACCTTATATATTATTAGCACTTACATATCTGATATATTTATTTATATAATGCAAATTTGCAGTTTTCTGTATATTATATATTAGTTAACATATCTAATATCATGTAACATGATCTTATAGATGAATAAAGTGAATATGAATATGAATATGAACTGAAACGTTAAAAAATACGCCTTTTGAATTTAATGCACTAGTATTATTTATGCAATAGGAGGCAATGTTTTACTGCTTTTCGGCCCCATGTTCGATTAGTTCTGAATTAGAAAGTGTTGATTTAATGTGCTAATAAGTTAAGCAACTCTAAAGCTCCAGAAAGTGCCTTGCCAACGTTACAGGAACTTTAAATAGAACACTTTCAGTTATCATTAATTTGAAGTGATTCTTTGGTAATGCTGTGCAGTCGGCATTATTAATTCTCATTTTAAAGTTGCAAATGCTTTAAAGTAATGCAGAGCAGTATCCAGCAACGTTGCACATACAGCAGCAATTGCTTAAAAGTGGACTAACTATGCAGTACCTGAATTCAGTAGAATTTATGCAATTGTTACTACACGGGCATACCACGAGGTGAATTTTACAGTAAAGTTGCAAATTTAGTGACAGTTATGTAATGTCTGCTATATTAAAGTTCCGACGCCAGTTCCCGTCACTTTGGTGTAGTTGGGATTATCCAATTCGGTTGTTGTCAAAATTTTAATAGAATCTGTGTTAAACAATAACATTTCGTCTTAAAAAAAATCATTAGAAATATATAAAAGTTGAAATTAAAATCTTATAATATTACAATACCAATTAATCAAATATAGGCATTTCAAACGCTGACGACATTACATCGGCAGTCTGCTGCAGAGAAGTTAATCATAAAACAACAAAAGATGGTTGTTGACTTGTTAGTGATAAAGAAAAAATGACTCCTGAAAATCGGATAAATGAATAACTCGAAGAAAAATTTACCGATATGTGAAAGTGACGACAGAAAATATGGATAAAAGTGTCAATTTTGATCAATCGAGGTTTTCATCATGTATGAATTTTGATGGTACCCAAGGTGCCCCTGAATTATTCATTTATTTGATTTTCACTAATGAACAATAAGAAACATTCACACCAAACACTGCTAAAGGTTATTCATTAGTGTTGCTAGAATCAGTTGATTTTAAAAATCATATTATATGAGTTGACAGAACTTGCACGCAAATAAATTCAAGTCCTTTAGATACAAATTAACAGGAAAATGGTGTTTTTTTTTATGTAGGAAATGTTCGTTTTCAAATTTGGAGAAAAACGTTATTGATAGAAAAGAAAATCGTTAATTATTGTCCATACACAATGCATCTTTATAAAATAGAAATGTAAAATGTATTCTTCTTTTACAAATTTCACCTACCTTACAGATTGCAGATGTAACATTTCCCACAGTCACATTTAAAACAATATTTGATATTTTTGAGACAATTTTATTGTCGTAAATAGAAAAGATAACAATATACTAATGAGTAAGCCTGGCCAAGCGATGGTAGATTCAGGGTCGGGCGCAATACCAATGCCTATCGCGCGCTTGTTTACGATGACGATGACACAACACACTTCAGTTGTTATCTGTCGGTCGATGCATAGAGTACTAATAAATAATAAATAATGTTGAGCGTAAAGAGTAGAAAACGACCGTACGCTGATAAAATGAATAAATTTATCGGTGAATTTCCGGACTTATTCTAGGATGGATGTAAAATAATTTGTAAAGTTTGTGATCAAGACTTAATGTGCTGGAATAAATACGGCTGCAAAATTCATGTCAATAGTAACCAGCATAAAAATAAAAAAAATGGCGTGTCTTCTTTGGAACCTTAGTTTATGTTTGCTTTAGTGTTAATGCTGATTGCCTGTGATGTTCCCCTGCGCATATTGGATAAACCAACATTTCGGGAGTTCTGGAATAAATACAATCCACAGGTGAATTTACCAAGTCGTTCATCGTTACGTAGATATGTACCAAGTGTTCCTGAAGACATTGTAAATAGGATTAAATGTGCATAAAAAAATACACAACTGTGTTGACGAGACGACAGATTGTAAAAAAAAATTCTATTTTAAATGTTATAGTACGTGTACTCGACCCTGTTAAACCACCATTTCCACTTTTACTAGCTAGCAAGACTAACTGCGTGTACTGGCGAAACAATTATGCGGGTGGTGTTAGAGACTTTCGAAAAATTTAAACTGTCAACAAGTCAAGTGTTGATGTTTGTGACCGACGGTGCTGCGACAATGCGTTTGGTGGACCGTTTTCTTCAAAGAGACGATTGTAGGTTTTTACATGTTACGTGTAAAGTGCATGCGTTCCATCTTGTAGCAGAAACGATTCGAAAATGTTTTCCAGAGGTAGATGCATTAATAGCAAATACAAAAAAAAGTATTTCTCAAATCTCCTAAACGGCTTCGAGCATTTCACACACTGTGTCCTAGTATTCCGGAACCGCCAGAGCCGATTCTTACATGTTGGGGGAACGTGGTTGAAGGCAGCTTTTTATTATGCTGAATATTTTCAACAAATAAAAGCTGTGATACTACAGTTCAACCCTAACGAGGCTGCAGCTATTAAGGAAAGCCAGACAAGCTTTCAAGATGTTTTCCTTGAAACAGATTTAAAAACTATTTATAACAATTATAGAGGACTACACGACGCAATAGAAAAATTGCAAAATACTTCGTTGTCGTTAGTGGAATCGCTGCAAATAGTGGACGACGTAAATACACAGCTACAGACTATAAATGACGCAAAAAATAAGCCCGTTATTGAAAAATTTGAGAGTGTATTATGGAAAGATCCTGATTTTACTAAATTAAGATAAATTTGTGATGGTGCATCTACAACTGCATTAAGTGAGTTCACAGAGTGTTTTACTTATGCCTGTATTACTTCCGTAGATGTCGAACAGTCTTTTTTTAAAATACAAACATATTTTTTCACCACAGCGAACATCGCTTACTGAGACAACTGTAGAAACATATGTGATGCTACACAGTTATTATAGAAGTGCTCCAGTTTGTGATAACGACAACCAAGCTACTTCATAAATCTGCTTAAGGTGAGTTTTGTACATATTTTTATAAAGTGTACCAGTATTAATAAAATTTATTTCCATTTATTTTATTAATTTATTTATTATTAGTTATCACTTAGATATACAATGTACATGTGTGAACGTCATTTAACAGTTTAATAATAATGTGCAGCACTAAGCTTACAAAATATAAGGAAATACATAAAAAAAGAATTTAAAGCGAACGAAATAATACAAAAACATACATCACAATATATAAAATACTTTTGTTTTTATTATTGTACTTATTCAAGTATTATGATATGATGCATACCCAGTACGTCTCTGTAGGATTAATGACCTTGGCCAGGCTTACTAATGAGTGGGGTTATGTTTCCTGCTCTTTATTGCTAGACTTCTTGAACTCGAGCAGAAAATCAGTGAATTTACTGATTTATAAGTAGATTGCTCAATACAAATGAACAAGATAAGATCATTTGCTCTGACACAAATGAACGGCATTTTTATGCTATTACTGTTCAGATCTGTTTCTAGCAATACTAATGAACATACCTCTAGTTAAACGTCCACTTAACTTTTGACAGATGAGAAGTGAAATTACTTTGTTTATTGTCAACTTGTTCTTCTTCTGTTCTGCATATTGGTTCATAGCTAACTACCGATATGATGTCAGTACCTTTTTCGCGGCACATTCAAATTGAGGAAGTTTAATAATTTTTTTGAAATATATTGGGCTAGAATTTTTCTTCCAAATTAAATATACAACTAAATTAATGCCTCCTCTATTATATTTCACCGTTTTTAAAAATTCGTCAGCAACCGAATTAAAAATATCCAAATAAATATAACAATCAAAATACATGGCAAAATTTTTTATCTGGATATCTGTTTATAAAAATTATTCAGATATTTGTTATATCCAATACAGACTAGATCAGCCTACTTTGTGTTGTTCCCTCAAATTCATTCTTAATCTTTACTTAAATATACAAAACACTTACTCTAGAGCCTGTTCTGGAGTTTTTGATGTTATAGCTCTGACTAATTCTGGTTTAGCACTGACATCGACTAGCGTAATAAGTTGCCCTCCTTGCTTGGCATTAAGTTTGGTATTTAAACCTGTAAAAAAAAAGGTTATGGCATTTCCTATACCTCATACAATTATTGTACTTACTTAGTCCGTAAACATTATACCAGTAACTATCAACGTCGGCTTGGGTATTTAAAAAGAATGCTATCTGCCTATATTCTTTATTGCTTATTTTATGATAAGCTGGCTCACTAGTTGTTGTATCTAACAGAGATGCTCTGCGGTTTAAGTAAATAAATATTTGATCTTTTTCCTTATATTTCTGAGGTCCAAACTGAAGTAAGCCACAATAAGCAAGACGGTTCATAGTTTCATTTATGTCGAACAGATATTTACGTTTGAACAAAACCGCGTTTCGAATGGATTCAGACAGATCTTTTACCAAATAGAACCTATAAAATACAGAAAGCATAAAATAAACCTGCATAGGGTGTTACAAAAGTAATGTTATTCTGTTTTATAAATTCTCGAAGTTTCATATAGTAATGTTGTAATTCTGATGATTATTTAGTACTCTGCATGCAACATATTTTTTTATGAATTGTTTTAAATATCTTATTTTATTAATTACACTGGCCAACACAATTTTTGTAACAGTTATCACTATTGTTTTTATATTGTTAACATCTCCCTATTAACTGGAAAAAATATCCAACAAGTTCTAATACGTACTATTTTTGTGTGACACAATAGACCCCATTATATTGCCAGGCCAGGTAATTTTATAATAGGTCGGAAATTTTGGAAGACCAAGTTAAAGAAAGGTGGGACATTTTCAGTATCAGTCTTGTTTTGACCTTCCAAGTGTCCAATTGTGTCTGTTAAAAAGTGTTTTCTTTTGTCTACATAACTCTGTTATGACAAAAATGTCCAGTCAAACACGTTGAAGTTGCAAAACCTCACCAGACGAGTTTTGTTACATTTGTGGAGAATTCCTTGTGAAGTCACAAATAAGGCCATGGTCTGAAAATGTGAAAAAAGCGTATTTTTTATATTTTGGAGTTTTAGTCTGAGATCAAGGCAAGCAATGGGCTCCCCATATTTGTTGTGTAAGTTGTAGCTTGTCACTAGTGCAGTGGATGAAAGGGAAAAGAGAAAGCATGCTTATTGTGGTTCCAATGGTATGGCGAGAACCCACCAATCATTTCGATGATTGCTATTTTTGTGTAACAAAAACTGAGGGATATTAAAAAAAAAAACAAAAAATCAAATATCCGAATTTGCCATCAGCCCTAGGACCTGTTCCTCACAATGCATCAGACTTACTAATGACAACTGCGCCCTTCTTTTAATCATTTAACGGCGGCCTATTTCCGCTACCAGGGCCAATCACCGACGCCAGGAGACGAGCTACCCCCATCCTGGAAATGTTACCAAACCTTTTCTGCCAAAGAATAGTGAATTTTTTACTTGCTTAACATTTAATAGACAAGCGACCAACAGCTTTACATCCCTTCCGAAGGATGGTATATCACCTACACAACCTTCACCTAAGAGTGCATAGGTTCTGCGTATAGGCTGATATACAAACTGCTAGAAGACGGGACGAGGTCGCTGAGTTTTAATTGAGTTACCATCAAATTACTGACTGTGACTACCATTGCTTAACTTTTGTATCGATACGAGTACTGTTAAGGTAAATCTATGCTAGACCCATCAACTGCGTCTTTAGATTGGCAAATTATTGTTTTGGGAGGTAATGAAAATAGTAACGACTCTTCAGACAGCCCAAGCCAGTGGGCCAACCCTTTGTATATTCCAGAAAGTTTTTCAAAATGAATTGAATGATTTGGTACATGAGTTGGGACTATCAATACAACAAGCAGAACTTCTTGGTTCCCAACTTAAGAACTTACTGGCTAAAGAAACAAATATTATGACTTTTAGAAAAAGAAATGCAACATTATCCATATTTTATAATATAGAAAATTCACTATGCGCGTGTATTGATACTGATGGTTTAATGCAGGAACTTAATATCGAGCATTCCCCTTCTGAGTGGCGCTTATTCATAGATTCTTCCAAATAAAGTTTAAAAGCTGTATTACTACATAATGGAAATTTAAAACCATCTATACCAATTGCCCATTCAGTAACAATGAAAGAGAAATATGACAGTATGAGCACCATTTTGAATAAAAACCGCTGCTAATTATTTGGGGATCAGGACTTCCTCACCGTAGTAAAACTCAAATGGAGTTTATAATAAAAGTGATTTTTGACGTTTCAAAAAAGTCACATTTGGACGTTACAAAAAAGTCACAATCGTGGAATGTCACTATTATTTTTTTTTAGACATTGGGACCGATTTTGCTCATCAAAGAACTCAATCTCTTCCTTGACCTCTAGAATCTGTGTACCAAATTTGAAAGCTTTATCTCAAAAACTGTAGCTGCTATCGCGAACCACACCAAGACACACAGACTGCAAACTTTTTCTGTCTGAAATTTTGTGTATCGTCATAATTCGTCGAGAAATGCAATAAAAATTTTCAAAATTTTTTTCACGACTACATAACTTCCTCACTTTGAGGGGTGAGGAAGTAATAATTACAACAAATACAAATGGCTTCTCCAATATGCCATTGATACCGCACTCGTAAGCCATAACAAGAACATCTACAAGACAGCAGAGGCACTTCAGCAACTGATGAACAGAACATTAACGTGGTTCAACAAATGGCGAATTAAACCAAATCCCCTAAAATCTCAATACACCGTGTTTAACCATAATATATCCCCAAACACTCCAACAATAACTGTTGACAATAGCACAATATATTGTCAACCGGCAGTAAAATATCTTGGAGTCACAATAAACAATAAGCTTAATTTTAACAAACATGTCAAACTAATTATTAAGAAGTGCATTGTAAGAAGCAGACACTTCCGTAGCCTAACATATAAAAACCAAGGAATCAACAAAAAAAATGTCTGCCCATATTTATAGTACAATCTGCCGTCCATTATTAGAATATAGCCACCCACTATACCTTAATACAAGACCAGTCATAAAAAGCCTAAAAATAGCAGAAACATCAACATTGCGATCCATTATCAAAATCAGACACCCCAGAAATCCTCTCCATACCCTCCCAACAACCTTCTCTATGAGATTATACAAATAACACCAATCAACCAAAGATTACAATCCCTAACCACAAAATTTGCTAAGGAAATAAATAACATAAAAATAATACAACCCCTCTGCAAAACAAGAGAACAAGAATTACCTAGCAGAAGAAAATTCCCAGAGCTAACCCTATGGGAACACATCACCGCATTGAATAATATACAATGAAACAAATTTGTTAGTTTTTTTTTAATACAGACATTTATACTGTAATGAAATGAAATGGTATGTAAGTTATTTTAAACAGTTGTAACAGGCTGAAGGACCTTGGTAAATGGCCTTTTGGTGAAACCAATAAAAAAACAAATGGCAAATATGTGGGGATTTAAAAGTAATAGCCATTTTAGTGGGGCTTCAAGGCTTTAAAAAATATTGCTGTTTTCTTTGTTTCGGGGATAGTCGTGCAGTAAAAGAACATTATGTGAAAATAACTTGGCAGGACAGGAAAGAATTTGAGCCAGGAACTAGTAATGTTAAATATGTGCCCCTTGTAGACCCTAAAAATGTTCTTTTGCCACCTCTTCATTTTAAACTTGGGATAATGAAAAATTTTGTGAAGGTTATGATTAAAGAGGGTGAAGGATTTAAATACTTAAGAGAACTTTTTTCCCAATTAAGTGACGTAAAATTTAAAGAAGGCATTTTTATTGGTCCTCAAACTAAAAAATGCTTGACGATGCAGATTTTAAAGGAACACTCAACAGATAGGAACTCATTTGTAAGCATAGTCAGGGGATTTTTAGGGAACAAGAAGGATGAGAACTACAAGCAACTAGTAAGCAAACTTTTAGATTCATACCAAACACTTGATCTTTAAAAATTCACATTTTGCACTCATTTAAATTTTTTCCTGAAAATTTGGGTGTGGTAAGTGACGAGCAAGGAGAAAGAGATTTCATCAAGATATTACGACAATGGAAATTCGATATCAAGGACGATGAGATCCAGCCACAATGGGTGATTACTGTTTGTTCTTAAAACGAGACGATTTGACCCTCCATAAAAGAAAAAATTAATTGAGCATATGTTTTTCAAAAATTATTCTCTATCTTTTTAGATACATCTATGTAAGCCTAATATATGTCATATACATCATTGATATATAGCAATAAGTAGATTAGTAAAATTAACTATGTTATTCCTGCCCATAATGTTCTATTAATGTAACAAGAAAACGTTACGTGTTAGGACCTTTTTACTTGTCATTTCTGTAATTAGAAGGTTTCATTCCAGTGGGGTATGCTATTCAGGTACATGTTACAAAAAAATATATATATTTTTGTCGGCCAGTGTTAGAAAAAAAAACACCTTGCATCTATAGTTTAAATAACGACTCATTTTGTTTCATGTTGATTAACGTACCTTTTTATGGGATGGTTTAAAACCTCTAACAATTCCGGTAACTCATATGGACAATTATGAATTTTGCAGAGTACTGATATTGGTAACCTTAAAATAATGTCACACATCAAAGCCCACCCATCTATCCAACCTTTATGGTAAGGCAACGGAGGTATAAACATTTTCCAGCTGATTTCAGTGCACCACATCTTAGGTATTTTTGTCAAGTCTTCCCGTGTTAAATCAATGCGATAACTTTTAAATAATTGTTCCACCTCGCTATTTTTTAGTGGTACGCTTTTTTTGCTGTAGCCATAAATTAGATAAAACAGAAATTCATGAACAATACGCATCCGTATAAACTTTGGCTTAAATCCGTATGATCTACCAATATGACGATTGTACTTTGTCTTAACTTCCATGAATTTCCATTTGTTCATTTCCTTAAGTTCGGCAATGCTGTTCATAACATCAGATTCTTTAAAAGGTGAGAAACCTTGTTTCTGAATGTTGTCTTCTAGATCCTTCTGAACTGACGGCATGTACGGTTTTACTGCTTTCTTGTGTGTGCCAACGAAATACTTCCATTTGAGCTGTTCACATGCAGACTTAATCAGACTATCTGTGTGGTTAACTGCAGGGTGACATAAGAATGACTGGGTCTTTGTTATCTTACCATCACATATGACTAATTTGTAGACCTTTATATACCCTTCCTCTACCAATTTCTTCAAAAGCCTTGCTAGAGATTTTCTGTCAATTTTCCTCTGGTATCCTAAAAAGTATAGTAATAGTATTAATCTCTTTCCCTGCCAAAAATATCTATTAAAATGATAGTCAGATTACCCATCCGAAAAGTCGAATAGGTAGTAACAATCATCGCTGCTCTTGGGTTGTAATCGTATAAATAGAACAAAAATTGAAATTATTTTGTTGGAGCTGTATTAATATAACTAATGTAAAAAAAACAAGTTTCTTTTTTTTGACAAAAATTTTATTAGTGCATAAGAGATGATGCAATAAGTTAATGTTTAGGATGCGAACCGATATGTAAAAGCAAGGAAAACACCGGTTATGTTTTCATTCAAGCAGTGATGCAACACTACATTTTACTAACAGAGTAAAACATTTAGGTCATTTCTAACTAATGAGTGCTATTTTTATTTTATTAACAGAGTAAAACATTTGGGTCATTTTTATTTTTATTTTATTAACAGAGTAAAACATTTGGGTCTTTTTGCTAGTAAGTCTGATTTTTATTTTAATTTAAAAACAGCACACAAATTTAACAACTATTAAAAAATTTCATGCTGGACAGCTGGTAAAACCATAACCCTAATAAAAATTTCGTATATATGACAAACAAATGACTGATATATTCAATCGCCGTAACTGCATGAACAAATATTGGTGAGAACTTTCTGTGTATAATATTGTATTTGTCTTTAATCCATACAAAAAGTAGAGACAAAAGGAACAAAAATGTTTTAAAATATATCAAGCTTTCTAATGAAGTATTTTTCTTTAAAATATTTATAATCAATCAATAGTTCTGCAAAAAAAAAACATAGGGGGTAGTTTGTTTCACTCCTTTAAGGAGAGAGGGGGTGGTTGATAATATCTTCAAAAAATGATCTTTGGGTAGAACAGATACAGGGTGTCCCAGTTTTAAACCGACAAACTGTAACCATTGATGGAAAATACGATTTTGAGAAAAAAGTTCCTATTAACCTATGCCTGCAAAAACTTTATAACCGTGTTAAAGTTAAATATATTTTAAGGTTTTCACTTTATATCTTGGAGAGAATGGTTACTATCGACTTCCAATTTGGTGCTATTTATAACAGTATCTGGCCCAATAAAAATGGTGAATAAAATCATAAATCTATTCACCAGCGGCGTACAAGGGGGTAAACGAAGACCCATTTTTAATTAGAACATCGACGCCAATGACTATTTCTGAAGTCATTGATCGACGCTAATACATTTTCACCAAGTTCTCCCATATTTTTCACTTCCCTATTCAATTTTACATAAAAAAGGAATCTTGTAAAAATTTCCTAAGTTTATTAGATTATGAGCAAAAAATTCATTCGTATTTGGATGCATCCACAAGCTATCGAAGGAAATTCCTGGTAAACAAAATATTTTATTCGAAAAAGCTATCAAACAACAAAGTTTAAATGTTTATTTTTTTTACCATCTTTCAACACGTTAATGGCCACTGATTAATTAAAACATGTCAGTGGCGTTCGTCAATGATTAATGCAATGACGAACGTCACTGACTTAATTTTTAACTAAGAAGTTGCCATTAACTTGTTAAAAGATGATAAAAAAATAGACACAAACTATGTTTATCACGAGTTTCCTTCGGTAGCTTGTGGATGCATCCAAATAATAATGAATTTTTTGCTCAAAACCTAACAAACTTATGAAGTTTTATCAAGAGTCCCATTTTATGTAAAAATGATTAGGGATTTGAAAAATATGGTAAAATTTAACAAAAATGCATTGGTGTCGATGTTCCAATTAAAAGGGCGTCTCCGTTTACCCCTCTGTACGTCGCTGGTGAATAGATTTATGATTTTATTCATTATTTTTATTACAGTTATAAACAGCACTAAATTGGGAGTCAATAGTAGACATTCTCTCCAAGATATAAAGTAAAAACCTTAAAAAAAATTTAACCTTAACTTCGGCTAAAAAGATTTTGCGGGCATAGGTTCATAGGAACTTTTTTTCCTCAAAATCGTATTTTCTGTTAATGGTTACAGTTTGTCGGTTTAAAACTGGGACACCCTGTACATACATCATTTTAAATTTTTATAGGTATACCCCGTAACCCTAAATATTGTGGTGTGCACGTGACACCAGTAAGGAACTGATTGTCAGTTACTTACTGTCTGTGTTTATAAGTTACTAATTGGTGAGCACAGAGGAACACTGATAAATACTGGCGCAACAGTCGCAATACAGCGCCAGGCGGGGACGTGTAGTAGAGGTAGGTACAGTGCAATATAAACAAATACGCACGATCGCAGCACTTGGAAGTGAAAAAGAACCCTAAAAACCGAAATTAATTTTAGGTATTCTCTTTCAGTCTGTCAAGCTAATGTAAAGTAAAATAAGCGTTTGGTTATGGTAAAAAAAAAGTAAAATAAAGGTTTGGGTCGGATTCTCGGAAAACAACCAGGTCCCTGGTGCAAATAATACAATAACAAATAGCTTACCATCTTTAATCTCCTCTTCCCCAATAACTTTGAGCATTTTATAAATGTCCTCAAATATTTTCTTCTCGTAAATAACATTTAAGATTATTTGAAGCCTAGACCACACCCTTTCTGACAATTCCCTGTGTCTCGGATACACACCTACATCTTTAAATGTAGTAGGTGGTGTGGAAACAATTATTTTTGTACAGACATCACCGTCCTTTTCATTAAAAACAACATTAGGACTGTCACCCATGTACTGTAATTTATCATCACCTATTTTAGATTTTTCATTTCCTTTGTCCACATTATCCGATAACTTTGGAAAATTCATTTCCATCGGAAGTTTCCTTTTGCGACTCAGGCAGTTTAATGTTTCACTGTTTATAATAACTTCTCCTAGTGCTGCTTTTAACAAGATCAATTTTGTTATATAATTTACGTTCCCCTTGGCCGTATAACTTTGATCAAAGTTCACTTTAATCTGGGGTAAACTTAAATTAGAGTCTATCTCGCTTAAAATTTGATTGATGTTAAAAGTTTCTTTACTTTTTATTAGTTTGTTGCTTAATTTTAATAAATAACTTCTTGGTATATTAAATTCCGCTTTCAGATACTGCTCACAAAGAACAAATGATGTGGTGCTAAAATCTCTTATAAAACAGGGATATTTTAAATCTGGTACTTCAATTTCCAACATTCTTGGAAAACTGGTTACATTTTTGTCCAATCTGACAGCTTTGGCAGCAGGTGTTTCTTGTTTTAACATCTCCCTACCAGCTCTTTGTCTTTGTTTAATCTTGAAAGAACGTTGCTGGGTAATTTTGGTGGGTCTGGATTTAGGTTAACTGTTATATCTTCGCCTTGAGACATCTTGCATAATAACTGAAAATAAAAATGCAGTAATAGGAAACCTCATTCCAAAGACGCATAGAAATGTGTCAATCAAAATGGCAACACGTGGAGCACTTTTTTATAACATCTTCTCTTGAATTACAAATATATATATTAGGGTGGGCCAAAAAAAACTTTTAATTTTTTTTTCCTTAGATACCATGAAAATATTGTCAGAAATGACGAATAAAAAATTCTGGTGAAGTTTGAGCTCTTAATATTAATATTAAGAGGTGACGATTTGTGATTTTTGATTTCCCATTTAAATAACAGGATTTTTTTTTATTTTGTTTGGATTTTTAATGCGTTTGAACGAATAATTGAGGGGTTTCCGAGAAAAACATTATTTGTCCAAACCTAACTAGTCCCAGACAAGTAATATTTTTACCAGAATTTCAATGGAGATATAACGCTCTTGCCGAATTACTCTTATTTTAAGGCTTAATATTTCGATACTTGTAAGGTTTTTACCCAAACTAATGTTTCCACTGTATAGAAATTGACTTTAAGCGGCAAATGGTGCAATGAACTAAAATTTGCTAATTTTGGACATATCACGTTTTTCTCGGAAACCCCTCAATTGTCTAGTGAAAACGAAAACTTATTCTTGTAGGGAATTTAACGATCTACAAAAAAGGTCTGATATGATTTTTTTGCTAAGTCGACTCTTTCAAAAGTTATTCAAGGTTAAAGTCCAACTCTAAATCGTAACAAATTATTTTTACAATTTTTATATTCTATCACAAAATAATGCCTTAAAATCATAAAATATCTTATTTTTCGTAAAACTAATCGAATGTTTTTGGTAAAACAATAATATTTTTACAAAATATCGTAAGAAAAACCAATTTTATCATACTTAATGTAAAAAAAAATCTGAACTTTACTTTATCTGAATAATGACTTGAAAAAAAATATTTATTTCCTGAAAAAAATAATAAGTGTCCTATTTCCACTTGACTATTAGATAACGTAAAATAATAAGAGCCATATTTCAATTATTTTGTGATAGAATATAAAAAATTGTAAAAATAATCTGTTACGATTTAGAGTTGGACTTTAACCTCGAATAACTTTTGAAAGAGTCGACTTAGCAAAAAATCATATCAGACCTTTTTTGTAGATCGTTAAATTCCCTACAAGAATAAGTTTTCGTTTTCACTAGACAATTATTCGTTCAAACGCATTAAAAATCCAAACAAAATAAAAAAAAATTCCTGTGTTATTTAAATGAGAAATCAAAAATCACAAATCGTCACCTCTTAATATTAATATTAAGAGCTTAAACTTCACCAGAATTTTTTATTCGTCATTTCTGACAATATTTTCATGGTATCTAAGAAAAAAAAATTAAGTTTTTTTGGCGCCACCCTGTATACTTTTAGGAAGTGAAAATGGCTGAGTGTCATCACACAGATGTCTCATAACTGGTACTATTATATTTTTTTCTTAAAATCGATAGTTGTGATTGATTTATACATAGATATTTTTAGTGTTGTGAGATAGTGAAATTTCAAATGAAACTTGAAATTGAAATTTGAAATTTTTGAAAGTTTCAAAGCCCATCGCTAAAATTTCGAAATTTATGAAATTGTCGAAATTTAAGAAATATATCAAATTTATGACATTTTTGGAAAGTATTGAAACTTTCAGTGGAAAAATTTCATATATTTCAGAAAATTTCATGATTATAAGTTACATGTCTGTCATCATTAAAAATTTCCCACTAAAATTTTTGACAGTTACCAATTTTCTAACCTAAACTAACGAACAAACATCATAGGCTGTTTTTTTTGGTTGAAAAATATATAGTTCTGGCTACTGATATAATTTGAAAATGAAGACAAAATCTGATATTTGGAAACATTACAAAAGTACACAAAAACATGTTACTTGCAAATACTGTTTAACAAAGTTTTTCTGCAATGCCACTCGAATGAAAACACATATAAAAAAAATGCAAGAAATGTCCTGCACAAATACAACAAAATTATAATAGTGACACTGACATTACAGATTGTAGTAGCACCAGTGGCTTAACTAAAAACAATAAATTTAACCTTCAAACAAATACCTCTATTTCCAAATCGACAAAAAACCAGAAAATTAATTCATTTTTTGATGATATGTCGACAGAAAGCCAGGTAAACTTTTATTGAGGTAATTTATACAAATATAAATGAAAAAAAAAATTAGACTATACGTCTCTGGTATTAGTTACCAAAACATAACATGATCATTACACTTATAAAATTCATATAAAGCCCATTCACTTTCTGTAGTTCTAACTAAAGGTAGATTTTCGTATTGTTAAGTTGAACAAAAAATTCCCTTTTAATTACAAACTGCTCTGTGTCAGTCCTATTTTTTTGTCGTGCCGTTAATGACATTACTTAACCTAAAAAATTATTGCCAATTTAACAATGCAAAAAATCTACCTTTAGTTAGGACTGCAGAAAGTAAATGTACTTAGGTACGAGTATTTGAAAATTTTCTGAAAATTTATGAAATTATTGAAATATTTCAAAAATTCATTGAAATATTTCAAAAATATCTGAAATTTATGGAAATATTTCAGAAAATTTATAAATTTCATATACTTCAAAAATTTCACAAATTTCCATTTTTTTTTGCAAAATTTGAAATATTTCAATGAAATATTTCAGTTTTATAAATTTCATGATATTTAACAACACTAGATATTTTTAATATCCATGTGTAAATGGCATAATTTCAATAAAAAAAATCATTACATCCAAGTGGTTGGGAGAAAGTCAATAATAATAGAGAAGTGATAGGAGGCCACAAAGAGGTTTCAAAAAATGTTTTGATATACATTGCATTTCATTTAAAAAAAAAGTAACTTTCTCTGTAGAATCATCTTGGTTCACCCTGTATACTCGAAAACAATTTCCGGTTATAGACTTTTTTGTCTAGTTTATTTATGTTTTTAAATCAAGTTTCTGGCTACCATAGAACTCGAGCTATCAAAGTCGGGCGCACTATTGCCCCACCCTGTATATAAAAATATCATTCAATGAGTATAATTCAGCAGAGCTGATTTTCAATTATACCCTGAGGTCATGCTAAAATATGGTATAATTTGAAAGTTGTATATAGACAAAAAAAAAGAAAAAAAAATATATAACAAATTTTATCTTCAAATTATTACACAAACATAACAAAATTATTTTAAACCCATACTCGTTGACTATGCACAAAAATTATATACACTTATAGATGGTCAGCTCCCATGTAAAAGTTTGTAAAATTGACGTTTCGGAATACTCTCTGACTTTATTGTCAAAATTAGGGGAAAATATCTGAGATACTGAGTGTAAATAAAGTCTCCTATCTCAAAACCTATGTTTATAATGTAATTTAATTAATTTATAGCATTGATTGTTGAATTATGTACTTCTAAAACAAAAAATAATAATAATAATAATAATAATAATACTTTCAGAGTATTAGGCTGGCTAGTAAGACTGAGGAATGTTTCAGAAAACATCGATTTTCACTTGCCACATTCCAATTTTTACTTGTGTTCATGGTGTGAACAATACTGTTATGCCACTGGACTGTGTAGACTGAATAGATGAAACTGGAATTGTACGAGAATAGCCAAGAATGTTCTGGCATGTTCTAGACCACGTGAATGGATGTATAAATAAGACACATGGTGGGCCGAGTCAGCCTTAAGTTAAAAGTGAACGAGTAAAGAAGAACTAAGATAGAGACTTAAAAGTGTTTAATTGTAATTATTGTTCAGACAGTCATTAATCTATTGTTGTTAATTATTCATTAGTTGATAAAGTAGTGTGTTACCTGGACTTTCAATCAACGAATCTACGAGTATAGAGGTGTTTGTGGGGATAGCAAACACCTAACAATTCAAAGCAATGTGTTCTTTAAGTGACATTTGACTTATAGTTAAAATGACCCCCTAAACAATACTTACATAAGATGTCTTTGTTTTCCTCTATCACATTTTCTGATATTTACAACATTCTTGGCAACCAATTTTTTCAAAACCATTCTTATCGTATTGTTATCGATTCCAACATGTTTTCTAACATCCATTAATGAGCATCCCTGCTTTCCTTTTGACAGAATGTAACAGAAAACCTCTTTGAAACATTCCATGTTATAAATTTTACCCCCCTGTTACTACTTCTTCTGCTTAAAAAAAATATGTAATTACCTCTGGTTTTTTTTTTTTTTAGAATAAAATAGACTTACCATCCTCACTGTCATCATCAGAATCATCATGAATGTTACACCAACTAGCAACTATGTTAATGTAAGGGTCAATTAATTCTAAACATTTAATATATTTCTCAACTGGCTGAGCTTTTCTCATATATTCTGACTTTTTTTGCATTTGGATATAGTGTTCTATATGGATACAGCTAAAAAAAAGTAACCAAATGCTTAAATAATTAACAAAGCATTCATTTACGAAAAAGAATAAATAAAAATGCAACAAATTGGCAAACGCAGAAAATTCCTTCTAGTTTAATAGACATTTTACCTATACTGCATTTATTTCACTGGTATCGGTGGATCACGGTTGTAACAAGCTCTGATTATTGTTTACCCGTGCTGACTCTTGGAAATGAATAAATTTGAGGCAGTAAATTTATGATTAATCAGGTCGTTTATAAGGAGAAAATGAAATAAATAATAAAGAGCTATGAAATTTTAGGTGTTATTTTATCGGTCACCAATTTAATGTGATTTTAATTATCAAATAATTAGATTTGTTCTCAGAATGATAGATCCGTCACCAACTTGTTAACACCAAACTATTTCGAAACGATTATCTATAAATTAATGTGCAATCATCCGAAAACGTAATTAGTCACCAAATAATTAGATTTGTTCTTAGAATGATAGATCTGTTACTAACTTGTTAACACCAAACTATTTCAAAACGATTATTTATAAATTTATGGTAAATCACCCAAAAACGTAATTAGTCACCAAATAATTAGATTTATTCTCAGAATGATAGATCTGTTACCAACTTTTTGTATCGCGTTGGCTGCATCACAACCCAAAACCCGTGGTTGTAAGCAATGTGAATACAAAGATTCAATATTACCTTTAATTGCACCAAATAACAATTTGAAGTCATTTTTTTCCTCATTAGTTGCAACCCCTAAGCCAAACGGATGAAACTTTTTATTTTTATCTGTACTTCCAACGACAAAAACTGGAAATCCTTACCACACCAATTTATATGTGGCATCAGCATGAATGTTTTTCACATCGCGAGCTAATTACAACAAAAATTTTGTAGACAACGCAAATCTAAATTTAGGTGAATCATTTTCTTCATCTTTTTCGATAATCTCATATCCAATGACATAAACTTCATGCATACCTTCAGGAATTGTTGAACGAGATGATAACGAAGATTCCAATTCGCCCAAACTAATTGTTGGACCCCCATATTTAACACGACATCGGTCCTTTAAATACGTTCCTAATTGTGACATTTTTGGCCAGATTACTCATTATTGCTTTCGGTTTGAGATGTAAGTCATATAGTTTATTTATTTCCTCCTTAGTCCTGTCGCTCAACCCATAATTAGAGAGCAATTTTGATCCATGATCATGATCCGATTCTGTACGATAGATTATAACTGCCGGTGCAACATCAAATAATAAAAAAGCTGAGCAGCACATTGAGGTCCCTTCCGTTTGACTTTATTGCATCTATAGTATTTCTTCACACCTTCTTCAACTACATGCTTTCGAAGAAGAGACCAAGTGTTTTCTGTTGTAATAAAATCGTCGGCATTTTTTACACTTTCAACCTTTTTAAGAAACGTCCAAACCTTATTTTCTGTCCATCTTTTCTTTTGTTCCATAATTTCTTTGACCTCTGAGTATTCCTCTTCTGACTCTAGTAAAGGTACTTCTTTCTGTACAGATGTTGAACTTGTCGATGGAATTACACTGTTTTCATAACTACTTGATTCCATATTTACATACACAAGCAGTCAGATACCAAAAAACAAGAAAAACTAGCTCGAAACAATGAAATATTGCAACACAAAACAGTAAACGTGACAAGTGAATAACTAAAGTAAACAAGAACATTGACCAAATGCCGCGCGCCTATGATTCGAGCGCTTTGGCCCCGCCTTATATTGGTTACTGTTTTATTAATTTTGAAAAGAAATCTATAAAATTATTAACGAATCCTATTATTTTGATAACTAAACGAATTAATTGTTGCTACTATGTTGGCGATAAAAACAGAATAAAACATACATCGTAATAAGGTTCTGAAACATTTTATTTGGTGACAGATCTATTATTTTGAGAACATAGTTATTATTCCGAACGTAAAACAGATTCATTGGACATAAGTTACGATGATTATTCATTTATTTTGGATACAAACTGTCATAAATTTGGATAGACATGTTTGGAGAGGTTTATGTTAATCTGAGATAAAAAAATTATTTCTGGGATTGAATTTCATAATCAGAGGATTTCGTTTGATGACAAATATATATTATGGTGACAAATAAATTTATTCTCTGAAATTTTTAGGGCAGCTATTATAGGGTAGGAATTATTAAAAATCAAGTCTTCTATGAATTGTCTTTAACAAGACAACCGTGTTTTAATTGAGAAAGATCAAACAAAGGTCGGGGGCGTCACTGTGACGTAGAAGCGCAATAACCATTTTGCTATTCTGTTGTTGTAATACAACTCGGTGAATTTTGCGTGTTATTTGTTTTTGGGTAAAAATTTTGCGTATCATTTGTTTTTGGGTAACAAAAATATGATTCATTTCAGTTGTTTGGCCCCAGTAAATTACCATAGTTTAACTGAGAATATGCCAAGGAGTAATAGACATTCAGAAGATTTCTATAGTCTGTTCACATAAGCTTTGCAGCGTTAGCCAGGATAGGGAACAAAATGCGCGCAGATGATTGGTGCAGATGGCTGGCAGATATACATAAGTGCAAAGTTCCGACAGCGGTTAAATCAATTTTCATTGTTTGTTTTATTTCATAGGCATCGGTAGTAGTTGGACGTTTGTAGATTGTGTTTTAATATAAATAGAATTATGTTTTTGACGACTAATACATTAATATGTAAGGATTAAATCTAATTTTTAATGATCAATATATTCGCTTAACCTTACCTAAAAATAATAATATGTGTTATATTTAAGATAGATGGAAAGGGTCGCTCTGCGAAGTCTAGGTAAACAGTTTATTATCGACTTATGAATGAACGTAGTATAATATGGTGTATATTTTAATCACTATTTTACACAGGTCAGTTCAAAATGTAGCATATTGCTTTATATTAAGATAGAGAGAAACAACATTGTTTAAAGCAGAAGTATGAAACTTGTGCAGCAAAAAATTTGGTCCGCTCTAAAGCAGGTAGAATTTAAAAGTGTTCTATTTTCTGACATTATTTTTTATGGGTACACAAAATAAAAAGTAACAGATATTTTTAAGATGTTTGGCTTTCTTATAACTAAATAGAAATTTTTTATTAAATTAGGATGTTCTTATTTCGGCGTAACCAGTCATTTTAGTTTCTTATTCAAAACTTTAAAGAAAATATGTCAATTTTATTTTTGTTATTTTCTTTCTTTCCACTGCTAACCAATAAAAGACATTTCTTTTTATTGTAAATAAGTTTACGTATGAACTCTGAACTCTGAATCTTTTAATCGGAGTTCTGACAGGCCACTGCAGACTTAGGAGGCATCTATCATTGATAGGTATTGAGGAAGACCCTACATGTCCAGGATACAGGAGTGGTGAAGAAACATCTTACCACTTCCTGGGACAGTGTAAAGCGTTTGGGCGCCTGACACATAGTATCTTCAGTTCTCAGGTGCTTCTAAAGGAGGAGATGAGCTCCCTCGCAATGAGTGACATCCTGACCTTCATCAGAAGATTGGAAAGATTCAATGAGGGAGCAAGAGAAGCATATGGCTGAGGGGACAGCTGGGGGTTGGGAATAAAGGGCCTGTCTGAGGTCTACTTGCCAGACGTCAGCCTCCCCCATCATTACCATTACCATTATTATTAAGTATTTAAAGCACCGATACTGCCAGACACCAATAACAATAAACCAACGTATATAAAGGGTAGGCTGTAAAACATTATCTTATATCTATTGGGTACATTGCACAAGTATCATGCTCTTATATAAACAAAAACAGTATACGCTTTCTTAGTAATTAAATCAAACACCAATGCTGATACATTGCGGCTATACTAACAAAACAAATATTTCTATATTTATTTTTCGAATAATTTGTTTCTTTATTTTACAAAAAGACAAAAATTTGGATGCCACACCCATGTCTACTGCCTAAAATTTTATTTTGTCTCATGCTTCAAAAATATATCAGGCACCCCCAAGACAGGCCTTCAACTACTTGAATTTATGAAAAAAACTTTAAAAGCTACTTGTAATATTCAAACGGCTTTGAGATATTTTCATAAAGAAAAGTTAAGACGAAAAACAAAAAAGTTCATTATTTTTATCATAATTTCCACACAAATGTAGATAATAAAGTTGTTTTACTGAATTTATTCAGCTCAAACATTCCTCAAGTGACATTTAAATTAAATACGCCAAATTTGGATCTCTATGGAATATTAAATTTTGATGGATTTTTTATGAAATGAGATGACTTCTAATTTGGGTTATTTAAAAAGTGTTTGTAGTGTAGGTAGTTGCATAAACAGAGAATCTTTTTTTTATTACTTACACAATCAGTCTTCACGTATCTATGAAACTCCTGGCCCTTAACAACTTTAGCCAGTGACTGTGGGTTTTCAGGGAAGACTTTCCTCAATTCAGTATATTCTATTCTGCAGTCTGGTTTCTTCTTTATAAGATTAATTATTTGTTCAGCGATTACCAACTGTTTGGGTTTCACTTTATGGTAAAATCTCTTCAGGTGCAGTAACCTGCCCGTTTTATTTTGGTCTGTGAGTGCAGACTTAATATAAAAAAATTGTTTAACCAAAAGGTTGTATTGCATTAGGTGTTTTTTTGTAGTGAAAAAACGATTTTGGGTCCATATTAAGGTGTGAAGTTATAGACATATTTCCTTGAGTCAACTCCCCATGCTTCCTGGACCTACCGATTCTCTCCAGAACACAGTACTCAAGATTCATCAGTTCTATGGTGGGATCTGCCGCCTCATTGAAAAGTACACTTCTTCTCAGTTGTTGATCTGCTACTATTACTAGGCTTCTGTCGTATCTTAAACAATGTTTAGTGTTTATGTCTGTGATCAGAATTTCAGGGTTAGAAAATATCATGATATTTATATAATTACCATACAAGACGATTTATCCCATATATCACTTGTATCTGATATATAGCTATTGGATATACAGGGTGGGGCAATATTGCGTCCGACTTCGAAATGTCAAGTTTTATGATAGCTATAAACTTTATTTAAAAACATAAATAAACTAGACAAAAAAGTCTATAACCGGAAATTATTTTCTAATATACAGGGTGAGCCAAGACGATTCTACAGGGTCAACTAAAACTTTTTTTAAATGGAATGCCATGTATATCAGAACATTTTTTTGAAACCTCTTTGTGGCCTCCTTCCATTCCTGTATTATTATTGACTCTCTCCCAACCACTCAGATGTAATGATTTTTTTTTGTTGAAATTATGGCATTTACACGTGTATATTAAAAAAATCACTAGTTAAAACTATCGATTTTAAGAAAAAAATATGTTAATACCAGTTATGAGACATCTGTGTGATGACACTCAGCCATTTTCACTTCCTAAAAGTATACAGGGTGGCCAA
Organism: Rhamnusium bicolor; assembly: GCA_029963845.1. Taxonomy (NCBI): domain Eukaryota; kingdom Metazoa; phylum Arthropoda; class Insecta; order Coleoptera; family Cerambycidae; genus Rhamnusium; species Rhamnusium bicolor. Next base: position 720,977 of record JANEYF010003051.1, on the reverse strand, counting down.
AAATAATTTTTAAATTTACAACTATTTGAACTAAATTTTCTCAATTTTTTCAAATGTATATTTTTGGACGATGTGATGTAGAGTTGAAAAACGAAAATTTTTGTATGTACATCCCTATGGCTATTTGTAACCATTTTTGATTTATTGAACAATAACTGCAAAATTCAGCAATAAAAATAAAAATATATATTTTTTTTGTAATTCAAAGGAGGATATTATAAAAAGTGGCCATTTTGATTGACACACATTTCTATGCATCTTAGGAAGGAGGTTTCTACGGTTCATAAAATTGCCGGAGTGATACTTCTAAAAGCATTTATTATCCTTTCCTTCAAATTTTGGATTGCTGTTGGTGTGATGTTTTCATGAGCATCATGTAACATGCTTATTATAATACCTTCTCTTGAATTATTTGAAAAAAACCCTCATTTTTAATTTTTATTGCTGAATTTTGCAGTTATTGTTCAATAAATTGAAAATGGTCACAAATAGCCAGAGGGATATAAGTACAAAAAATGTTTGTTTTTCAATCCTACATCACATCCAAAAATATACAGGGTGTTCCATTTGAAAAAATTGAGAAAATTCAGTTCAAATGGTTGTAAATTTAAAAAATCCTTTTTGGCCACCCTGTATACGTTTAGGAAGTGAAAATGGCTGAGTGTCATCACACAGATGTCTTATAACTGGTACTAAAATATTTTTTCTTAATATCAATAGTTGTAATTGTAGTGATATTTTTAAAATACATGGTATAATTTCAACAAAAAAAAATCATTATATCCAAGTGGTTGGGAGAAAGTCAATAATAATACAGGAGTGAAAGAAGGCCACAAGGAGGTTTCAAAAAATGTTCTGATATACATGACATTTCATTTAAAAAAAATGTCACTTGACCCTGTAGAATTATCTTGGCTCACCCTGTATATTCGAAAACAATTTCCAGTTATAGACTTTTTTGTCTAGTTTACTTATGTTTTTAAATCAAGTTTCTAGTTATCATAGAACGCGAGCTATTGAAGTCGGACGCACTATTGCCCCACACTGTATATCTCTTTTGTATATACAGGGTGAGTCAGTTTTTTGTAGACAAACTTTAACAGGAGGTAGAACACATGTTTTTAAAAAGAAAAAGTTCCTATAAACATATGTCGTAGAACGCTTCGTTTCCGAGATACAAGGTGTTGAATATAATTTTTTTTTCTCGAATTTTCATTATAACTTATAAACGAATGCTTAGATTTTTTCCATGTTTGGAGGATAATGTCTATTAATTAAGGGGCATAAGACAAGCGATAAGAATGTTCAAAAACTTGCACAGTGGCGGAGTGGAGGGGTGCTCAACCGCTTTCTTAAACAGAACTTCTACACCCATGACTATTTTTTAAAAGAACTGTTATTTTCATTATCTACATACAGTTTTACAAAAATAATGTCCCTTCTTCTGTTTCGAAATTCCTATGCGTTTCCGAGTTATTTTGATTTTTAGTGTTTGATGTGGTACTAAATTAAGGAATTTATTTATTATCAATTATCGACTAAATATTTAATTCTTTCAATGAAACCTACCTAAATATGGTTTGTTAAGGATTCTAAAAAGCCGAAATCTCTTATTCTTTATCTCTTTCCAATGTAGTCAAAATAAATATTTGTTATATCAAGCCATACTTAAATACAATACATACAAATACATACTAAAAAAAATTCGAGAAAAAAAAGATTATATTCAACACCCTGTATCTCGGAAACGAAGCGTTCTACGGCATATGTTTATAGGAACTTTTCTTTTTTAAAAACATGCGTTTTATCTCCTGTTAAAGTTTGTCTACAAAAAACTGACTCACCCTGAATAAATTACTTAATTTAGTACCACATCAAACACTAAAAATCAAAATAACTCGGAAACGCACAGGAATTTCGAAACAGAAGAAGGGACATTATTTTGTTAAACTGTATGTAGATAATGAAAATGACAGTTTTTTTAAAAAATAGTCATTGGTGTAGAAGTTCTGTTTAAGAAAGAGGTTGAGCACCCCCTCCACTCCGCCACTGTGCAAGTTTTTGAACATTCTTATCGCTTGTTTTGTGCCCCTTAATTAATAGGCATTATCCCCCAAACATGGAAAAAATCTAAGCATTTGTTTATAAGTTATAATGAAAATTCGAAAAAAAAAAATTATATTCAACACCCTGTATCTCGGAAACGAAGCGTTCTACGACATATGTTTATAGGAACTTTTCTTTTTAAAAACATGTGTTCTACCTCCCTGTTAAAGTTTGTCTACAAAAAACTGACTCACCCTGTATATTAAAAAAAAATCAATAGATTTTTCAAGTATTTTAATTGCATAACTATTATATTTTATAAACATTGAACTGCAGTTTTATTGAAAACAATAACATACTTAAAAAAAATGCTAAATGAAAATAACTTAAACAAACAGAAACTCTGGAATAGGTTCAAAAATATAGCATATTCTAAACTTTTTTTTAAATCTACAGGGTGTTTTACATATTGGTGGCAAGCTAATACTCGGGATTTTTAAATAGAACACCCTGTATACTTTCATATATTTGTATTTAATTCTCTATTCAGTCATATAACGGGTCTTCATAAATGATCAAAAACCATGTCGATGGGTTTTTGACAAAACATCGTAAGCGACTGAAGTGAAATTTTACAGGAACGACTTTTTGTTATAGCGACGTCATTTTTAAATAAAAAAGTATGAAACTTTGAAGGACAATATTTCTTTTGCTAAAAAATCGTTCAAGCGAGTAGAATTCCGAAAATATGATATTTTCATTAGAATATTGTTGCATACGATATTTTGTCAAAATTATTCCATGTTTTTTTATAAAGAACTGGCGCTTAAGATACGCACGATATTTTGTGAGTATCAGATATTTGAACAAAAATAAAACGTAACCACCCTCATTCATAACGAACCGTTTTTATTAAAAAATGCGAAAATTAAAACATAGTGGATTTTTGGTACAGAAAAAATAACGAATTATTCTGTTATCAACAACACAGTATTATAATAATTATGAACTTCTAATTTTCTTCGTCACTCTGGTCTTCCACATCAGTCTCAGCTAGTGTATCAGGGACATCAACGCTCCCTTCAAACTTTTTATATTCGTTGACAAATTGTTGAGGTATAACACGTTTCTTGCAGAGTTTCATGAGATCTTCATATTTCAAAGTGGAAATTTCCAAAGGGCGTGGATACAGAATCTCTAGCTTCCTGGATGGATTTTTTTTAACTTTTGATGATCTTTTACCTGCAACCAGAAGAATAATAGTTACATTGGTTACTAAGGTAGTTTATAAAAAAAACCTTTCACAGATTCACAGGACACCGACATGGGCAAGACCAATTCCTCCGCTGTATCTGAATATGAATACTTGATTTTTATTGTATCCTCGCCTTTTTTTCAAAAAAATCAGTTCTCACTTGACTTATTAGAAATTTGTTTCCCTCCTCAGTTTTTTTAACAGTGGCGGGTAAAAAATTTTGAGCCATTGTCTGCCAAGACATAAAATCTGAATATTTCATATTTATAACTTCAAAAGGTTTATGATGAACCCTAGCATTCCTTATTAATGTTGTCCATTCTGATGGTGCCCAAATAATTCGTTTATGTATGAACCTCTCTATTGTAGCATGGACTGAATCGACAGGCATATAGGTATGACCAGGAAGAAGGAAAGTAATATTATGAATATTTTTAGAGTTTTTCATAAATGTGTGTAGCATTGAGAGCATGGCTTTATTTTTATTTTGGCCACTACAGCTGTCACAGTAGAGTGCTACAGTTTTTACATTTTTCCGGTCATCAACTGCATGTAAATATTGGTAAATAATGGTACAGATCTCATTTGCGCCTCGCATGCCATCTGTCTCACCCCATAGATAACAATAAACATTTCTTGTTCCACTTTCATAAACAGTTTCATTATAGAAAGCATATTTTCTTGAATAATATAGAAGCATGTTGTTACCGTGTGGAGTATTTAGCACTTTCTCGAGATCAAAACTTGCACAGACAAAACTGCTATCTTCTTTTGCAATCTTTTGATCGGAAAGGAATAGCAATTTGGATTATTCTTTGTCTCTCATATGGTTTTGATACGTTTCTTCTTCTGTCTGGGTAAATTTTAATCCTTCATCTTTTCTAGATTCACAAATACTTAGCACATTTGTCTTTTTTTGGAAGGTGAAAGCCAATATTAAAGTCCCTATTAAAAATATGCCTGAATACATTCAAGGAAACCTTAGTTTTCATTTTATGGAACTCCAATTGATCTCTTACAAATATTCTGTATAGGAAAGATACGTTCCTCATTTCGGTCGGTAAATATTTTTTGTTTGTACTTGCTCTGCAATAGTGAGATGGAACAGCCGGTAATTTTTTTTATAAACTCATGAACTCGATTTTTATCTTCAATACTTGTTTTATGTGAAGGGTCATGTTTGCCTCTTTGGTCAGTTTTAGGGAATATTCCATCACATGAATTATTCTTTGTATACCTCAAAGTCATTTGCGAGATGGAAAGTGTTTTTAAAATAAACTGTTGACAAACTTGATTTTCTTGTCCGTCCCAGGTAATGAAGTATTTGAGAGTTCGATTCCTTCCACTATTTTCCGTATTTACTCGTCTTCTCTTAACTTCTACTTCTTTCATGCATGATAAAAGCCAATGTCTTTGTCTTTGATGAGTGCCTAAACCCTAATAATATTCAAAAATATTATGGCGATGCTGTTCTGTGAGTTTTTTTGCACATCCATTCTGACGACGCTTATTTTTACAAGGATTTTCTTCAACTGATTTTACAGTACCTAATGTCTTTTCGATTTTCTTGATTTTCTTCTTTGACACTTTTTTGGGCTTCCTTAAACCAGACTCTCCTACGGTATTTTCGGCTATTTCATCTATTTTTTCTGAATCTGAATTCGATTAAAAATAATCGGAATCTTTTTCGTCGTGAAACGAATAATCGGATTCGAATGAATTAAATTTTTTTCTCTTTGGATCCAACTTATCGATCACTTTGTTTTCTAGTAAACTTTCATTTTGTTTTTTAATTGCCATTGCGGCTATACGGTACCCTCTTGAAAAGGCCATCTATAACCAACAAAAAAACTATAAACACAAAACTCAAAATTACAGAATCCACAACTTACCACAAGTAATAATTTATCACTGCTGTAAACAATCACAACATATGTGTTCACTAAGTAGCGGGTGCTAACGTATTGATCAGCATAAGTCGTCTTTTCCGTTATTGCTTTAAGTAGTGGGAGTAAAATATTATCGTAAGTGACAGAAACAAAATCGTAACCGACATGATTTTATGGCGCTTACGATTATCTGTCAGTAACATATTGGCGCTTGCGATATAATTACGGAATATTGGAACTTTGTTTGAATTAAAACTGGCGCTTACGATAATAATTTCAACCAATTACGACAAAAATGAGCAAAACTATTTATGAAATCATGTGTAGATTGTCGTAAGCAACAATTTGGATAAAAAACCCGATTTTCAGCAAATTTGTCGCTTACGATGTTTTGTCAAAAACCCATCGATGTGATCAATTAGTTGCCGTTAACAAAAAATGGTTGATGCGAATTCTTACACATATTATGTATGTGCAAAAATCCTCATCGGGTACTGCTGTAATATGAAAAACATAAAATCACTAGCTAAAAGGTAAAGTATTTCCAAAGTCAGTTGAAACATTATAAAAACGCCGATAAAGGATTTTATCCATTAAATGAGTAAATCCCTTTGTAGGGCGTTTAAATTCCTTTGTCGGTGTTTTTATAGCGTTTCAACTGACCGTGGATATACTATACCAATCGATCATGTGGTTTTTAACCACTTATGAAGGCTCTGTATTATTTTTGGACTTACATTGTGGTGTTGCAATGTTATTCAACTTTTTCAAAAAAAAAAAAACTGCATTTGCAGTGATCAAAAATAACATCTGTAAAAAAACTTATTTTGATAAATTTGACCATTGACATGCTGATACCTCAAGTGACTATTTTCTTCTGATGGTTTTTAGAGTATTCAAGTTTATTCAAAAACTATCCTGAAAGGTATGAGCACATAGATTGCTGAATCATTTTAAATAAAAATATACAGTGTCTCATTTGAAAAAATTGAGATTATGGTTCAAAATTGAAAAATATTCTATTCAACTTGGAGAAAGAACACCCTGTAGAATAGGGCTCAATTCTGAGAAGCCTGGAAGTTAATATATGGTCTTGACTAACATTCAAAGTAAAACAAAGGTCAAATTTATGGAAATCCGTTTTTTGCAGATGTTACCCTTGATCGCTGCAAATAGTTTTTTTTTTGAAAAAAAGTTGAATAACATTGGCAACATAAAAAACGCCGGATTCTTTGAAGGTGGTAAAAGGATCAAAGAATTCGATGTTTTTTATGTTGCAAATAAGTTTGAAATGAACTGTACTTAAGGGGCCTAGTCGGGAAAAAAGCTTCGGATAGCTGTGTCACTCTCTAGAAAGTTTTTATACATGCGCCGCTGAATAATTTTGCTCTTAACTATACCCTCACTGGACGTTTTATTCACCGACTTCATTGAGGTGCGATTCCCGACAGAGGTAACACTTCCTTGCTCCATTTGTAGTGATAAAGATACTTATTTAGAAAATTCTTTTTAACCAAACAGTACGGAATAAAAGTTTGAAACTTGCTGAGCATAATTATGAAGATTCATTCTAGACGACATGTATGAATTTTACCTCAAATTTTACTGATTGATATCATAATTCAGGAGCTAATCACGTCCAAATTTCACTTATATTTACAGTATAAATTTTCCCTACATACAGTGAAAATTAATTAAAATAGATATACATGTACCCTAGGGTGGGTCAAAAAAACCGACTATTTTTTTTTTTTTACTTTATACTCTAAAAAATCGGTTGCTAGACACCTCTAGAAAATTCTCACCAAATATGAGCTCTTAATTTTGATAGGAAGGTTCTCCGTTTTACAGTTTTCCATTTCTTCCTCAGTATTAGAAACGAAAATTCATATCTCTCTATCAACTGTTCGTTAAAAAATATCTCTCCTCACATGTTTGTAGGAAATGGAACGCTCTACAAAAAAGGTCTCTTAGAATGTTTTCGTAAACCTCACCGTTTAAAAGATATCAAAGGTTGAAAAGTTTGGTTATTTTGAGACAAATTTCTGTTTTGCTTATGAATTTTATAACTCGTTAACAAAAAATTTTTATGAAATACGCAATTCATAGTTTTGTAGGAAATTAACTGCTCTACAAAAATGGTCTCTTATGATTTGTCGATTAAATTAAGCGTTTAAAAGATATTCATCGTCAAACTTCAATGCACGCCAATTTTAACAATTTTTGATTAATAATTCGGAAAATTTCAATTCAGTCTATGAGTTTCAGGGAAATTTATACAAATTTGAGTTTCTATGAACAGAGAAATGTTTTAAACTATTTTTTCTAGTTTTTTTTTAGTCGTAAGCATGTTTAGTTACATCTAAAAAAAAAATTAGTGCATTATTTCTGACTGAGAGTCAATGATTCATTAAATCGTGAAAAAATAACATTCTTGTTAGAAATTTATAATGAAAAGTATTAATGTTAAAGAGAAAAAATGTTCAATTGGTTATTAAAAAGTTTTTTTATTTAATTATTAAGTGAGTTATAAAATTTCCAACATTTATAAAATATTCGTACACTTCCACTGTAAAAAATTTTCTTTATTGCAGTTCGGGTATTTTTTGCGATTTGCAATAAAAATTGAAATTGCTCTTCATTTTTTGTCAAGCATTGATTATATTCAGTTACTAATGCGACTGCTCGCTCTGCTGCATCATTAACAACTTTTAATTGTTCAAAGTATTCTTTATTTTCATTATAATATAATATAAAATTTATAAAAATATCAGAATAAAAGTTTCAAATAAATGTTCGAACAAAGAACTTCTTTATAATGGTTACTTTTACGATAGAAACTCAAATTTGTATAAATTTCCCTGAAACTCGTACACTGAATTGAAATTTTCCGAATTATTAATCAAAAATTGTTAAAATTGGCGTGCATTGAAGTTTGACGATGAATATCTTTTAAACGCTTAATTTAATCGACAAATCATAAGAGACCATTTTTGTAGAGCAGTTAATTTCCTACAAAACTATGAATTGCGCATTTCATAACAAATTTTTGTTAACGAGTTATAAAATTCATAAGCAAAACAGAAATTTGTCTCAAAATAACCAAACTTCAACCTTTGATATCTTTTAAACGGTGAGGTTTACGAAAACATTCTAAGAGACCTTTTTTTGTAGAGCGTTCCATTTCCTACAAAAATATGAGGAGAGATCTTTTTTAACGAACAGTTGATAGAGAGATATGAATTTTCGTTTCTAATACTGAGGAAAAAATGGAAAACTGTAAAGCGGAGAACCTTTCTATCAAAATTAAGAGCTCATATTTGGTGAGAATTTTCTAGAGATGTCTAGCAACCGATTTTTTAGAGTATAAAGTAAAAAAAAATAGTGGTTTTTTTGACCCACCCTAATGTACCCTCTAGTACACTTTCAACTACTGATCCTCCAAATTTGGTGTAATTTGACCAAACCGTATGGAAGAAATAAATTTTGAAAAATTACCTTACAAACACTGGTTCGATTAGCCCTCTTGTTGTTATATTATGTTGTAAGTATATTATAGTGTCTATAAATATGGCTTTGCTTTCAAAAAAAAAAAAAAAAAATTCACTGACGGAGAAAATAACTATATAATAAAATATGACCAAGGTTTAATTTTATAGTTGATACACTTACTTTCTTTCAATATCTTTTAAGCACAAATTTCTAACTTCTGAAGAAATATTAACCCTGGTATTAAATGTTGAACAAGATCCTTGTACATCAGGATGATTTACCGGTTCATGTGGATAAATATCAGGCAATTCGAAGGCCTAAAAATAAAGAATGTAATGTTTTACTCGTATTAAAAACTGTGACATATTAGTACTACTACCACCAATAAAATGAGCAACAAATTAAATAATCTCTTACTAGTTCCATTACAACTCCTATGTCTGTATCAACATATTTAAAGCGGTCATAGATATCCAGAACACCTCTTGGCTCAACCAATTGGAAAAATTGTAAATATTCATTTTTAGAAATCAACTGCCAAATCTGCTCTCTTAAATTTTCACTGATGTTTAGTGGGCAATCTAATCCCATCAGCAAGCGTTTCCAAAATGCTTAAATAGATTTATTATTTTCAGGTTTATATGAAAATATAAGCGTATTACCGATACAAATTAAAATGTTTCTTACCTTCAATAGTAATACCATCGAGCCCCTCTAAACTTATTTCATCAATAATACGAAAACTAAAATCTTTGCGCACATAATTCTCATAACTACTTTTTAATTCATCAAGAAAAAATAAATCACTAGTATTGTCCTCTTTGAGTATCAGTCGAATATCATCAGAATCACTTCCTTGTACTATTTGAGTTATAGGTTTAATAATTTCCTTTTCCTCTCCTGGCTCTAACAGCACTGGCCTTTTAGGTAAATATACATTTCCAGTTTTAGTTATTTTACGTTTGGGTTCATCATTTTCTTTACTAGTTGAAAATTTTCTTTTAATTTGTTGTAAACTACTGCTCTTACCAGATTCATTGCTTGGTTTTGCCTGGGGTTTTATACTCAACTTTTTATCGCACTTATCTTTTTTCGAAGACTTTTTAAAAATTCTGTGATCTACGTCTGAATATTTAGTTGCAAATAGTTTTCCCATTTTAAATGTTTTGTAATTTTTTTCATTAATTTATAAAACAATTGTTCTGACATCTGCCATTTACAAAATTTGAAGGTTATGCACACAGAACCAATGACTATTCTGAAGTCATTGCACAGAACACTCAGAACAGAAAAAATGTTATCCAGGATGCAGTACTGCCAATATTTATACTTCATAATTCCCTAAACAGCTGGAAAATATTCCATTTTTACTAAATATGCATCTTATGGTAGAGTGGGTCGTCTTTTTCTGTTCTGTGGTGGGTCGGTAGAAGGCGGTAAATAGAGCATCTCGTGCCGTGAAGTCACTCATCATGAGACATCTTTCTCTTTACATCCGACAGTGGATACCAAACCTCAAACACGTCGTGGTTTGAGATTGATTAGGATTTTAGGATTAAAAGTGCTTTATTTATAGTTCTATTCTTCCCATACAATCATAAAAAAACAAAGCCACTTATTTTAAGCCGCGGCCCAAATTCGCTAAGAGAATTTTTTTAAAACCTAGTAGCTTCTGTGGTTGTTAGTTACCAAACAGATTTATATTAATTATTACGTCTCTACCTGTAAAAAACAGCTAAGTATATTCTCATATGGAATAACTGTTCTGCAAAAATAGATAAATAGTACCTATTATTTTACTAGTTTAACGATTTCTCAAATTTATCTCTTCGGTAACTTTACCAGGAGGTGGATATAGCTAGGCTGTTCTCATCAGGGTGGCCAACATAAATCTTTAATTGGATAACCAAAAGCAAATACTATTTCATTTTAAATCGTATAATGCAAATTTAGTACATGAAATTACAGGCAAAACTAATGGCCATTTTTTTCATTTGTACGAAATATAACTTTGGTAGAACTCGCTATATAAAAACACTAAATTCGTATTTCAAACAAAAAAAAACCTGTTTGCTCCCTGCTGACTTTTAAAAATAAACCATGGAGGCGCAAAACGAATATATCGAATGATTTCGCCTAATCACTATTATCTCAACTCGTTTTCAAAGATAATTTACACAATGATCATTTTTCTACTTTTTATTCTCAATATTTTTTTCTGGCGAAATTGTCTGGAAATAATCAGAGTCCAAAATTTTAATTATTTTTGCTGTTTCAAGTTGCTATCATTTCCAGATGATGCCAACTTAGTGGGCAAACGCTTGTTGAGTAGTACATACATATGTAGGTAGTACCAATAAGTGTTTTGGAGTTTGTACTGTTTGTGGAAAACATTTGTAGTGTTTAGTAGTGTCATCACATCGCTTCAGGGGTCAGGATGGAGATTTTCAGTAGAAATAAAAAATAAACCGGTTTGCAGCTAGGTTAGGTTAGGTTTTTTGTGAGTGGGTCCTCATGGGCCCAGTTCCGCTCCATGATACTGTTTGCCGCATATTAATGGCCATTTGTTGCAGTCTATACGTTGCCCACCTGGTCCCTCTCTCCAAATAACAGGTGATTATAAAGTAAGGGATATATTTCAACTCATTATATATTCTTAACAAATCAAATTAATAACAAAAAGTAAATGGAATCTAGTTGCTTACATAATGGGATTTCTGATGTCAAACACTAGTTACCGCAAATGCTCGATATGACCTCCATTTTGTTGTTGTAAAATTACCAACTGTTCCTCCAAATTGTATACAGCACTATTCAACATTTCTGGTTGAATTGCACGAATTTGCTCTCTAATACTATCCTTTAATTCCTCCAGCGTTGTTGGCCGTGCTCTAAACACCAAATTTTTTAAATAACCCCACAGCCAGTAATCCGCTGGGTTAATATCAGGCGATCTTGGTGGCCATGAATTTGCAAAATGTCTGCTTATAACACGATCTTGAGAAACCGCAATTAACAATTCTTTAACTGGTCGGTAAATCTGCGGAGGTGCTCCATCCTCCATAAAAATCATGTTTTCAATTCCTTCGTGCTCGTTTTGCAACTGTGGAATTGCATAATCCCTTAACATTTGCAGATATCGTTCACCAGTAACAGTTACAGATACGACCTCCCCATTCTGTATTTCCTCGAAAAAGTATGGACAAATGATGAAATTAGCTGTGAAACCGCACCAAACAGTGGCTTTTTTGTCATGAAGGCCTTGCTGAATGATTTCATGTGGATTTTCTGTTGACCATATTCAACAGTTTTGAGTATTAATTCCACCATTAAGAGAGTAATGGGCCTCATCTGTCCATAAAATACGGGATCGGGTTGAATTTCCATCTGAGCCAATACGTGTAATGAAAAATCGTACCTGAGAGCAAAATCTGTGTCCTTTAATTCAAACAGCAGTTGCACTTTACAGGGATACATTTTTAGGATTTTCCGTAAAATTTTCCAAACCGTGGTGTATGGCATTTGTAATCGTTTTGATATCGCATTCACACTACTAATTGCTAGCGGATTACTATTGGCTGCGTTTTGATTTTCCTGAAGAACTTCTTCAACTTGGACATCACTAATCCTAGGTCTTCCTGACCTCGGAAGGTCTTTTACAGATCCTGTTCTTTCAAATTTGCTAATCAAATTACGATACGCCTTCATTTTGCACGGCCCTGCTCTCAAACCCATTTTCGTACGAAATCTTCGTAATCCAGTAGTGTAATTTTTACCGCCTTCATAATAACATTGCACTAAACCAATTCTTGTTTGCAGATCCATATTGAAATTGTTAAAGTTTACGTGACGCGAGTTTTATTTTGAGAACAATTCTCTAAATTAAGATTATTTCGTTTGTCACTTGTATCAATAGTTGTCACGACAATTCTTTTGTTTTCCATAGATACACTAAAATCCAATTATTGAGGCAGCTAGATTCTGTTTACTTTCTGCTACTAGCATAATTTCTTAAAACCATATAAGAATTTAAAATAGACCCCTTACTTTATGATAACCCCATATATATGAAGAGGGGTAAGTCCAGGAGGATTTCCATTGCAGCTGACGGTTTGGAGCTAATTGCCTCCATTATGGTCAAGCATGCTAATCTCTGTAAACCAGTTTGGTTTTGGCTGTCCGTGGTGATTCTTTCTGCAACCAAACGATGGATCTGTATATTATTATTCGTCTGATGACCATTTGCAGCTAACTTTATTCATCATAACTATAGAAAAAGTCAATAAAACACAAAATTGATCCACCTTATATATTTTGACACGTATAACTTATAAAGTCTGATATTTGGTGTTTTTTTAAAATGATTATGCTATTTTTAAAACATTTATTAAATTCCTTGTATAGCACAACCAATTCTAACATAATACATAAAACTAGACATATTTTTCAACATTTACCTATTTCGAAAAAAACACTGCTACTACAAATTAAAAGGTTACAGTTACTTTTGTACTGGAAAAAATACTATGTCACGACAAAGTACATCTAGTATTTATTTTATGGTTCATTATCTTAAAAAAGTTGAATTCATGGTAAAAAATCACTCTTTTTTGAACAAAAATTGGTATTTTCAAAATATATCATCAACATGTGACACAATCTACATTAAGTATGCTTTATGTTTAATCACGATTAAAATAATAAAAATATGCAGGATGCCAAAATTAAATTGCAGGTTCTACACATCATCATAGGACAAAAGTTCATATAAATACGACTCTGAAAGTTTCGTTATGGAAATAGTGTTTAGAAATTTGTGATGCAATTCAAAAATGTTTGGTATTCTAGCAAATCAAATAAATGAACTTCGTGAGGGTTTATCTTGGATACCGACAATTTCACGTATGGTGAAAGCTTGAACTGGTCACAGTTGACACTGCCCCATTATTTCCCTGTGAGACAATTATTATTTGGTATGTTAGGTAATTGATTTTATAAAAAACTGTTGAATTGGTTCAACCAGAGGTGTTCAAGAAAAGCAACTGCATCCCCATTTTTAAGACAGAATTTCTACATCACTGGACATTTTTAAAAATTCTGTTTTTTTCTTAACTTATGGTATTCTAAAGGAAAAGGTTTTGAGAAAAATCGTGTATTTTAATTTCAGTGCAGGAATATTCAACGTGGGGCATAATAGAAATGCAAATTTTTTTTTTAATTGTTTATCTAAACCAGCCGTCTCATTCGTTCAGCCCAGCCTTCACGCCGTTGTCGCCCCCTCTTCAAAGTTGTGCATCATACAAAGATTCAGCACATTTTGCCTAAATCGGGGCCTAAACATATCTTCAATACCAAACAAATGTGCAAGTAAATCCCACCACAGGCATAAGCAATATCAGTGAGAATTGTGTGTCCATATTTTTTTCATAAGTATAACCCTCGCCCATGTAACCTCCTGGCTTTGAATTCGAGAGTTGTCTAATTTCAGTGGTGTTTTATGTTATGTTATGCCACTGAAGACAGAGATTTAACTCTAACAAAATGTGATTTTCCACTCATAAATTCATTCCTGAGTAATTTTTAGGTGAGCTGACCAAATTCTTAACACCATATATCTCCGTAGCAAAACATTTCTTGACTCTTGTCAACACAAAATTTAGTTTTTCTTATGTGGAAACTTGTCTTTAAATTTTGACAACTCTATAGAGAACTTAAACATCAAGTGGAAATTGACTTATTTTTCATATCAAATGATTAAAATTATATACACTATAATAATTAATTAGATACGATTTTTTCTATATTAAAAAAAAACAAAAGAAATATTGATAATATACTTTAAAAACACCAGTATCACAATTGTGCGATTTCATTTAAATTACATTTAAAAATTTCATACTGGATTTTCTGTGTTATCTTATCCCTCTCCTTGGAATTTTGGTAAAAGTCTAAATTAATGCTTTACCGAGTTTGCTATACATGTGTATATTCTTGCCCACAATACAAATTTGAACTCAGAATTTGCCAGCCATCATTATTTTCAAGATATTTAGGTACACTTGCTCTATTTTCACTTATTGTGGTTTACATGTAATATTTAAAATTTGAACATTTATAAATGTTTTTATCGCTTTCCAATGATAATCATTTTAGTAGGGAAGGGGCCCTACAGTTTCTAATTGAGTCTGAAGAATTTCTTGGGGCCATCTATTATAATCATTAATTATTTTTGTGTCATAATTTAATACACATAATTTTTTCCATTTTAAAATGTATATACAGGGTCATCGCGCCAACATGTCCGTTTTTGAAATAACTTGCTTATTTTTTAAGTTAACAAGAGACCTTCATTAACTCATTTTTTCGCACAATCCAAATTTTGAATAACTATATATTTTAAAGTAGATAATTAGATTTTTCTCATTTTTCTGATTTCGAAAATGTGTCATGTTATCTAAAAAAGTGTTTGAGATATTTGGACTCTGGTATTAAAATATCATTGATTCTGTTAAATGTAGTTGCCTTTGAAAACAAAATAGCTGCATTTCTGAAATGAAGATGCAATTTACTTGTCAAAGTAATGTTTAAAGCGTATATCTCGGATAACATTTCTTGAGGGAATCTGAATTACACAATACTAGTGATTTTTCCATGTCATCGTCATTATTAAAAACTATGTTATTATCAGTTGTAAATCACAAAAAAAGTAGTTCTGTAATTCTTTTGTAGTTGCAGTGAAAAACATCTGCCACTAACTATTATTGCTACACATGCTCAAACATCGTCAGATGTTTTATTTTATAAGCTATAGTGAAAATCCATGCCAACGTTATTGGTATCTTTACGTTCCTAATCAGATAAACAAGAGTTCCTGATCCTTCAGACAGTTCAAAGATAATTAGTCATATTATTTGTATACTGGCTTAATGTTTATAGCAAAATTTAACAAAGTGCAATGTAAAATAATTGTACCATTTTATGCACAAATATTATAAATCTTAAATATTATTCTTTGCTATCTTCGACCTAAATCTGGTCTCTACTTATACGTAACTAACTGTTTATCCACGACTTCATCCGAGTAGAATTCGGGACAATATATTAAAAGATTTGTCAGCAACGCGCTCTTCCTATCTCCCATAGGAGTTAAAATATTTAGCATTTTGTATTGAAAATGAGTGATGATAGTACAAAAAATTTATTATTTCAACCCCTATTGCAAATACGGGGTTCGAACTTCTTTTATTCGATTTGTCATGAAAGATTCTATGGGGCGTTTCGGTTCTAGGGGAAAAATCAACCATCTTCCATACGAACCGAGATATTTAGCATTTCATGTTGAAAATTAGGGTTGAAAGAAGTAAAAATTGAATATCTCATCCCCTATTGCATATAGGAGGTTGGAACTTGTTTTATTTGATTCGCCGGGAAAAAATCCTGCGGGGTAATGTGGTTCCAGATTTAACATTTTATTATTTTGACATGAATATGGTTTAGCATTTACAATTGAAGAATTGTCCATTTCTTTCAATTTTCTCGATGCTTCTCGTTGATTTAACAATCTTCTGGTTTTTGCCCACTTTTTTGCTGTCTTATGTTTTTAGACATTTGTCAGCAAAAATCCAGTCAATATCTCATCGGGCCTAAGAAGTATTGAGGAATCTGTGAAAATACATTTTATCCCTTTTCACTCTCTTAGGATTTGAATTTCAAAAAATCCCTTCTGAGTGGGTGCTTATGCCATGAAAGGAATATACTACTCCAATTTTGTGTTGCCAGGTTCAGAGGTTTGGGCTGGGCATAAGACACGTTCACAAATTTAGTGTCAATGACAGTGGAACTTTTCTCAGTAAATCCAGCGCTGTCCGAATAAGACAACTGTAGCAATTTCGACAGTGATGCACCCACCACAACATATAATGTCCAGTTGAATCAGCAATAAACCACAAAAAGACTTTTTATAATTTCATATTACCCTCCCATTCCGCTTCCGACTTTTATGCCTGTCATCCGAAATACGCGCTCTAGTAATGTTTCCCAAAAATCAATATCCGTCATGGCTAATTTTTCTTCTTCTTTTCAAAGATGGTATTTATTAAATGTGATGCACAATTTTTACTTTCTTATACCTAATATAAAGAAGTATAGTAATTGTGATTTTTTGTCGACCTTGAGATTGTGTTTGATATATACGTTTTGAACCCTCCTGAATCCATTCCGACTATTTCCAAATGATGTCTGTCGGTGCGTGAGTGGATGTGTTTGTATGTGTGTGGATGTATGTATGTGTGTAGCTGTGAAAACTCAAAAAATACTAATGGGAGACTTCCCGAATTTGGCCGTTTAGATACTTTAGGTGATACATTAAAGTTGGTGAATGGGGTACCACCAGAAGAGGCTAATGAATGAAAAAAGAAAAAGGTATAATTTTGGGAAAAAAAATTGCATTTCTGGACGAATCTCGACAAATTATAATGAAAAAAACATAACTATGAAAAAAAATCTGTTCGCATGTCTGTAGTATCGTGATAGCAGCCACAATTTTTGAGATAAAGCTCTCAAATTTGGTACACATGTTCTAAAGGCCAAAGACAATGATAAATCCGGCGATGAGCAAAATTTGCCAGCTGAAAGGAGGTCCACGGGACCCAAACTTTTTTGTATTTGCATTTACAAAAAAATATATTCTTAATGGAAGATCATAAATCATGTCTACAATATCAAGTCAATAAAATGTATTATTGAAGTACTTAAATATAGCTGATGTAAACTGAAATATTTTACACTATTGGCCTCGTAAAATGGGGTTAGGATAAATTTAGCTGTTTGACATTTGAAAGGTCTAATTTAGTTACAAAAATGTCAATGTCAATAAGAAATTATTAAAATATATGGCATGAATTATTATTGATAGTATCGATGACGCTGATAATTAATTATTAAAAAATGTTAACGAAACATTTAAAGGTACGCTATTAAAATTTAATTGAGGTAAGTGATGAATTAAATAGAATGATTTCTTTAGATGAGGATGATATATACTGGTATAAGAAAGTCATGTGCTGGACACATCAGATTTTTTTTCTTATTCAAAAATTTTTTTTTTATTCAAAATTTGGATTTTGTGAAAACAGTTAATAAAGGTTTTTACACCTTTTTGATAACAAAAATAACCAAATTATTTCAAAAAAAGGACATTTTCACGTGATGACCCTATACATGAAAGCTTTTGAAACATAACATTAAAAATATAGACTTATGTGTTCTTTTAGATATCGGTGGCGACATGGTTCAGTACAATGGATATTATTTTATTTTCTGAAATTTGTGTGAAGAAAATATGTCTATATAGATCTTTGAATTTTGAGGAAATAAGACTAAAACTCGATTCAGGAAATCTTTGGATTTGGTAGATATCTTCTTATTTATGTTATTTTATAACGAAACATATTTGAAATTTGGGAAAAATTCCAATTTTCGATTTTTTTTCTACATGGAAAATTATGTATAGTATACTATAAACATACTTGGTGAAGCACTAATTTAGACATTTAAGATTTTTTTCTTCGCATTTTCCTCATATAAAATCCCATTAATATATTGCTACATTGACCAAAAATACATTATTTATTAAGAACAAAATATTTTTTTAAATTACTAGATTCATATACATTGTTTTCTTATTTCACAGAACTGTGATTTAAAAAATGGTATGCATTTAACAAAACAATCACAAAAAGGATAATTATGAAGGCTTTAGATGTTTTTTGAGAAACACAAAAAAAAAAAGAAATTTAGCAAAATAAGAAAACATGTTTTAGTATTTATTTACCTTAAATATGTATATACTTAATAAATAATTTAAAAATGTAAATATTATAAACACTTTTTGTAACGTTTACTTAAATATTTTTAAAAATTTCAAATTGTTAGGTAGGTACAATATAAATATGAAAAAACAACAAAAATATAAAAAATATAAAATATTAAAAATATACATAAATTTTTCTTACATCTAGAAATTATCACATACAATACATTTTTTCTTGATTATCATCAACTTTTCAAAAAGAAAATTTAGATTTAATGAAACACCTTATTTTTATAAGTACATCTTTAAACCAATAAGAATCTTGAACAATTATTATTATACAGAAAAAACGGTAATCTGTATATGAAAAAGAATTTTGTTTAAATTTCCTATGAGGGCGAACTTTATACCATAACCATAAAAAGGCCTTAGTTTAAATTTTTTGTGAACAGGTCGTAACTTGGTAAACACAAAATGTACAGCACATAAAAATGCTGACAATATTGAGCACAGGCATTGGTGGCTATTAATATTTTAAAACAATGAAAAAATTTACCAGTGGGCTAGTGGATCTGGTAATAACAAAGAAAATCGAATGTGCAAAACACAGAACAAAATCTTTAAATTTGAAGAAAAAGGTTCCCTTGACTGCAACTTGTCAAATCAATCAATCAAAACAGATGGATGTGAACAAAACGAAGTTACACAAAACGTTCTGTTGCCAAGTTTGACACAGGCTCATGATGGTATGGGAATTTCCGATAGATCAGCTGCTATAATAGCAAGTACTACATTAAAGGATGCTAGAATAATAACAGAAGAAAGCCCAAGCAAAATTATAGATTGAAGTAAAGTAACAATATAACAGGCAGAAAAATGACATGGACAAAATATAAAACAAAATCAAATGGAAATGCACATTGAGTTAGTATCACATAAATGTTTCGTCTGGAACTGCAAAAGAAATTCCTAGCAATTTTTTTGTTTTAATTTGATGTTGAGACTACCTAAATTATGTATAATAAATTTAGTCGCAAAATTGGAATTAACCATATTTAAGTAAAATTTACGTCGACGCGACGTGGAAACCACTTAAGTGGAGAATAAGACGACGCACGTCGAAATTTAGTTAAATTGACTAAGATAGGTAAAATTACATATAAATCTTCCTTGTAGTTGCACAGTATGTTTGGTTACTAATACGTATTTAGGTACATTTGACTTCAATTCGACATCTATCTAGTTGCCTAGTTTTAGGTAAAATCCACGAATTTATGTGCAAATGGCAAATGACTCCTATTAAAAAAAAAAAAAAAAGAATTTTATACTTATTTGGTATTTTTCTCTATAAGTAGTAGCAACATTGTTGACAGTCATCTACAAAATTGTAAAGACACCTAATTCATAGTAAGATAAAAAATAAATAAATGTCGCTGATAAAAATAAATCCAATTTAATTGCGTGGAATCAGAAATTCCCGGTTGTTGAAATTAATGCGCCGAAAATTTGTCCGTGCACATTAGCACCTGTACTTCAAAAAATAACCATGCGCCTCCAAAATATTCATTAATATGAAAATTACTATTACCAAGTAAAAAAAATTATAATTATAGTTATACTTGTAACTGTAACTTATAAATATGTTATACTTGTTGAATATGACTTAGCCAGTATAATTATGTATTTTTTAAACCGTTTCATCAGTTCGTTTCCATACAAACTCATTTTGAAAATTTCAATTTCAAATCGTACTACAACTGTGGTAAAAAAATAGGGTGTCTTACGCTAATTTGAACTTAAGATTAACTACCTTTGAAAATGTAACTACAAAGGATAATTGACTAAATGGTTAAAGTCAGGTAGATAAGCTATAGGTAGAATTTATCGACGTTCTCGACCTAATATTACTTTAAAGGAGCGTAACAAAGGCGATCAAATAGATTGCTATGTAGGTATAAATTAAGTAGAATTTCCAACAAAATCTACCTGGTTAGAATATTCTACCATTACGACGATATCTAGTCACCAAAAAGGTAAATATTACCTAATTATACTACCTTCTTCGACTTTAAGAGAAATTTACCTTTAAGGTAATTTGTGGTAGATTCTTCAGTTGTTTTTCCCTTGCTGATTTAGTTAAAGTACTTTTAAGTAAAATAGTGTAAGAGGCAGATTTATTGGTATTATTTATATAAATTTAAATATAGTAAAACCTATGGGAAGTGTATTTTTTTCAGTCAATTTTACGTCATAACTACCTCAATAAGTAAATTCGTCTTTTACCAAGCCGAGTTATAGCTAATAGAAAATGTTTTTTGGATTGTGGCTACTATTAGCTGTTGTGTAAAACTGGTGACTGCAGCATCTTCAGTTTGTAGATTATAGACCAGATGTTAATTTATAAGTTTTAGGATTGTTTCAACTTTAATGTAATCTTTGGAAACCCATCTTTTGCAGGGTGAATAGACCCCATGTATAGCCAGTTTCCTGTGTATAGATAAGAACTGAAACCCAACTAAATCTTGTTAGATTTATATTTCGTCCCACCCTAACCTACATGTGTCCTAGAGTCTAAACAATTTTTAGGATTGAGGCCAAGGCTCCCACCGAACCTGGTACCATTAAGTCATGGATTTGCAATCACAACCTGAGTGGTGGACTTTTGAGGAAAACAGACAAATTGCCTTGATTTTTAAACAAGAAATCATAGAAGTCTTGATTTTTAATAATTTATATAAGTTCTGGAAATTTTCATAATTTATCGCATGTTTAAATTTCAGTAATTATTTAAATTTACTAGCTACGTAGAATGTTTATCAAGTTAGGATTTTTTTTAAATTCTCCAATCTATTTGTGTTTTTATACGTTCTTTTTCATAAATTAATGCTTTTTTCGCACTGCGAAATCATTTATTTTTGTTTATGGGAAATCATGGACTTAAATTCTGCAGGATTGTGGGAACCGTGTAAGTGTAAAAAGTTATTTTTCAGGTATAGGATAACTTTGTTACTTGAAATATACATTTTTCCAAATTCGTAATTTACTCTTTCTTTTTGAAAATGTAGTATATGATAGTTATTTTTAGAAATGGCAGATTTATGAATTTCATAAGTTGCTCTGTCGATAAAAACTTTACTGTGAATAAATTTAAATGACAATTTCAGGAAACATTATTTAAATTTGATTAACAAAGACCATTCGTCACTGACAAATCAAAATTGTTCATCAAACTCGGACGAAAGTAACAGTTTTTCAACGTATGTATCAACTTATTTCCATAGGCGACTATAAAAAGGTAGCTAAAAGTTTTTTTGCCATGTAGTAACTTATTCAGGTGTTCATAAATCCGCTATTTTTAGAAATGAAATAACTAATTAACACATACCTAATTTTCGAATAGAGAAAAGAGTAAACTTTATGACTTTGAAAAATGTGCAGGGTGTTCCATTTGAAATAACAAAGTTGTTCTATACCTGAAAATTGGCTATTTTGTTTCTGATAAAGCAGGTTGTCACAACAAAATGAAAATACCATAAAAAACCTGTAGCCTATCAAAATTAATCACGCTTTTTTCATTCCAAAACTATTTAAGATCAAAAATATAGCTGGCCATCCTTTATAATTAAAATATTGTGCAGTTATGGTATCAAATTCGTCTATTATTCACTACCTAGGCTCAATTTCATAATAACTCTTAATTAAACGCTATTAACTATTTAGAAATGTTATAAAAAATATAACGAAAAAAAAAAACGTACAATTACAACATTTTACTTAACCCAAATTAACAGTAAGACTTTTTGGCATAGACTTGTAATATTTTAAATATTTATTCTAGTTATGGCAAATGTTAAAAATGTACATAAAAATATGCTGATATATTTGGCTTAAATCTCGTTTATAGAAAAGATTTCAACTGGTTATATGCACTATATTTAAATAGTAATATGCAGCATTTGACTATCAAGTCTCATTTTTAGACTAGTACAAAAACAAAATGGCCATTTCATATTAGCATCTTACTGTAAGTCACACACGATTAAATCAGGGCCCCAAGATAGATCCTTGAGGTTATCCCTCAACACGTGTAAAACATGTCAGATATTAATTACAGCATATGCTTAGAGCTTAAAGATTCCCTCTCCACAATTAACAAAATAAAATTTCCTATTATAGTTTATGTAAAACAAAAAATAAGGGTATATCATACAATAAATGAATATATAATCTCATTTTTTTGTGAAAGCAGCTCATATCAAATCGTCATTTAAAAAAATAAAACCCCAAGTTTTACATAAACTATACATACCATAAGCGATTATCATGATAAATTTATATAAAGAAATTTTTTAGATTTTTTAAAAATATACTTGTACTGTTTTTGTTTGTTTGAAAAATATGGTTATCGTCCATATCTACATTTTTTTTGTCCTAGTCACATTTTTATCCATCTCATTATAACCATATTTAAAATGAACATGTAATATCTTATAGATTTGTAAAATTGTACTAAAAAAATCTAATACCTTTCCTACAATGTTTCCGTGTACAAACTTAAAACCCGATGAACTAATTCATACTGCTCTGCCGTTTGTACCATGCCACCCCTATTTAATCTTAATGAACACAAAATAGCTAGAATATCGACGTTTAAATTACACTTAAGCTGTTGAATACCATTTAAAATAGCTAAAAAACACCCAGTCCTGCCAATGCCAGCACTGCAATGGACAATAACGGGTAACTTTATATTTTCAGTGGATTTTTTACGTTCCTGAGATGGTTTATTCTTTAGCAAGGCAAGAGTCGAGTCCCTCTTGTTGAACTGATGCAATTTTCTTTCTACAAAATTGAAACTGTCATGGCAACCTTTTGTTTTGAGATCAGTTTTGCTTTTTGTACTCTTTGCTTGAGATTCCTCGTTACTTTTGGATATGTCATTAATATTATTGTCAGATTTTTTATTAGATTCCATGATATTCAAGACGTCTAAAGCGATTTTCAAAACTTGCTCAGGGTTGGCCATTTTGTGGTCAGGCCAATTAGAAAACCAATAATGGTAAACAGTTCTTAACTCCGCATCAGTCTCAATTTTTTGCAGCTCCAATTGTCTTACCTCACACTCGTCCAAGCTATCCTCTTTTATATACTTGATTTTGTAACTGCCAAAGGTGACATCATTTAACTCTTCAAATTCATGAGTCTCTATGTCGTACTGCTGAGTATTCTTGCTGTCAAATGTAAATTTGTCTCGCACCTTCGTAGTCTTTACATAAAAATAAGATTTTTCTTTTGAATCATCTTTTTTACCCAAAGGAAAATACAGTTCACACTTATTCCGACCTTTTTCCACAAGACCTGTCAACATCACTATACATTTACACTGTAAAAAAGAAATTATTTATAATCAGGACATATACACTATACAGGGTGTTTTGCGTAAAGCTTCTAAGACTAATTATTACCTAATGTGATCTTGGCAAAGCTTTTGACTGTGTCGTATTCGATACTGGAGACAAAGCTTGAATTCTATGGAGTAAGAGGTATCCCACTTGAACTTTTTAGATCTCATTTAGTAAACTGTCGACTCAGTGGCTCAGTGTTTATAGGTTAAGCTCGAGACCAAGAAATCCTGGGTTGAGTCCTGGCTAGAGCATGGATGTTTAGTGGCATTTTTAAAATACCGAGATGGTAGCACAGTTGGCTACAACGTTGTTGTGTGGCAGAATACGTCTAATCACTGTCCATCTCTCCTGAGTTCGAGTCTCAGCTGCGGCATCTTGCCAATGTCAGAGGGAATCGTTTTGTATGTGTCTCTGTTCTGGTTGAGTGGTGGAATAGCAATGTGTTAAACTCCGCCAGGAGGTTAATATAAAAAAAGACGTTTGAAAAAAAATTTCATTTAAAATGAAGACACCTTTCATAATTTTTTTGAAATTCAGATTTGAGTTTTGGCACTATTGTAGTCCTATATAAGACGTACATTTTGAGGTAACCAAATTTAAGTAACAAACTGAGACAACGGCGGCGCCCAAATAGGGCCCATTCCCTATATTTTGCTATACGTTGAAGATATCGAAAAAAGTTATTTCGATATCTTTAACGCGAAGCAAAATATCATTGTCTCAGTTTGTTACTTAAGTTTAAGTTGGTTGCCTTGAAATGTATGTCTTAAATATGATTATAATTGTGCCAAAGCTCAAATCTGAATTTCAAAAAATTACTAAAATAACTTCATTTTAAATGAGACACACTGTGTTATGATGTCGCCTTGAGCACACCGTCAGCGTAAATTTTGTCTGCGGTGGATAAAATTATAGCAACTAAGGTTGACCACATGACCTAGTTTACAGAAATAAAAAATCTATTTTAGATATTGAATAATTAGCCTAGGGAGCTTTACACAGAAAACCCTGTATATCAATAAAATGTATTACTTACATGTGTATTCCATACCATTTCCCAAAAATCTTGGCAAGTATGTGCCATCGGTCCTTGGGTAGCTATATACGCAGTTTCTGTGTAATCGGGACCCTACGAACACAAGTAAGTACATATATACAAAATAACTAAATTTAAATAAAGTTACCCATTCCAGAGATAATCAAATTTTTTACATAAAAAACCGTAATTTTTCAAAACATAACCATACTTTTTTTTTAAATATAACCTTATATTTCAGACTTACTTTAATGTAGTTAGCATGTATATAGCTCTGTGGTCCAGGTAAGTGCACCCTGCTATGTTCATTCGGTAAAACACCTCTATAGCGGTTTCTGCTTTGGTTGCCAGATGCATAACATTTTTCCTGGAGATTCAAGGGCACCTCCCAAAATTCTTGGTGTAGTTTTGGAACTCGAGAAGCCTATAAATTTTGTAGGACAATTTTTTTTTTTATAACACGAATGAAAAATGGAAAAGTATAAATTATTAACATACATTTCTGCACTATGTTTTTATTATACAGGGTGATTCTCTCTTAATCCCGTTGATTGTAACAGTCGATATATGATTTTGACGAAATAAGGTTATTTTGTGGTATAAACTTTTTTCTGCAGTGCCTTCGTTCTCGACATACATTGAAAAAAGTAATGTTGTGCGGTTTTCATTTTTCTTCTCCTAAACTATACGAGATTTATTTTATGTTAGGGACAAGATATTGGTACATTAATTTTATAAAAAAAAACTGTTGAAATGGTTCAACCAGAGGCGTTTGAGTGGATGCGCCCCCTTTTTAAGTCAGAATTTCTCCATCAGACTTTTAGAAATACAATTTTTTTTAACTCCGTAGGGCATTCTAAAGAAAAAAGGTTTCTTGCAAGTATTAGGAGGAACCAGTTTTGAGAAATACCACATATTTTAATTTCAGCACAGGAATATCCATTGCAGGACATAATAACAGTAATAAAAAAAATCAAATACCTGGTTTGATTAAATGCTCATTCTGAACTTGGATGATAAAATATATCGGTAAAAATGCATACCATCGTATTTAAGCTTAGAAAAATAAATAAATAAATAAATAAATAAATAAATAAATGAATAAAATGATATCCGCAACAACTTTTTATTTTCAAGCCGTATAAACGAGGGCCCTGCAGAAAAAAGTTTATACCACAAAATAATCTTATTTTGCCGAAATCTACTGTTAAAATTTTCGGTATTAAAAGTGAATCATCCTGTATATGATGCATATCTCAAATTCAATAGGATTTTATAAAAGTAGAACTAAATATATCACTTTCCCGAAGCTGAACAGTCCTCCCGTAGCCTCCTATCTTCACGGGAGGAGCATCAGTAAATTATTTACAGCCACTCCCCACATCCCGCAGAGTTAGTGACTGTAGATTCCGGAATCGTGTGCCCTAAGTAGACGGAGAGAACCCAGAATGACCGCCTTCTGCATTTAGCCTGCCAGCCATCTGGCTAACTTTTGGCATGCCTGTATGGTCTTCAGTTCCGAGAGCAACGGCTTCATCCCTCTGAGTAAACCGATTATTAGGCGAACCATTTTGACTAAGTAGCCTGGGTACAGCAGTTGGAGCTCATATTATAATTATTATTATAAACAAGTCAAATGTACCACATTAAAATAGGTGTATTTTAAACGCTGTCCCGCCGACTTCATATACAAAGCTGCATTAGCTACAAACAGGAAGACACGTTCTTTATTATTTTCATAGTTCTCGCCGCATAGTGTTTTAAGACTGCCATCCACTCATTCACATATTGTTTCTGCATTTGTGCGTTCTAACACCTTTGTTGATATTAAGCGGGCTGGTATTACCACTGTCTCATCCATTCCCCCAATATATTTGCGATGTTCTTATCACTAGCGTCGGCGGTTTCATCAACAAATAACACATACGTGTTTATCTTGCAATTCAGAAACAATTTCCTTAATTTCGTTGCACACAGGCCGGCGATATATAATTTTTCCATGGATTCCGCAGGCACAGAAAGGTGATTGTACTTTCCACTAACACAATTTTGCAGAAACTATTTAAAATGAAGGTTATCTAGTTTGTTCCACAGAATGTTACACGTAGCTATCATTTTAACTAAATCAAAATTAAATTGTCTGTTAATAGTACTCATACTACCACAGACGTATTTTATGATTTTCAGTTGCAACATGCTGTAAAACCTGTGTTTCCATGGTCCATGTCCAGTATTTTCTCACAAATATTGCATAAAAGTTCTGTGTCATCAAATTCTAAATCATTTATCCATCGTTCTACAGTAACTCATAGAAGGGGAAGAGGATGCGACATTTTCAAAATGTTTTACAATATTCCCTGATTTAAAAAGTATACATAAAAAGTAAACGCATCAGTATTGCCTGTAATTTTATATATTAGATCTATACAGTATTTAGGATGAATTATTTGTTTTCATTTTTTAATACATATTATTAACAGAAAAATTTTAACAGTGATTTACCAATTTAAATTGGATATTTGATGAAAACGTACTCTTAACTTGACCTAGATAAAAATGCCCATTTCTTATTTTCTACATCAGCTTATTTTTAAATTGACATTATTTGCGCTTTAATGTAGAGATCAGGAGGTAGCTACGATATTTACGTAGATGCAATATTAAATTGTAAATACCTAATGAATTGACATCATTTATCGCTACCTCCCGATCTCTATGTTAAAGAAAAAAAAATTTTTTGTACATGTGCTAAATACTTAAAATAATTATTTCTTTTCATCTACTTATCTGTTTACTTTGTTGAAGTAGGGACTGCGTTAGTTAGTTTTTGACATTGTAAAAAGGGTGGACTTATTTCATGAGAACATCAAGTTATATTAATTGACTAAAATTTATCCCGCTTTATTTTGGATTAAAATATGCGATAATTCCTGCTGTGATACATCCGTTCCTGGGATCTAATATTTGGATTCGGGCTCTAATTATAAAACATTCTCTTTTTTTGCAACTTTGGTGTTGAGACTGTCTGTCACTTCTTTTCAGTCAAATTAGGTTTTTATTTTGTTCTGAGGTTATGACAGCAGGTAATATTTGCTGGAATACTTTATTATGACCTAATGAAATATTATTTCCTTCATCTTCCTTCTCTTTTAGGAGTTTTTGGTGATGCAGGTGTAGCTGATTAGGTATGCAGTATACTGGGTGTAACAGGATCATGGTACACCCTCTTTTTCTCCTTTAGTTTTGAAGATAATTTAATTGAAATTTGGGATAACTTATATACATAATAAGCAGCACTTTTTGACATACAAGTGAATTTTTTTTCACTTCTGGTTTCGCCGGAAGTGACACTAACTTTCGATTTTTAAATAGAACACAATGTATATTATTGCATTTTTGAATTTTGCATAATTTTCTGAATCCAACGATACCAAATAAGTGACATTTCAAACGTCAATATTCTTTATAACATAATTTTTAATTTTCCATTTAAATGACCCGTAATGCTAGAAAAATCGAAATTACGTGATTTATGAGCAAATAAAGTTCATCAAAATAGTTTTTGAGGAAAAACTTAATTTTTTCAAATGGAACCATATTGGTACCGGGTACCATTTATTAGTGCTATTAATAAGGAATTTATTCATATGCCGTATTAAAATGTGTAATATACAAACAAAATTACAGCTAAAAGAAAATAAGAAAATACAATTTTGTTCTAATAACCTTGTTATACATAAGGTGGCTTTAGAATACAAAAAATGAACACAAAACATGACAACAGTTGTTCAAAATGCTGCCCATTAACGCCAATGCACCTCTGAATTCGCATAGCTGTTTCTTGAAGAACGTTCGCCAATTGCTGGGCCAATATGCTATTAATTGCGCGTCTTACTTGTAGCTGCAGGTGTTCACGGGTTGTAACTGCGGTTGCGTAGACAATATTGCTTAAACGACTCCAAACAAAGAAATCAAATGGTGCTAAATCAGGTGTACTTGGAGGCCACCTCACAGGACCAATCGTCGAAATTAAGTTTTCTCCGAATCTCCATTAAAAGTAATCAATTACTATCCCAGAATTATGGGGAGGAGCGCCACCTTGTTGGAAATACATTCCCTGTCATAAATGGAAAGGTAATTTAGCTAAATTGTCCTCAATTTCATTTTGCAGAAATCCCAAGTATCTGGCACCAGTCAGGGGTCCTTCAAATATTATTGGACTAATGATTCTACTACCGATTATTCCAAGTCAAACACTGAAACCGAATCGCACCTGAAAGTTACCCTCCCGTAATAAATTTTGATTTTCTTTTGACCAATATTTTGTACTTTGTAGGTTAAATAATCCCAAATTTGTACACCTAGACTCCTCCGAAAATAAAATCATTTCCAAAAAATCATTGTTTGGCTGCGCATTATTCTGCAAAATCCAATTGCAATATTCCATCCTCCGTTCGTAATCATTTTCGTAAAAGTGCTAGTGCAATTGGTATTTAAAAGATTTATAGTGATATTTGTGCAAAATTCGGCTTACTGTTTGGTGACTGATTTCCAATTCAAACCCAATTTGTCTTAAAGGAACAGTCTTATCAACTTCTATTCGAGCCAAAACATTAATTTCCATTCCATCATCAAGAATGAAATTTTCTTCGGGATCAATGTTGGGCTCACTTCGGAACTGATTTTCAAGACGATTAAAATAATTTATTGCTGGACATTGTCTATCAGGAAATCGTTCAGCATAAAGGTGTCTAGCCATAATGGCATTTTTTCTACATTCCCCATAAATAATTAACATGTCCCCTTTTTCATCTCTTGTATAGATTTCCGGCATTTTGAACAAGAATTTTTAATGATTTTTAAAGACAGAATATAAACATCGGTAAACTAACAAATGTCTGACAAGCTAAATATTTCATTGTTTTCAAAGCCACCTTAGTTAGTTACTTAACATTTAATTAGAACAAAATTGTATTTTATTTTCGATTTTTCTAGCATTACACGGGTCATTTAGAATAAATCGGAACCATCATGGCACACTTAAATGGAAAACTAAAAATTATATTATAAAAAATATTGACATTTGAAATGTCACTTATTTGGTATCATTGGATTCAGAAAATTATACAGAATTCAAAAATGCAATATACAGGGCGTTCCATTTAAAAATCGAATTTAGTGTCACTTCCGGCGAAACCGGAAGTGAAAACTAAATCACTTATTATGTATATAGGATATCCCAAATTACAATCATCTTCAAAACAAAGGTGAAAAGGGGTGTGTACCATGATCCTGTTACACCCGGTATATATTGAATTATTAGACATGGGTCTCTTAAATGGCCATGTAAAATAGAGGTAGACAACCCGTCGCTGGTCAGCCAACTTATTTTCCATTTAGCTGTGAGGTGGTCAACAATGCTATGTGCGCAATACGATGCCAAATTTCAGTCTTCCTTCAATGCACTATGTCTAATACTTTCATACACATACCTAGTGTATAGATTGTACAGCTACATTTTCTTTAAATAACCGGAGGGTGCTGGTATCTATGTATCCATACGTTATTTATAGCGATGGGGATTAAGCTTATTATTTAAACAGGAAAGCTCAATGGTATTAAAACGATAAGTACTCTTTGAGCTAACCTGTCTCAATAATAAGCTGGCTCCATCACAAAAAGCAACCCTCCGATGATTTAAAATAAACATAGCTGTACACATCATAGTCAGCTAAATCCAGTTAGCTGTGTAATACTAGTCTGTCAAATCACCATGGTTCAGTATTTTCTTATACTGGCAGTACTGTGGGACTTTTTTATCAATTACGTCATTTGTTTTTCTTTTTTCTTAAATTTGACTATTTTACAACTGTCATGTCTGACAATGTAGCTGCTGCATTCTTGATTCGACAGATTAGTGTTCAATTACCCTGTGAATTAGATTTAGCTGACTATGCTACATAATATGTATCATAATATTATGATGTAAATTTATCGGCTAATTTCATTTTCAGCATTTTGAACCAATTTTTATCTGGCTGAATAAATACAAACAAGTATTACATTTATATAGACATGTTAGATATCAAATTAAAAGTCATACCAAGACCAATGTAATGGTATTAGTGTTCAATTTTCTTCACCGTTTTTGTCCGGATTTTTTTACCGGCTAAAAATCTGTTAAAAATGCATAAAATGATAAAAACAAGTGAAATGAATCATTCTGAATAACGATATAAATGACATTTTGTTGTAGACAGCAAATACTTATAATTAGCTCTTGTTTTGGCCAGCATATAGTGCAGTATTTATTTTAAAAGGTGTACACTATTCAAATTAATGATGAATTACTTATTAACTCCATTTAGGCCTAGTGACAACCTACCTTGGATTTATATAAATTTTATGGGGATATCCTAAGAAAACGTTTAAAATGCATACCTCACAAGCTTGTCTTAAATCCATTATTGACAAAACATTTCCAGCTGTCTGAAGATACTGAATGTTCTGCAAGTGTAATTTGAAATCTTCAGACAATAATTGTGATGATTCAAGGTCTGGCTGCCGAGGATAATATGCCTTCCTATATCCTTTACAATGCTTAGAGCTACCCGAACAATCCTTAAAAGCTCCTGTTTGGCAAAATCCACAAGGAGGTACATATAAATTTTCATTTGACAACGATTTCCTACGAGATTTGACACAGCAACTGCACTTCTTCAGATTCTGACATTTAATCTTGCAGTTGTTGATCTTACTAGGTACAGACTCGTATATAATGCAGTTTCCACAGGTCTCTTGGGATTTTCTCCTCTCTGCAATTTTAGCTTGTGCCTCACATTTCTTATAACATGAACAAGCCTTGTCAGCAGCTCCAAACGTAGACAGATTGAGATTGGAAACGCTTTTTGCAGTATTAAGTCGCGTAAAAGGTGTTGATTTTACTTCTGCAATACTGGAATTTGAGCCCAAATCTATGGTTAGACTAGCATTGGATCCTCTCCGCTCCAACAGACCTTTTGCTTTAATTTTTATCGGCTCCATAACAGGACCATCAGTAAAATCTTGCAAAGTCATAATCTCTGGTAAAGTTTTCAGTGTTTGTGACCCAGAAATACTAGTGTTTGAGGCAAACTTCTTAAGATTTGAGCTGAAACTAGGTGCTAAGGTTGACTTGTGTGGTCCATCTTCAAAATCACATGACAACTTGGGCCTTATTTGTCTTTTTGGAGTATTTGGCATCGAGAAAACATCTCTAGACACATCTAAGCTTGAGGACTGTGCCGGTGGATCTGAATCAAGACTAACAGCTTTCAATTTTTTTGACAAAGTCGGTGTCTTTGGTGACTGCACTACTAAAACCGGTTGTGGCATAGCATTAAGTGTTGATTGGTCTTTGAGGTCTAGGTTTGGAAAGTTGCGCTCTTTCTTAGGTTGCGTGTTGTCCATTTTGACACTCTATAATTCTACAACCTAAAATAAACAGCACATTAATTTTAAAAACCAACTAGATTAAAAATGTAATAAATAGGTATGCGTTCAATTGGATAGATCCCAGTTAATTTATTTGTAGCTACAACTTCCAAAACATGCTAAACTAATTAAGAAAACTTACATTTAATAAAAGTTTGTGCTATTTTTGATTTTTCTAATATTAAACACCCGTATATTTATATTATTTTTCTAAATATCCTGTTTGTTGATGAGGTAAGTTAATCTAATTTATTACCGGCTATTTTTATCGTGACACATTTGTAGGTGTTGCGTTTGTGTTTATTTGTGTTTTTTATTTAGTTTATGGTCATTTTTAGATTGTTTTTTAAAAAATCGGCAAGAAACAGCGGCCATTCTCAAGCACATTCGCGTAAATTGTAAACAGCTGGTACTAGGTCAATCTTAAGTACAGCGCAGCTTCGCTAAAATGATTGAAGAAATCCTCCAATCACCGTGAGAATTCGGCTCTAAATTGCTGACATCTAAAAAAACCGAGCTGTACATAATCGATAAATTACGATTTTGAGAATGAATGCCATGAAAACTATTACACATGCGCTAAAATACTTGTAAATATGCTATTTCAAAATTTACGTCATTCATTATTTATGCTTTAAATACTACAGAATTGTTTTAAACAGGAAATAAATAATATCGAAGCTATTCAAAATTAAATCTGTAGATACTTTGGATGACGAATGACGAAAACTATATAGGTACTAAGTAGTATTCAGCATAAAATATTATTTACTGAAAACCATATTTTGTGTAGTATTTTTGTATTTATATAATTATATTTTTAGTATATAATTATAATTAGAAAATTATGGAATTAATGGAATTTTTAATTCAATACAGCATCCGTGATTAAATACACCACAGTGCTCAGGCGCAGCTGGCGTAAGTCATAACATATTTCACTCGAAATATCCTGTCCGTGTCTTATGTTCATTAATGGTTAGTAAAAAGTTTGCTTGTGTCAATTTGTAATGCATTTTGGGATGATTTTTCGAACATGCGTCAACTATAAATAAAAACATCTATTCAATTTCGTAAAGTAAGTGCCGAGACCTATTGGTCAAAGTATGCACAAGATGTGTTAACATGGTTGAAATGAAGTAGGTAGTGGATCTGTCAAATAACGTGGAATTAGGCAACTTGACGAAAAGTTCAAAACTTGAGAAAAGTCGGAAAAAAATGTGAAATAAGTGGTTGTTTAAGTGAAAAAAATTGTGAAAATGATTGTATACTAGTATTAAATAGCTTAAAACTATGGATTCTCTATCAGCGGATTTAGCTATACAGGCGATTTTAGGTAAGTTCTATAAAAATAATAGTTTATCTTGTATTTTTATTGTAATTGTTCCTATTTCTGCGATTCATGCAAATATTAATAGTTTGCGTATAATTTTGTTTGTTTTAAAATGTTTAAGAATGGCATTAAATATCATAAATGCTTTATTGTACTCCACTTTATAAATAAATTGAATAAATGTTTTGATACAAGTTGTAGGGGGGAGGCTATTATTTCTTTATTTTATTTATTTGACATCATAAACTAGGTTTGGACATTTTCTTACAATTTATGCGAAGATTTAGACAATAATAATTATTATATAAACTTAAGACAAATCAGTCGACTTGTTAAACCCGTATGCTTTGAAAATCAACAGGTGTTTTTATGATAAAAATTCGCATTTCCCTAAATTTCTGAATAGAACCATGATTCTTATGTTATGATTAATTTTAATGCTGTCCTAATATATTATCATTAATTTTATATTTTCTTGTTTACACAAATATAGTGCTAAATTATGTATTGTTGGTGAAAATAATGGTTAGAAACATTTACCTACTTGGATTGAAGGTCATTAATCTCATTGACTGTAGTAGAGTATTTTTTTATGATAAGCCGCTGTAAGCAATGTGATTACTTTTTCCATTTTCTTCAAGTCACGATAACTGCTAACGTCATGGCGAAAAAATGTTATTTTAAAATCGACCAAAGTTTCCTTTAAACTAAGATCGTAATAAATCGAGGATACATACGCGAAAATCTGTGCAATTATATTCTTACCAAATAAATTGAAAAGGAGATTTAAAAAATGTTATTATAATGTTATATTTGCAAATTATTAAAGATAGAGCTAAGTATTGGGGTTCAAAAACAAAATACAGAACGGTTAGTGCCCTCCAAAAAAAAAACTGCATCTACGGCACTAATTGAGTACTTTGTACTGTACCTTCCAGCCTTGTATATAGTTTTTGTGCCTGGTCTATCCTATCCTAGATTTAACTCCTTAGCCGCGGCACTATGCCGATGAAGAGCAATAACTCCGAAACACGTGCCCGTATCTGCATAGTTGTTTTTTTTTTGGGATATAGCACTAACCCTTCTTATTTTTTCAAAATAACATGTACTTCCTACTTGTACACATTAATACCCCTCCAGCAGAATAGAATTTAGTAGTCGAATTGTGTATTTTCACACGGGCAGTTAGTTTATTAGTAGGTAGTAGGTAGTAGATAAAGCCCCATCGATATAACATTTATTTTGTTTACAAAAATACACCTGTTAAATATAAGATGCGATGAGAATACGCCTCATCTTACATCAAACCTCCCCGACAATTATTCGGCCGCTGAAAATGTCAAATACATAGCGTTTTTAATCCTTAAGAAGCGTATAATTTATGGCTTTGTAAAATAATATCTACGTCGAATGTACTTTATCAACATTTCCTAAATAGTAATATTTTAGTAAACTTTGACATAAGTATAGTACCCGACTTGAGAAAGTATAGTTCATTTCAGAGGAGAATATATGTAGAAAACGCTATAAAATTACTGAAAAGGTGTCAACGAAGATGCCGCCGAATGGCGTCTATATCGGGTGATTTTATGGTGTTTTTTATATTTCTTATATCTCTGAAATGAACTACGTATCCGATTTTTTACGTTATCAACGTCAAACAACGTAAAAATTTACGGCGCAAGCCACATTGAACGATTATAGTTTTGACGAAAAAATTATATACTGCGTGCGTTGTCGAGTGCGTTGTGTTTGTAAATTCCGAGGTACCTACAAGAATATTTTCTAAATTAAAATAAATTGTGTTTGATAATTAAATGATACATTATAATAAAAGCAGTACATTTCTTTTTAAATAATATGAGTCACTCATTTATCATCAATGAATTAATGAAAATTATTATAATACTTAAATAATCTGTACGTTGGCACTTTCACTTACATCCACAATGCAAAAAATGTACATACAAATTCCTTTCATGTTGATCAGAAAACAGACAACGAATAGATAGCCTCGTATATCCCAAAAATATTTGTGTGCGTTTACGTGCTTTTTGTGCGTCGCACACCGTTCACACAGATCAATTTCTAAACCACAAATTTACGTCAAATACAAACACACAACCTTTTTTTTGTTTTAAATGAGGACCCGGCTTTATACTTAAGATTTTAATTTAATGGTGCGTTCAGACTTGAGCACTTCAATATGTAACTTCTGTACCAGCGCTTGCCACTCGTCATTATTTTTTGTTTGTTTTAGAATAGTAGGTATGAGTGCTTTACATTTCACAAAATAGGCAGCTTTTCATATTTCTGTAGAAGCAACAGAGATGTATCATGGCTCCATCACGAACGTCGAGTCTTGTTTAAACTGAACATTTGCGCCGCAATTAATTCCTTTGAGCATCAGAGGCGTGTTCTCCATGGAAGCTAGGAAAGCACAGCTTCCCTTACAAGAATCATATAATAATAAAATATATTATTTATATTCTTATTGCTCCCAATCTCTCTTTTCGACGGCGCTTATGAACTATATGTGTCAAAACAAATGTTTTAAAATGCAATGCCGATACCGCTTGAACGGCTCCGAAGAGAGTTGTTCATGTGTAAGCTGTTTTCCCACAGCGCAGCCTAGTTAAATACGGTAAATGTCTAATGTTTGTAAGTAAACACGAGCGTATTACAATGTACAATCGAGACGTGTAGTTTATTTATTTTAAAGTGTATTTTGATAGTTGCTCCGCATTATTAGTGTTTATATTGACTTTGGATATTGAAATTATTTATTGTTTAAAACATAGTGCAATTGTAACCCACGAGAAACGTTAAAAACAAGCTTAAATATAGTGCGGATGTAAGCTGTAGCCTAGACAGCTTACATGCTAAACGTAATGGAAACACCAGGCCCCCCAACTTAACAAAATTGTTCTGAAACGACGGAAACTATTATGTGAATGTGATATGTGCAGTTTAGTGATGAGAGGATTTTCAACCTATAATTTTAAAGGAAAAAACAAATTATAGTAGGCCAATTCCAGCTTTAATAAAGTTAACCAAACAGACTAAATTACATGTGACATTTCCAAACGGAAAATTATCAAAAATGTGAATGGCTCACTGCACTGGTTGCAACACTAAGTCGGTTTTATTTTGCTAACCATGTCTTTTTTTCAAATGAAAAGAATTTGTGGAACAAAAATGGATTTTCCGATATCAATAATTTGTACAAATTTATAATTTATAAGACATTCGTCGTCTATAATATATATTTATATTCTGTCCATTATTAAAGAAAAAACTTTCGGTAAAACAAGAATAGAGCATGCTTTGGACAATCAATTGAAAATAAGCCATGAACAACATAATCAAGAAGTACGAAACAATCGCGAAATCCTTAAAAGATTTATAGATGTGGTGTGTTTCCTAGGTAAACATGAGCTTGGTGTTCGGAGTCGCGATAAATCGGAAAATTCTGCAAATAGGGGGAATTATATGGATTTCATTAATTTGCTGGCGAAATATGATAAAACATTGCAATTCCATTTAGCAAATTCGACAGCTTTTAAAAATACTTCCAATCTTATATAAAATGATTTAATTTCGTGCGTAGAAGAAGTTGTATTAAGAAAAATACAGAAGATAAAGAAACTGGTCCTATTCTGGAATGGAAAGAAACAGGAGCTCAACCAACACCTCCATAGGAGTTGTTGGCCCAACCCGACTGGAAGAATATTTCAGACAAAGCAGTGGGGCCGAAGGCTTTATGGACACAATGGGATTCCCTTAGAGTAGATGATGGACTGCTGAAAAGAGCTTTGGAAAGTCCAGATGGGAAGGAAATTATTTTGAGAACTCTGACAAAAGTGTGAGACGTGCTACTCACCCACCACCAGAATGTTTATTTTGCGTGGGTGTTGTGTCACTTTGGCACCCTTCAGTACAGTAGCTGTACTTTTGAACTTTTTTATTTCGGTTACGATCTCGAGCGCCAGTTCCTGTTTTAAAGTGCAGGAACACCACTTTATTCTATCAGCGGTATGATAGAAGCTAGGGTAATTCAGTGAAGATATGGAATGCCAGGCGGTTTGTATGTGTGGTTGTCGTTTGCGTAGCAATGGACAACTTCACCTTACCTGCCGAAAATGATTCTCGTTGTACCAACAAATTTGTTACTTATCTTTTGTCTTTAAATAAAAGTTAGAATTTAAACTGTACTTATCCTATTTATTTACGATTGATTTCATCGAAGTATAAAAAAAACTCAAATACACAGACAAAAGAAAATAATATCTATTTACAACTTTTTTTAAGAAATGTAGAAAAAAAAAGGTAAATATTAGTTTTTATCTACAAGCAATCAACCTAGGAACCAAGCAAGAGGTTTATGATATATCGAAGTTTCGGTATTTATTATAAGCAGTCGATATTAAAATTATTACTACAAGCAGTTATGAAAGCAATCTACGGTTACTGGGGTCTGTCTACAGCAAGCGATTAGTGACTCGATGGTAGCTGGTGCTTACGGCGGAATTACAGCAGACGGGCGGTGCAGAAATTTCCAGGTGCTAGTGGTTACGGAGTGCAGGCGTGCTACAACGGGAGGATGTCAATTCAGGGACAGACGGTGTATTTGACTGGCTACTCGGTAGTTCAGCGGCTTATGTATCTAGTGAATACAAATATCAAACGATATGGCTACGATATTACGTCACGCGGCACGTTGAGGTCCCTTTCTTAATTCCAAAGAAAAACCTTACTCGTGCTGAACAGATCGGTTATTACTTCCCACGACACGGTGAGGTTCCTTTCTTAGTTCCAGAGAAAAATCTTACTCGTGCTGAATCTACTAATGAAATCCCGATACGCTTGACCTCGTGATATAGCACTAGGCTCCAATGTACTAATTCACGTTTTAAGGCACACTGTCCCTTGAGCTGACCAGATCAGAGATATGCGGGCTGAGTTAAAGCGTATTTTCGCACTAGGTATCGATAAAATGAGGGGTTTCACCTTTATCTGCGATTCGTGTTTCACCACTCAGATGTAGTGGCTACGGATTGACAATGGCGCCGCGAGGCACGGTAAGGTTCCTTTCTTAGTTCCAGAGAAAAACCGTACACGCGCTGAACAGAACGGTTCATGTATCACTTCCTGGGGCACGGTGCGTTTCCTTTCTTAGTTCTAGAGAAAAACCTCACTCGTGCGGTATTTACTAATAAAATCCCGCTATACTCGTAGCTAAAATAGATAACCCCTTGTTGATCCACGATATTTTCCGGATATCTCGGGTCGTACGGTATTTGTAGATAATTAACGGACAAGAGAATATAGCAGAAATGCGGATACAAACGGTAAATGACGGAAATTCACCAAAATGAACAATAAAGCATTAACATAGTGAAAAGGACTTCTTACCACTGGAGGATTCGTCGGAGCACCCTGGAGTTCTGTTGGCTTTTACGGTACGGCCGAAGTGTCTCTGACCAGTTGTCAGTAGATCATCTTTGTGGCTCGTGCCTGTGGTTTTATTCACAAATCCCCCACACTAACATCATGTGCCTATGTGTTTCAAAGGAATCTGTACAAATTGCGCGCGTCGTAAATGTATTTCAAGCAAGGTTGGCGTCCGGTGCATAAACAAATTCCCTGCGACTAAAATATCTCGAAGCCGAATGCACGTTTTTAAAAACAAACTTTTCCAAAAACGGAATTTTCGTTTATAAAATTTAATATGTTGTTTAGTACAAAGCTATATCAGAACTGAATATAATTAACAAGATGCAAAGAGAATTGGAGAATTACAATGTCAGCATTTAACTAGAGTAAAGATAACAGTGCATATTCGTTATATTATAATATGAAATACTATAGGGTGGCATCACATAACTCCTCCATCCCTAAATTGAGGCATATTTCACGAAGTGAAAAATGTTCGAGGGCTTGCCTGGGGTTGATCATCGGTAGTCGTCTGGGGGGTTCCTCGTCTTCTACGTTGGATGAACATGTAAATGGAGTAGAGTCCAATGGAAATCAGGATAACATACACGGGGATTATCCAATAGTTGGCCCATGATTTTTCGGTATGTACGAGTTGGACTGGTTCAAGTTTTCGTTGTTCCTTTTGAAGTTGATGAATTTTGTCCAGTTGAACGTCTTCAATAGTTATTTTGGGTAAGGTGGCCACAGATGACTTGTGGGGAATATTAATTTCTGGCAGGAGCATTGGCTGACCGCTGGTAATATGTTTTTCATTGACATAGTTGTAATCGTTGGTTTCGAATTGGCATCCTGGTGGAACACTGATTAAATAGTTTCCTTCGAGTGTCGTGAAGTCTGTACGTCCACAAACTGTTCGGATTTTTGTTTGATTTGGGAATATGACAATGTAATGAAAATCGTCTACTTGTTGAATCACATTTCGTGTGATTTGTACTGGTACTTGTTGGCAGCTTTTATAAGTGGATTCTAATTGTAAGAGTTCAAAAATACAATCGCCATTCTTCATTCCATACGTCAAGTAGTCATTATCAGGGCAGTAGTAATTGGGGTGCAATTCGATACAAGGTACCGATGTATACTGGTAGAAGTTTTCGTTCATAACCAAATAGGTATTTCTTGGAATAATTGTTGTGAGGTTTTGGGTAGGAACTGAGTACAGGTGGTAATAAGAAAATGTTTCTGGGTAAACAATAGGAAAATGAATTACGAAAACAATTTTTGTCCCTGAATAATAAGCTTCGATTTC
Source organism: Rhamnusium bicolor (assembly GCA_029963845.1). Taxonomy (NCBI): domain Eukaryota; kingdom Metazoa; phylum Arthropoda; class Insecta; order Coleoptera; family Cerambycidae; genus Rhamnusium; species Rhamnusium bicolor. The sequence goes on along the minus strand of JANEYF010003051.1, from coordinate 680,492 downwards.
TAATAAATCGTAATATCTATGAGTATTATTTGAAATATGTGAATAAATTAATTGATCGGCGGAATAGTATTTTAGGATAGTTTGTAAAATAGATTCAAGCTCGTCTATTTTTAAGATACTATTGTGAAGTGTTCTTAGTCTAGCAAAAGTTATTGCGTTTTCGATATCACTTAATAATTGTAGAATTACATTTAGAGTAATGCTAAGTTGATCTAAGATATTTCTGGTTTCTAAATAGTCGTTAAACTCAAAAATAAATTTATTTAATTCACTGCGTATTTTATTCAGGCCAGAAGTTATTACAGCTTGGTTATTTTTAATTAATGTAATTGTTTTATTGAAATTATCGATTATTTCGGTGGTAAGAGAGATTTCCTTGTTTAATTTTTTAACAATTTCTTTTTGATTGGTTTCGAGATCGATTATTGCTTGATCATAATGAGCAGCATCGTTTGCATCTAAATTACCTGAAATACTTTTTATTATAGTAACCAATCCATCAATAAGACCACGTTTAACTCTGCCAGTTGGACTTAGAGAATTAAATTTTTGTTCAGCTGAGTTTAATTGATATATTAGGGCTCGATTAAAATTTTCTAATTCAAAAAGTAAGGATGACTTAAACCATTTTTTATAGCAAGTGTGACATTTTTATATTGTTCTTTAAGTATTTTAATTTCAATTCCAATGGGATTTAAGTCGTAGTAGTGAATGAAAGTATGTGTTTTAAATTTCATTTTTGCCGTACCTAGTTTATAAGGAAGGACTCCGGGGTTCTTGTTGAGGTTGGTTATTGTTATTTCCTGAAGCATGACCGTCGGCATCGCCAAGATTAGAAGGATCACGTGGTTCCTGTAACAATTTCTTTTTGTTAGACCGCGGTCTTTTTAAATTTTGTTTATGTAGAACATTACAAGTGGTTCTTATTTTTACATTTTTATTGTGAACTACTTTTTCTTTCATAAACCTCGGATTTAGTTTATTACGAGTTTTGGTAGTAATTTTTCTATACGCTTCCGAGTTAGGTTCATAAATTAGGGGATCATGTCGATTTTGTTTTTTGTTATGACTCTCAATGGTGTTTTCTTTTTTGTTGAAGTAATTGCTCATTTAATGTTTTATAAATTTCTTTAGTTGTTTCGCGGTGTTCTTGAATGTAATTATTTATCAGTTTTTGGTTTATGTCAATGTCAAATGGGTCCTTGGAGTTTAAATGACCATTTATAATATCGATCGGTTTTTGTTTGGTTACCGAATGTATCGCGTTGTTATAACCTAATATCGCATAGGGCATTTGGTTTAAAATATCGATTTTACCTTTATTTATATTTCTAATTACTCGTAGGTGTTCAATAATGGTTGAATGGAACCTTTCAATGGGACCATTAGATTGGGGGTTGTTAACCGTTATATAATGCATTTGAATTTGGTGAGTTTTTAGAAATTCTTGGACCACGGAATTTTTTAGTTCAGTACCATTGTCCATTATTACTAGTGATGGTGTAGGAGATACCATCAATTTTTGTTTAGGCGGATTTCTATCATATTTATTAGTTTGACATATTTCGCATGCATTTATGTAATTTGTTACGTCATTTTTAATTCCAGGCCAGTAGTTTGACCTTCTTATGCGCGCTTCCGTTTCCAAAATGCCGCGATGGTTTGTTTTACTCTCGTGGTAATTTTTTATAACATTTTTCTGGTCGTCCTCATTAGTAACGTCCTGTAAAACGGTATTACATTTAATTAATTTGTATGCCGAATTTTTAAAGGTTTTTCTTAAAATTTCACAGATTTGCGGTACATATAATTCATTACTAAAATGAATTGCATAAGTAAATTTTGGATCTAAATAATTTTTGAATAAGTTAATAATATCATTTTCTAAGTTACGTGTTGATATTTGTACATAAAGTCGCCTTTTTAATGGAAATATTTGTTTAGATTTGGGTTTTGCAGGGGAGTGCAAAACAAAGTTTATTTCAATTTGATGATCGAATGAGTTAAGAGATCTCTCTGTGGATGGCATTTCTTGTATCGGTTCTTCGTGACTTGTGTGAACCGTGTCTCCTTCTTCTGGAGTGAATTCTTCGGGGATGACTTCCTCGACCTCTTCGGCAGATATTGTCTCTTCTGTGTCTGTTGTAGCTCTTCTTTGTGAGGATGGTCCTGGTTCTACTTCTCTGACGTCGTCCATTATGGGTTGTTCGCTTGCGTTACCAATTATTGATAAATTATCGGTATTTTCTTCTTGATGTTGATTACCAGCCAGTGATTTGTTGAATTCGTCCATATATTGGAAAATATCCTTCGTGTGGATCTCTACGCGAGACAGGGCGTCTGCATTGGTGTTACTTTTTCCTTTTTTATATTCGACTTCATAATCAAACTCTTCTAGTTTGAGCCTCCAGCGAACTAGTCTTGAATTTGGATCTTTTAGGGACATTAACCATTTTAGAGGTTTATGGTCCGTAACGATTTTAAATTTTCGTCCGTATAAATACGGCCGGAAGTACTTCGTCGCCCACACGATTGCCAAAAGCTCTTTCTCTATGGTGCTGAAGTTCTGTTCAGAGTCATTTAATGTTCTTGATGCAAATGACACGGGTTTGTCTTTTCCTATTATTCCCTGCGAGAGTATAGATCCAAGGGCCACATTGCTGGCATCCGTTGTTAAAACAAAGTCTTTAGCAAAGTCCGGGTACTGTAGAATTGGCTCGTTAGTTAGTAATTTTTTACAGTCTTCGAAACATCTTATAAACTGTGGTGTATGTATAATTTTCGCGTCCTTTTTCAAGCAGAGAGTTAATGGTTTTGTAATCCGCGCGAAGTCCTTTATGAACTTCCTGTAGTAACCTAGTAAACCTAGAAATCCTTTAATTTCTTTCGCCGTTTTGGGTATTGGGAATTTATTGATGGCGGCGATCTTGTCTGGGTTTGGTTTCACTCCTTCAGGTGTAACAATATGACCCAGATAGGCTACTTCTTTCTTCAGGAATTCGGATTTATCCAATTGTATTTTAAAGTTGGTTTCTCTGAGGCGTTGAAATACTTTTGAAAGGTTGACGATGTGTTCTTGTAAAGATGTAGAGTATATGATGATGTCGTCCAGGTACACCAAGCAAATTTCGTTCTGCAAACCACGTAAGATGTTGTCCATTACGCGTTGAAACGTTGCGGGGGGCGTTCTTCAGACCAAATGGCATCCTGACGTATTCATAATGTCCATTTTCGACGTTGAACGCGGTTTTTGGGATGTCTTCCGGATTCATCTCGATTTGGTGGAATCCGCTTGCCAAGTCCAGTGTCGAAAAATAGTTACACCTTCCTAATTTATCCAATACGTCGGTGATATTAGGAAGAGGGTACCTGTCGTCGATGGTCTTTTCGTTCAACTTTCTATAGTCGACGACAATTCTCCACTTTTTCTTACCAGATGCATCCGCCTTCTTCGGAACGATCCATATCGGCGATGACCATGGGGAATTGCTTGGACGTATAATTCCTTGTCCTAACATTGAATTAATTTGGCGTTCGACCTCCGGTTTATGTATAAATGGATACCTGTATGATTTTGTGTATACCGGTAATTCGTCTTTAGTTTTAATACAATGTTTTATTTGATTAGTGAAAGACAAGTTTTGGTTTTCTATATGAAAAATATCAGAATATTTTCTGCACAATTTTAACACATGTTCTTTCTCTTCCGCATTCATATGTGAAGTTCGAATTAAATTGTTAATATCAGGTACTTTATCGCTAATATTAGTGGTTACTTCCGCATGATATAATTCGTAATTATTTGCTATAAAAGGTATTGTCTTGATTGGGTTTAATAAGGTAAGGATGATTTCTTTGTCGGTTTTATTGGAAATTTCGACTAAAGCTAATCCGTTTACCGCAGTTGACAATGTTTCGGGTATTTCACAATTTTGAATTTGTTGATGAGGAATAATGACGTCACCGTTTTTTTGATTAACTGGAATTTTTGTCACAGTTCGAGTATGTGGACTAATTTGTATTTTTAATAAAATTTGTTGACCTGATTGTTGGTAATGTATAGGTAGTATACATTTAGGTGTTACTAGTTTTGAATTTACGAAGTCTAGTTGAGCATTTAAAAGTTTTAAATTGTCAAGTCCTATAAGTCCATCATAAACATTATGGAAATTAAACAAATAAAATTTTAAGTTTTCGTCTTGATTAAATTCCGGGAAAATTGGAATTTCCGCACAATGGTTGTGAGAAGATGTTTGAAATATTGTAGACACAACAAATGGTTCATATGAAATATTTTCATAATAATACTTTGAAGCAATTTCGGGATTTAGAAATGATTTGGTGCTACCTGTGTCAATAAGAAGTTTTAAAGGGGGTTTAAAAATTTGGATATATGGTAGCTCTTTTTTTGTCCGTAGACATATGATATTCTACTATATTTCGGTTGTCGGATTCAGGTCCTCCTGAAAATTTTCATTTTGTTCACATTGTTCATAGTCGGGGTATGAACATTCGTACGCTTGTTCGTCGTCACACAAATTTTCGGGTGTCTCGTCATCATATTGGTTATCATAATGTTCGGTATTAAATAATTGTTCCGGAGCAAAATTAGACCTTTGACCATTATTTTGAAACGCATTATTTTGATAGGGCCTTCTAAATTGCGAGGTTGTATTTCGGGTAGAAATACTCATAGGTGTTGGTTTGTTTTGTGGAACATTAGAATTTGGCTTCCAAACATTTTGGGGTTTGCCAAATGTTTGTAAATTAGTAGGGAATTTTTGAGCTGGCGGATTTGGGTGTCTTTGAATATTGACGGGACCGCGAGGAAATCGCGACTGCCCTTGTTGCTGCGCAAAAGGCATTTGTCTTGATTGCATATTCATTTGAGAAAATGCTCGGTTAAAATGATTTTGTGAATAATTTGGGTTATAATAATTTTGTGGGTGTTGTTGAACTAAAGGTTTACTAATTTGAATATTTGGTTGACTCGATCTTTGCAGATATTTGATATTATCTTCCTCTGTAATGAATTGCATGGCTTTGGCTAGAGTAGTTGGTCTCATTGCACGAATTGTGGAACCTAATGGCTCTTTTAATCCAGCCAAAAATGTTGTTAATGCCTGTTTAGTGAAAAAATTTCGTTTACATTGTCTTTCTGCAGCCTCGCAGTGCAAATCAATGTAATTACAAATTGTATTTAACAAATGAATTACCTTTTCGTGAAATTGATAAGGCGATTCGTTTGGTTTTTGTCTTAAATTTACTAAATCCTGATTTAAGCAATTTTCGTCTCTCTGATCACCAAAATTTTGCAATAATGCACTTTTTATATCATCCCAACTATTACTACCATTAATAGCAACAACTTCTTCCGCCCGTCCTTCTAATTTATTTAGAATACCATTCATTAAAAGAGTATTTTGAAAATTACTGGTGTTTTGTGTGTCGTAATAATGAGTTAATATTGACTCGCAAACACTTATAAATCTATGTAGCTTGTTAGGACTACCATTAAAATTTGGAATAACTGATAAGTTTTTCATGTCTAGAGCAGGTGCAGACATTTTTAAATTACTAGTACTTGAAACACTATTAATAAAATTATCACTTGAATGATTTGAGTCGATACTCAGATTATTAAAAATTGAAACTAAATCTAACCCTAAATCCAAATTGTTTTCGCAAAAGGAATCAACGGATAAAGAGGAGTCTGACATGAACTAAAAAAATCTACTTACAACATCGGCACAATGTGCATTTGCGTCGGCTGCTAATCCACAGTATTCCTCGATGGACTTCTATCGGTTAGCACTCGGTATATTTATTCCAAAGGTTCACTTTTTCGTTTAAGAGTTGAAACTCACAGGATTGTCCTTAATGGATTTCCTACGAAAAATCCGTACGACTGCGCCACTAAAATATCTCGAAGCCGAATGCACGTTTTTAAAAACAAACTTTTCCAAAAACGGAATTTTCGTTTATAAAATTTAATATGTTGTTTAGTACAAAGCTATATCAGAACTGAATATAATTAACAAGATGCAAAGAGAATTGGAGAATTACAATGTCAGCATTTAACTAGAGTAAAGATAACAGTGCATATTCGTTATATTATAATATGAAATACTATAGGGTGGCATCACATAACTTGCGTTAATTAACATAAGCAACTGTTTACAAAATATTCCGACGCCGGGAATCGCTTTCTCATAACTTTAAACCTATATTTACAAAAAAGAAATCTTTAAAAACGGTCATAGATTAATCATTTACTATAAATCCAACAATAATTTATTTTATAAATTATTTAAGCAAAAATAGAAGCATCCTCTTATCATTAGCAACTACTCTTAATTCGGCTTTGACATAAAGTAAATTAAATTCAGTTTTCAACGTCTTACTTGGCGGCTGTTTAGTAAAAAACACAACAAGTGGTTCATCATTAAGATAATAAAATAACTTAAAATTACCCTGAAAATAAATCATTTTGAAACAATTATGTTTAATAAATAATCGTTATTTCACATACTGGATTTCTAAAAGAACTTGAACTCTAGTTCAAAACGGTTTTAAACATTCATACTAGTTATAGTATACAGGGTGTACTAAAGTGAAAGAGAAACTCAATTAAGTCTTATTACATCCAAAAATGGTTACCGGAAAAATCACTTCAATACAAGTGCACGAACGATTCCACTGGGTGAACAGCCGCCAAGATGTGGAGGCTTGGTGCCGCTAATGTGAAATTTGTGCTGCAAGTAAGAAGCCACGGACAAGTAGTGAGGGGCCACGTACAAGAAGTAAGGGACCACGGACAAGAAGTAAGGGGCAATGAAACAATATAACGTCGGGGCCCTTTTTGAGTGAATTACGATCGACGTAGCTGGTCCATTCCCCGCGACAGATGATGGGAATAAACACATCTTAGTTGCCATGGATCATTTTAGGAAATGGCCTGCTTACGCCATACTAAACCAAGAAGCAGCCACTGTCGCCCAATCTCTGGTAGATAATCTGGTATGTCGATTTGGCGTGCCCCTGGAGTTGCATTCGGACCAAAGAAGAAACTTTGAATCAGGGATGTTTCAGATGTGTCGTTTACTGGGAAATCATAAGACAAGGAGAACAGCCCCACATCCACAATCAGATGGAATGGTGGAGAGATATAATAAGACCATGGAGGATGAGCTATCCAAAGTGGTTGAGAAACATCAGAGGGATTGGGACCGTCACTTATCTCTTTTCCTTATGGCATATAAGGCTCCATTCATGAAACAAGAAAACAGACGTCTGCAGCTCGCGTGATGCTTGGACGTGAGATTAGACTGATATCTGACTTGGTGTTTGGTACACCAGATGAGGAGCGACTTTCCATAAATGACTACGCCGATGAAGTTGGTGAACGGCCGAGGAACGGTCATGGAACGTCAAAGTTTCGCGGTTTGAAGTTGATAAGGTGTAACGTGAAATATGGAACACTTTGTATACTATTATTAAAGTTATTTTGTAACTGTAGAGCGTAGCTCACCTTGTGTTCTTTATATACGCCAAAAAGCAAATGAAGATCTCCTACACGAAGAAAGTTATAAAGGTTCTTGCAAACCATTGCACCCCCGTCAAATTTTTTGTAAAACGTCAAACGTCTTCGAAACGGCTGGTTTAGGTATAGGGTATGTTTTCGATGTATGCTCTTTTCGAAAAATCAGAAATATACAGGGTGTTCCGTTTAAAATAAACAAGTTGGTATCGACTTTCGGTACAATCGGAAGTACAAAGTACTTGTAATTAGTAGCCACACTGGCATTAGTAAATCCCTAAATTATCAAAATTTTCGGTTACGTATTTTTCCTGATATCGATCGATGCAATTCCCGGTGGGACACCCTGTATGTACCTAGTTATTTTTTTCTGCCAAGTATTTAGAAAGTTGGTTGTAAAATTAATTCCCCATTCTCGAAGCCTTCTAGATGTCCTCCAAGGCTTTTGTAGTTTTGTCTCACGTTGTGTGCCCAGAATTCTCTTCCGTGTACAGGGTGGGCAAATTTCTATGTTTGTATAGGGTAGTAGTAGTAGTAGTAGTAGCTATTTATCTTACTAGGCAAGTAGGCCACAATGGGCCCTTTTTACCTAGGCACCTACAGTTTAGCGTGGACTCCGAACCACGGTCTTCGACTGTCAACTAACCCACTGCCTGGGCCTGCCCGCCTGCACCGCTAGCAGAGTGGCAAACCTCCTGGGTAGGTCTCTTCGACCCTCCACCCAGGCTCGCCTCTCCGCCTGCATCAGGCTAGCGGCCTTCCCGGGATTGTCTGTTGACAGCCTACCGACTGTTAGACGAGCTATCTTTCATCCATCCAATTGCCGGACTCGATCAGTGCTGCTTAACTTCACTGATCGAATATCGGAAATTAAACGGATGTCCATACCTCATCCCCTTGTATAGGGTAACTCGATAACTGTAAGAGATACAAAAAATGGACGACACATTATCGATCTCTTTTTTTGAGACAAATTCACTGGCGAAAACAAAAATTTGTTCTCTTTTTTTGTTTTCGAGATAAATAAAAGTTTGATTTTTCGAATTTCAGACACATGTCAATATCTTGGTTGTTTGTAAAGTTATGAAAAAACAACTTATACATTCTTCAAGCACTTTTTTCTGTATAATACAGTGGCGTCGAGACAAATTAAAAATGATGCAATTTCGAGTTATGGCATAAAGTTGTATTTTTTGAAATTGGAATCATAGTTGGCTATGGTTTAGTTAAAAAGGAAATTTGTTTCTCTTTCAAACTATATATCATATGTGGGGTCACTTTTGATGTGTAAGTATTTAATAGCGAAAATAATCTTTTAGCAGATTACTCTGCGTTTTTTATATTTATTCCAAGTAGGCGTGTGTCATCTATGGCAGTGTTTATCCGTTTGTCAGTAAACTGCATATTAATAATTTTATTTCCGTCATAATTACAGCCCATGTAATCGTAAAAGTGAAGATGTCTTAAGAAAATTACGAGAAATATGATATGCTAGAATGCTTTATTCAAGGTAATAACAAATGTGATATTGCATCTGAAATATATTTCAATCGTTATCCAGAAAGAAGACAACCTAATAAAGCTATTTTTAAGAGTTAAAAGAAAATCTCATTAATTGTGGGTCCTTCAGCAAGCCAAGACCAAAATATTAGATATTTGTACTAATTTTATAATACATTACAATTACAAAATAAAAATTCAAATTAAAGTAAATGTTTAAACTGATGTCCCTTATGTTCGATACATAAATTACACTTCTTCATAACATTCTGAACTGCATTATAAATATGAAGATTTGGAATGGATCTAACACAGTCTATACAATTTTGTCTGATTTCATTTATGTCAGTACAGGTTTTCTTGTATAATTTATCTTTAATGTGGCCTCAAAAGAAAAAATTCAGTGGCGTTAAGTCAGGTGATCTTGGTGGCCACTTAACTGGCCCGTTACTTCCCATCCAGTTATTTCCAAAACTGGTATTTACTAATTCTGAAACGGTCCTGATATTATAAGGTGGTGAACCATGTTGGAACAACTGATTTCTTGCCTCAAATAAGGGTAGATTGTCCATAAATTCCTCAATAATTTTCTGGTTTAAGATTTCGTAGTACCGTTGGCCATTAAGATTTACTTGATATATGTGATATGTTAAAATACGATTGCCACGTAAAGCACACCAAACACTAAAACCAAAGCGTCCCTGAGATCGTACGACAACGGTACGGTGAGGGTTCATATCAGACCAATAGTGATCATTATGCCTGGTGAAAATTCTTGCACTGCTAATGTAGGCTTCATCTGTCCAAACTACATTTCTAGAGAAGAATGGATCTTGCTGACTTTTTTGATGATACTAAATGCAAAACTCCAATCGTCGCTGAAGATCAGTTGCTTGCAGGTAATGTTGTTTCCTTATTGTATAATGCCTGAATTTGTGTGTCTTCAAAATACCCAAAGCTCGACGTCTTGAAATCCCAGAATCAGTTCAATTTGACGACATGAAATTGAAGGATTTGCAACCGCCATTCCAATTAGAGTTATAGAAGTTTCTTCAGCATCTTCAATTTTGTAATTTTTTGGGCTTGGCTTGTTGAAGGACCCACAATTAATGAGATTTTCCTTTAATCTCTTACTGGAAATAGTTTTATTAGGTTGTCTTCTTTCTGGATAGCGATTGAAATATATTTCGGATGCAATATCACAATTGTTATTACTTTGAATAAAGCATTCTAGCATTTCATATTTCTCGTAATTTTCGTAAGACATCTTCACTTTTACGATTACATGGGGTGTAATTATGACGGAAACAAAATTATTAATATGCAATTTACTGACAAACGGATAAACACTGTCATAGATGACACACCCCTACCTGGAATAAATATAAAAAAACGCAAAAAGTAATCTGTTAAAAGATTATTTTCGCTATTAAATATCTACACATCAAAAGCGACTCCACGTAAGATACATAGTTTGAAAGAGAAAACAATTTCCTTTTTAACTAAATCATAGCCAACTATGATTCCCATTTTAAAAAATACAACTTTATGCCATAACTCGAAATTGCACCTTTTTTTAAATTTTCTCGACGTCACTGTATTATACAGAAGAAAGTGCCTGAAGAATATAAATGTTGTTTTTTTATAACTTTACAAACAAGCAAAATATTGACATGTGTCTAAAAGACGAAAAGTCGAACTTTTGTTTATAACTCGAAAACAAAAGACGATAGCAAATTTTTGTTTTTGCCAGTGAATTTGTCTCAAAAAAAGAGATCGAGAATGTGTTTTCCATTTTTTTGTATCTCTTACAGTTACCAACTTACCCTAACATCGAAATTTGCCCACCCTATACACATAATTTATAAAATTACCCGAAAAATATGTATCTGTAAATGTCATGCCAATATTGTAACTCGAGTAAGGTGATATTGATGATGATGACCGATGTGCTAATGTGCAAATGAAAGTGAAAACAATATAATTCATTCTGAATTAATTCTATTGCATAGATATGCATGATTTATTTTGGAATTTAATTTTATTGTTAAAAATGCGTGACATTTCATTCAAATTAGATGAATACTACGGTAATACGTTATTAAAAAAACGTATTTGTCGGTACTGAACGTTGCATCCTCATTAATAAAGGTGGCAGGTCGTGCGGCTCTTCAGTGGTGTAACAGCAGGTAGATATATATCTGATGAGGCAACGACCGGCTAGTCCATTGTTGTATGTCGTAGTGTTTACACGCTAATTTATTCCCCTCCGTTGTAATTTTATGTTTTTGTACTGTTGATAATTTTATTTGTTGTATTTTATTTTTGATCTTAAGTTATTAATAAAATATGTCAGACGTGCGTAAGGGTAAAAAACGGGCATATGCTGACAAAGTGAATAAACTTTTCAACGAATTTCCGGATTTATTCTATAATGGTGCTACAATAATTTGTAAGGTGTACGAGACAGAGCTGATGTGCTGGGATAAATATGCGCATATAGAGAGACTAGCCAAATATGCAGGAACCAATAAATTGCCTGATCGGGACGTTTAGGCTTAAGGACTTCAGTGTTACGCCACTGGACTGTGTAGATTGGTTAGATGTACGAGAACGGCCGGGAATATTCTGGAATGTTCTAGACCGTTGAATGGATGTATAAATAAGACGCACGGTGGGCCGAGAGTCAGTTTTAATTTGAAAGGGAACGAGTAAAGAAGCCTATAAGAGTTTAATTGTGATTATAGTTAAGACAGTCATTAATCTATTGTTGTTAATTATTAATTAGTCAATAAAGCAGTAAGTGTTACCTGGACTTTCAATCAACGAATCCAGGAGTACAGGTGTTTGTGGGGAACTTTAACAATAAATCGATATTTCTGTAAGCGATGGAAATACTAGCGAATATAGTATTGGTAGCGTTAGCAATAGCACAAGAGGAAGTAACTCTCCTCTTTCAAAACGTCGTAAGGATTCTATTTTTGATTGTTATAAAGAAATTATTCAGTCAACATCTAAATTGGAGGCGGTTCAACAAAAAGAATCTCTAAGTGTTTCACAACAAATTTAATGTTCTAAAAAAATATCCGGTCATGACATCCGGCCTCTAGGTGCCGGAGTCAGTACGTCCGGCCTAACTGGCCGTAGGTGTCAGAGTAGCAAGTCCACCGGACTTCCGTTACATCACCAAAGCTAATTGTGCGCCCCAGTCCAAGTAAAGGATGGAATTGTGAGATAGATAGCTGTGGTAATAAAATTAATTCTACACCCCACCCCCTCTTCGAGACTTATTGACGAAATCACACAACGGTGCTATGCAAAAGTCCGTGAACTTTCTCTACTAGGTTGACCATATCCTATGTATAGCGCCAAGTGTGGCCAGTTAGAAAAAAATGGCTGCATTCTAGGATGAAATGAGATGGAAAAAGACACATCCAGCGAACGGAAGGACAGGCTCAGTCTGTACGCCACCAGCCACCAGCCACCTACAATACACTCACACTATTACGTCCGTCTCGCCTATTCAATCGGTCATTGTTAATATTTGACCACATTAACCGATTTGCACATGATTACCATCCTTTACTCGGATCGTGTCGCACAATTGGCTTCCATACGGTATGTTACCGTTTTGTGCTGTTATTGCATCCATTTTGAGAACGTGAACATTGAATCACACATCGTAGGACCATACTTTTACCACTAACCACCAAGAAGTGTCTCACGCTATTGCGCTATGCGTGTTGCGCACCACGGATTAGTGATTCTTAGAAAATACGGCTGGGTGGTTAGTGGAAACGTCATGTTTCTACAATGTGCGATCAGTGTTCACGTTCACAAGATGGATATCACAAAACGTGAACATATAAAATTCATTCGTTGAACTGCTGCGTCCGAATTTTTGCGCTATGCGTGTCTCGCACCCACGGTTTTGTGATTCTCCGAAAACACGGCTTTGAGAGCCATTTAATTTCTATGTTATATGCAGGTAACGGAGATTCTGTCATAATGTACCTCATTTCGGATCTATTATTATTGTATTAATATTTTTACCGACATTCGCTAGAATGCGTTGTATCGATCGTATACAATAAAATATAATTCTTCGAATTCTATATCATCACCACCATATAAAATGTTTAAACCCCTTATTGATATAATAGCAAAATCCACTGATGCATGAAAAACACCTTGAACGGTTGTTGATATATTATTCTCACCCCTTTAGGGTTGACCAGCAGGTGAGCATGATACACCCCCATGGTAAATGCTTAAACACCTATTTCCTGTCACTTTTATTAAATCAATGATTTTCGTGTCGAACAAATAACAGGGGTGCGTCACGGTGGTGATTAGGTCAGGTGGGTAGATTTTCGGTTATCTTTTTTCATTGTAAAGTTGATCCACTTTCTACATATTTTGTTTACTGTTATCAATGGTATCATTAAAGGGACCGTTGTAATGCAGCTTCAGTGTATAGGTTTATTTCAAACTTACTTGCAACATAAAAAACGTCGGCTTCCTTGACGCCGGTAAAAAGACGAAAGAAGCCGATGATTTTTGTGTTACAAATAAGTTTTAAATAAACTGTACAGTTGTAATGTGCGCAGTAGAGTGGCATGCTGCGAGAACTTCGCATTTCAACAGGTTTCCACTCCGGCTACCAGTCAAACACAGACGCTGTTGAATTACACACCTTATCCATCGGCTTAAAGTCACCACCTTCCGAGATGCTCTCTTTCTGGCACTATTTGTAATGGGATGTGCCAGAAAGAGAAGGTGGTGACTTTAAGCTGATGAATATTGTACGTACAGGGTGGACAGATTTCAATGTTTGTATATGGTAACTCGGTAACTGTAAGAGACACAAAAAATGGAAGACACATTCTCTATCTATTTTTTTTGAAACAAAGTCACTGGCGAAAACAAAAATTTGCTATCGTCTTTTGTTTTCGAGTTATAAACAAGAGTTCGATTTTTCGACCTTTAGACACGTGAATATCTGGGTTGTTTCTAAAGTTATGAAAAAACAACTTTTACATCCTTGAGGCACTTTTTTGTACAATACAGTGGCGTCGAGAAATTAAAAATAAAAGTGCGATTGTGAGTTATGGCATACAGTTGTATTTTTTTAAATGGGAATCATAGTTGGCTATGGTTTAGTTAAAAAGGATTTTTTTCCTCTTTCAAACTATATATCATATGTGGCGTTGTTTTTGATGAGTAGATATTTAGTAGCGAAAATAATCTTTTAGTAGATTACTTTTGCGTTTTTTTTTTTTATTTATTCCAGGTAGGCGTGTGTTATCTATGACAGTGTTTATTCGTTTGTCTTGACCAAAAAATAATACATTACAATTACAAAATAAAAATTCAAATAAAAGTAAATGGTCAAACTGATGGTCCATTATGTCGATACATAAATTACACCTCTTTATAACATCATTCATTATAAATATGAAGATTTGAAATGGAATTCTCAATCTATAAAATTTTGTTTTGAGTTCATTCATGTCGATACTGGTTGTATAATTTGTCTTTAATGTGGCCCCAAAAGAAAAAATCCAGTGGCGTTAAGTCAGGTGATCGTGGTGGCCACCTCACTGGTCCGTTACTTCCCATCCAGTTATTTCCAAAATTATTTAATAATTCTAAAGCGGTCCTGATGTTATGAGGTGGTGCACTGTCTTGTTGGAAGAATTGATTTCTTGCCTCAATTAAGGGTAGATTGTCCATAAATTCCTCAATAATTTTCTGGTTTAAAATTTCGTAGTACCGTTGGAAATTAACATTTTCTTGATATATGTGATATGTTAAAACACAATTGCCACGTATATCACACCAAACACTAAAATCAAAGCGTCCCTGAGATCGCACATCAGAGGTACGGTGAGGGTTCATATCAGACCAATAGTGCTCGGTATGCCTGTTGAAAATTTCTGCACTGCTAATGTAGACTTCTTCTGTCCAAACTACATTTCTAGAGAAGAATGAATCTTATTGACTTTTTTGTTGATACCATATTGCAAAACTCCAATCGTCGCTGAAGATCAGTTGGTTGCAGGTGATGTTGTTTCCTTATTGTATAAGGCCTGAATTTGTGTCTTCAAAATACCCAAAGCTCGATGTCTTGAAATTCCAGAATTCAATTTGACGACTTGAAATTGAAGGATTTGCAACCGCCATTCCAATTACAGTTATAGAAGTTTCTTCAGCATCTTCAGTGTTGTAATTTTTTGGTCTTAACTTGTCGAAGGACCCAGAATTAATGAGATTTTCTTTTAATCTCTTAAAAATAGCTTTATTAGGTTGTCTTCTTTCTGGATAACGATTGAGATATATTTCGGATGCAATATCACATTTGTTATTACTTTGAATAAAGCATTATAATAGCATATCATTTCTCGTAATTTTCGTAAGACATCTTCAGTTTTATGATTAAATGGGGTGCAATTATGCCGGAAACAAAACTATTAATATGCAGTTAACTGACAAACGGATAAACTGTCACAGATGACACAGGCCTACTTGGAATAAATATTTAAAAAAACGCAAAAAGTACCTAATCTAAAAAAATATTTTCGCTATTAAATACTTAAACATCAAAAGCGACCCCACATGTGATATGTAGTTTAAAAGAGAAAAAAAAATCCTTTTTAACTAAACCATATCCAACTATGATTCCCATTTAACAAAATACAACTTTATGCCATAACTCGAAATTGCACATTTTTTTAAATTACCCTATACAAACATCGAAATTTTCCCACGCTGTACATGTGAACGGAGATTATAATATAATATTTTCGCAAGCGTATACAAGTAGTAGTAGCTACTTATTTAACTAGGCAAGTAGGCCACAATGGGCCCTTTTTACCTAGGGACCTACAGTTTTGCGTGGACTCCGAACCACGGTCTTCGACTGTCAACTAACCCACCGCCTGAGCCTGCCCGCCTGCACCGCTGGCAGAGTGGCAAACCTCCTGGGTAGGTCTCTTCGACCCTCCACCCGGGCTCGCCTCTCCGCCTGCATCAGGATAGCGGCCTTCCCGGGATTGTCTGTTGACAGCCTACCGACTGTTAGATGAGCTATGGTTCATCCATCCAATTGCCGGACTCGATCAGTGCTGCTTAACTTCACTGATCGAATATCGGAAATTAAACGGATGTCCATACCTCATCCCCTGTCAAAAGTGAGACATTCTTTACTGGTTATCTTTATCCAATGAAAATAGGCAACATGTGGAGCACTTATTATAATTTTTTCTAATGAATTATTTGAAGAAACCTCTATTTTTTAAGTTTATTCTTGAATTTTGTACTTATTGCTCAATAAAACGAAAATGGTTGCAATTAGCCATAGGGAAGTACTTACAAAAAATGTTCGTTTTTCATTTCTATATCACATCGTCGAAAAATATACAGGGTATTCTATTTGGAAAAATTGAGAAAATTTAATTTAAAAAGTTCTTAATTGAAAAATAATTTTTGGCCACCCTGTACATTTTTAGGAAGTAAAAATGATTCAAAAACATTAATTAGATGTCTCTTAACCAGGATTCACATAAGTTTTTCTTAAAACCCATAATTGTGACTTTGGTGATTTTTTCAATATGCATCTGCAGGTGGCATTTTTTCAAAAAAAAAAATTCATTATATCCTAGTGGTTGGGAGATAGTCAGTAATAACATAGGAATTAATATAATCTAGAAAGAGGCTTCAAAAAATTTACTGTTATATATAGCATTCCATTAAAAAAAAGCACTTGGTCCTGTCTTTTCGTCTTGGCTCGCCCTGTATATTCGAAAATAATTTCCGGTTATAGACTTTTTCATCTAGTTTACTTGTATTTTTTTGTTAATTTCTAGCTGTCGTAGAACTCGAGATATCGAAGTCAGACGCACTATTGCCCCACCCTGTATATAAATGATTGTCATAAAGGTCCCTATAGAAAATGTTAACCAATCAGAGAGAATATGAAATGTTTGCATGTTTGTATTTGTGGTTAGGAATTTAATAAATTAATATAAAACACAATATAACTTTCCCTTTTGCTGACCCATTTCCTACGCTCATGCCTTATATATTTTTGCTTTCATATTGCAGAAGTTTGAATCAGTTTTCTTATAATTTTGGAAATTGTTTTTAATTGCCGTGAAAAAAAATGTATAGTTTTACGAAGAAAATTTTTCATTCTAAGATTTTTTTTATGTTAAAAGTGCAATTTCAGCAGTATTTTTGTACCCGTTAGTTTTTTTTTTTTTGTAAAACGGCTCAAAATTGTGGTGGCTGTTGAAAAGGCTATGTCATATCTTAGTATTGGAGCATGAGACCCAAGCGATACTTTAAGGCGTAACTATTAAGACTAAATAAAGAAGTTTTGCAGAAAAAAAATTGCTATTGAAATTTGAAAAAAAATTTGGAAACATTGTGAGGCTCCAAGGCTATTTTTTAAACGATTTGTAAAATATTTGCGAAACATTTTTTTTTCAGAATCAGGTGGAAAATATAACGATAGACTTCAAATTTCCTAAAAGAATATAGATTTATTACAAAGTTGCACCTTTTTTGAAATTTGTGCAGTGAAAAATGAATCTAAAATAAAATTTCAAAACGATGTAACTTCATAGAAAACCAATATTTTTTGATGAAATTTGAAATCTAAAGTTAAATTTTCCACCTGATTCTGGAAAAAAAATGTTTCGCAAATATTTTACAAATTGTTTAAAAAATAAACTTGGAGGCTCACAATTTGTCCAACTTTTTTTCGCAAATTTCAGTGGCAATTTTTTTTTCTGGAAAACTTCCTCATTTAGTCTTGATAGTTACTCCTTAAGTATCGCTTGGGCCCATGCTCCAATACTTAGATATGACATAGCCTAAATTTCACCAGCCGCCACTGAAACAAAATTGCTCTCTAATCTACAAAAAATTTATGTTTCTGGAAATCATGCGGTTAGAGTGCGCGTAGCCGCCGACCAGATCTCCAGCGAATGTTGAATTAAATCAATGAATCTAAGCACCCGAACTATGGAGAATGACATCACACTCTTCTTCCTCTACGTTTGACATGCCGTTACGACTGTGATTTTCTGCGTTGTAAATGTGGCTTTGAATAAATGTCAATGCCACTTGTAAAGTTCCTTGTTTTTGTTTCATATTTTTGTGTTTTTTTTAATGATGAAGCATTTAAAACATCAAAGTTGTTTTGTTGTGAAGTGAACCTGTGATTTACGTACGTAATGTGATGTATCTTTTGCTGGAAGAAAACTCCAAAAGTGATTATTGAGGTTAGGTTCTTATTTTAATTTAATGTTTTTATTTCTTTTGTACTAAATACTTCGCCCTTATCAACACAAATGATAAAACAATCTCGTTTTCTGAATTCTGTTCTGTTAGAATTGTTAATCAGTACGTGTTTTGTTCATCATTCAAACAATAGAAATATTTTGTTCACTGGGATGGGCACTGGGTATTGTTTTGAACTTGGTATCTTAATATTGAATTATTTTAGTTATGGTTTATCGACCAATTAATTGTAACATAAAATAGCTGTAAAATGATACAAACATGACATGTAATTAAATCATGGAAAATTATTTAAATTTACTCATAAGGGGTCATCAAGGGTCAAACTAGGTATGCCTAAAAGAAACACAAGGTGAAAAAAAAAATAGAGTGGTTTTTCAGCTTTCCTTGTATGGTACTATGAATTAATTACCCGGCAGACTATGTACTGATCTATTACAAAATATGATTTAATTTAATTTTTTGTGTTGTGTGCTACGAATGACATTTGATTCGTAACTATTGCGTACACTGAAAGAGACATTTAAGAAGAATCAAAAGAAACATTTCGAGACAAATTTAGTAAGTAATTTTATCATAATTTTTTTTTTGTCATAATTGTAATCAAATTTTATTTTGAAAAGTATAAGATATTAACATTTAACTAAGAGTTATTTAAAAATGTAAAATGAGTACTTTGATAATAATAGATTTAAGCAATATTACACTAACATTCGTCTTTACGGTGATATTTATCTAGGAATTTGATTTAAGGAGTTGCAGTGAATGTTAATTTTTAATTTCTAATTCGTTTTTGAAATTCCTGAAGTATGTTTGCTCGTCTTATACAGGGTATCCCATAAGTATTGTGCTACACTGAGAGCAATGAGAGTAAAGACATTTGTAAGGGAATTTGTAAAACTTTCTCATTAAACCATAACGTATCGAAAAACCTTTATTTTTTTAAATATATGAAAGAAATTTGCTTTTTAATGTTTCAAAAATATTTTATTAGAAACTCTACACGTGTTTCGGCTTTTTAGCCCTTTGTCAAGAATACAGAGAATACTGAACAGTAAAATTTGTGTTCATTGCTTATATAACCACATCTGGTACCTGCTATAAAACTATTGGAAAATATGTTTTCATAAGTTGATTATTGCTTTATTTTTTTAAATCAAATTATTTTATATAAAATATGGTGGCCGGTAAAAATTTGTTGTTCATTCGTTAAATTTTTATTATTTTTAACAGCCTTACTTATTTCTAATTGTTCTAATAGATCAAGTTTCTTTCCTTTCTTTTCTGAATGGAGTAATTTGACATTATTTAAATCTATAAAATGTTTTCTATACAATGTGTTGACATGCCCGTACTATATACATTGTTTACAATAGATTTCCTGTGTTCCTCGAATCGCTTTTTTACATTTCGTCCAGTTTGTCCAATGTCTATAGCATCACAGTCACTACATTTCTTTCATATACTTAGTTAAAATATTTAATAATGTTTCACAAGGAGCCAACCGCAGAATCAGTTCAGTGTAATAAAAACCTTTAATTCCAGATTTTGCTGAAAGTGGACGTTATGAAGTCCAAAAAATAGCACATCTATCCGAATCGACATGCCATTGATGTGTCTGTGTCCATGGTCCTTTGAGCGATAAATTTTTCTTGAACAAAAATTTTCTGTTTCGGTTTTCTTTGTTTTGTATGCATATGTAATTTAATAGGTGGTATATAATTTTTTATTTTCTGTAATAGTTACTTATGTAACATGACCAAAAAGTGATTCTTTACTAGGTGAGCCCAGTAAAGGCACTTTCCAGATGTGTTGTGTACAATATTTTTAACACTCCAAAATATTCATATTATTTGCATTAATTGTACATCAGCTAGGGTAAAATAAAACACTTAAAGATCAGGGTATACGTGAAACAACATGTAATTAATTAACGATTCAATTTACGAGAAAACTGCAAAAGCCATTTATTCATTAATAGTTTAATTTAATGGATATGAAAATATGAAACATCGGTTGTCAAACTTTACTGTCCACGAGGTTTCGTTTCTTACACTGTATAAAATAAATTTCATTGTTTGTTTTATAACTTTCCCTATAACTACAAAATAAATTTAAGTTTCAGTTTTATATTGATTTTGTACAGAGTAAATAGATTACAGATGATAATGCCCTTTTTGATTAATTTTTTGGCAAATTAGTTTTTTTTCTGGTTCATTGAAACTTGGGAAAAAAATGAAACAAATTTGGGAAAATGTGAAGCAGCGCTGGGGAAAGTAAGACTCTTGATTTACGAGTTTCTGCAGATTTGTACAAGTTAAATGGGGGTAGGTGTTTTAGCCAGTATAAGTTGTGACCTCGGCATCATTGAAGACTCAGTTGAGGGCGACGAGAGCGACGAGAAATCGAACCACATGCTAAAGTTATCACAAGTGAACAATATATTTCACGTATCGAGTTACAGATACATAATGCTATGAAGAAAGAAAATAACACGGGAAAAGCAGAAGAAGAAAATAATTGAACCTGATTCAAGTGAAAAAGGAAACATTTACAATGAAGACGAACGTGACGATGATAGGTTAGATGACATAGATGAGGCCAATGAAAATACCAGTGAAAATAAAATGGAATTGTATAATAATGAGACGGAAATAAAAGTTGGAGATTATGTTTCAGTATCATTCAAAGGTGGAGAAAGACATGCTTTTTTCTACATATATGTGTGCAACATTTCAAAAATAGACGAACCTGACATTGAAGTGATGGAATTACAAAGCTTGCATAATAAAGGCGAATTTAAATTGAATGAAAAAGACGTTTCTGTGGTGCATCGCCAAGCTGTTTTAAGAATTCTTCGAATCCCTCAAATTGTGCAAATAAGTGCAGATAGAGTGAAAGATGTGTTTCCAAAACTAGTGCCAGTAGTTGAAAAGTAGCTTTTCACGTGTTGCATTTTTCCCCTCTCTTTATTTTATTTTTTATATATATATTTTTTAAATAATGGCTTTTGTTTTTTTATTAGTACCTAATTTGCAAGTCTTTCTTTATTTTAGTTAAACTGTTTTTCATTATATAGAATGGTTTTTCAATAAAAATCACAGTGCTTTTTAACCGTATTTGAGGTTTATTGTAATTTTTATCACCATCATATACATTTTATTGTATTTTGTACTGAAATATAAAAATTAATAAGGTTGCGGCACATGATTTTTATTCGGTTTTTCCCGCTTGTTTAATTTTTACACCGCAAATCTTATTATCTTGAATAGTATAACAGGTTTGTTTCACATTTTCCCTTACCTTTTTCACTTTTCCCAAATTCGAGGTTAAAAATGAATTTATTCATTTTGTTTAGATTATATCTAATTAAAAAAAAACATTTACTTTTGAAAAGATCAAGTAACACTGCATCTAATACATAAATGGGAATATTCAATTTGTATTTATAAGTAACTGAAAAACTGAAAGTTTTATATTTTGTTTCATATTTACCCCCACTTGACCCTAGCTCAAAATGAGCACCGCATGAAACGGTTTAAAAAGTCTAACATTTAAGAAAGTAGGTGTTCTTTTTAAAAATCCGTTTAAAAAAAATTGCTTGTCAAATGTTCTTTATGATGCCCGATGTTTGCAGTAATGACTTCTTATATTCTTATGTGAAATGGCAAATTCTCTAAAGTTAAATAAGATATAAGATGGGTAGAATCCAAGAGCTCTTTATCATATAGTTCTATATATCATAATTATTGAAAAACCTGTTTCATTTGTACTCAGATTCAGTTATAATAAGAAATTACAAAGTTTAATAAGCCCTCGAGTAAACCCAAGAACAAGCCATTTAAAAAATGTTATGTAGGCTGAGACACCTAGGTCAATGGCCTTTTCAAAATTCCAGTAAGTAAACATATTATGTATGTACTATTTTATTTTGTCATTACTTTTGTTCAGTTACTTGTCTGCAGTTAATTCCAGTTACCTAATCACCTCGCTAATCACAATATTATTTTGAAATTTAAGATTTTACTTAATTCTGTTCTATTTCTCTTGAGGTAAATCCAGCATATTTTGTGTCAAAGAAAAAAAAAACGAGAAAGAATCGTAATATTTTTTGGACACATTTTCTCAGTTATTTTTTTGTTTTTGTAAATAGTCAGTTCCTGAATTTGTTCCCTACAATTTTAAAACATCCTGTGTAGTACGCAGGGAGGTTACTATAGCTTTCATATTTTTGGATATTCTGGAAACAAGTTTGGCAGGTCCTTAACAATAAGTGGTTTTTCAAAAAAAAAATTAATATTTACCCTTTAAAATTGCACCCTTGCCTTCGGTATTTTCTCTCGCCTCGTTTTCTCTTAAGGGGATGAAATAAATCACCTTATGATTTTTCAAATAGAAGAACTTTAACGGTTTAAGAAGTTTTTTTTAAAGAAAAAGCGATATTTGGTGCACCTCTATAGAAAGCTGTAACTTTTTAGGTTTTTAGGGTTAATTTAAAAAAAGTTTTATGAAAAACTTCACTCAATTTCTGCCAAGGAATCTAAAGTCCATTCACTTTCTGTAGCTCTAACTAAAGGTACATTTTCGTTTTGTTAAGTTGACAATATTTTTTTGGGTTTAAGTATAATTCCGAGGGGTCAACGCGTTTAAATTACACCCACGAAGACTTTTTTGAAGTTGTTTATTATTTATGGAAAATGTGATAAAGTAATATCAAGAACTTGTAGTACATTTGTTACTAGATATATCCACAAAAACGGAAAATAACACTAAACACTGTAACATGCCTATTAATTGGATTGAAGACACTTTGCATGAACTAAAATAGCTAAGATAAAATCAACTAAAAACATGATTCCATGTTAATTTAATAATTGTTCAAAATTCCGCCATCGAACCTCAACAAATGTTTCGCACCTTCGAATTACTTCTTTATGGGTAGCTCTTCTAATTCTGTGTTTTGAAGTGCATTTGTTACTCTCTGCATACAATCTTCAATAGTTGTTCATGGGCTCTCATAAACTATTTTTAATAGTTCCCCAAATACAATAATCTAAAATTCATAAATCTGGCGAGCGAGGAGGCCATAGGAAAGGTCCATTATTGGCGATCCATTGATCGTAAAAAAGTTTCTTGTAAAAATTATATATCAAATACGCGTTATGTGGTGGAGCACCGTCGTGCTGATAAAAAATGTTTCTATGTTCGGCGACAGGTAAATTGTCTAAATAGTTGTTATTCAAATTTTGTAAATATTTAGATATTTCATCTAAAAAAAAACAACAAAAACAAAAAAAATAACTATACATATTAGCAGAAGAAGAAATCTTTATAACTTACTGTTTAAATTTCCCTGATAAAATTCTAATACCACCACTCTATCGTTTCTTATGGCACAGTAAACATTAAACTGCCAACTTTCTTGAAAATTTCGCTCCCTGAACACATGAGCATTCGAGTCACTCCAATAATGCGAATTGTGTCGATTAAAAAAGTTCATTTTTGGTAAACTTAGTTTCATCTGACCATATAATATTTCCCAAATAAGAATCATCGCCTACAGACCTTATTAGAATAAATTCACACATTTTCTCGTCTTAGGAAATTTGTTTCTTTTAATCGTTGAACCATTTGGAACGAAAACATTTGAAATTTATGTTTAATTAAGATTCTGTGAGCTGAATCCTTGCATAGTCCCGATTCCAGAGCAGCTTGACTTAATGACATCATTGGAAATGCATGAAAATATCCCAGAATTGCTATTTCTACGTTTTCGTCATCAACAATTGGTATTTTGCTTGTGTATTTTTGCCTTGACAGAGCCACAGTTTTTAAAATTATCCAGTATGCGTTTTACAGTGTTTGGTGACGATTTCCGTTTTTGTGGATATCCAGTAGCAAATGTACTACAAGTTCTTGATATTACTATTCTCCATAAATAATAAACCAATTCAAAAAGTCTTCGTGGGTGTAATTTAATCGTGGTGGCATTTTTTGACATAAGAGAATGACTGACATTACTAATCATGGCTAATTTGATAAAATTTTTACTAAAAATTCTTGAATTTCTAAGAAAATCGCAAATATTTCAAAAACTTGTAGAGGTGTTTCAAAACCTTATGAGCTTCGACCTTCATATGCACAGAGGCATAACTCTGACCGTCAGCTCAGTTACACCACTTCCTAAAAACATCCCGAGCTCCATTGTATACAGATGGTAGATAGCTGAGTAAATGTTTTCAAAATATACTTATAGCTCGGAATAAGCTCCGCCGTTTGCACATTTCACGGCTCATAAGGTTTTGAAATACCTCTAACTTAAAGCCCCACAATATTTATATCAGAAAAAAAGGAAATTAATTATACATAACTTGATGTAAAAAAAATACAGGGTGTTCCATTTGACTTAAGCAAGTTTTCGCGGTTTGAAATTTACCAAATGTAACGTCAATAATGGAACACTTGGTATACTATTATTGAATTTCTTTAAACTGTATCGTAGCTCATCTTATGGTCTTTCTGCATGTCAAAAAGCAAATGAGTATTTTTTATATGAAGAAAGTTATAAAGGTTATTGTAACCCATTACACCTGTCAAAATATTTTTAAATGTCAGATATCTCTGAAACGGCTGGGTTTAGGCATAGGGTATCCTACATGTTTTTGACTGATACTGAAATATATAGGGTATTCCATTTAAAATAAGCAGTGAGTGATAAGTGTATCCCTCTGGTGGTAAGTGCTACTACCCGTGAGACATCACTAATGTCTTAGTGACTGATAGCGACCTGCAAAGCAGGTACCAAGAGCTTCGACCTCTACCCCCTGGTGGGCTAAACTATATACTGAATAAGATTTGCAGGAAACAACTACTCAGCGGACAAAAGCACCGACCTTTATTGAATTAAACCTGCAAATTTTTTTGGTAGCTAAGATCATTTGTCAATTCCTCACTAGACATAGACCGGTTTCGAACTATTTATATTCTCGTCTGTATGCCATAAGTAATGGAAAAGATAAATAATAATAGCAAACCAGGTTAGCCTAAAGCAGACTAAGCAAAACAGACATAGTGAGTGATAAGTGGTCGAATATTCTCATAATATTCAAATGATATATATGATTTTGACAGGCTGTATTTATTAACCAACCGCAATAACCACATTTATAGTTAGCTTTTGCCATCTGAAAAAAAAAATTGAAAAATACTACAATTAATACCACGGACATTCGAATAAACTTCTTATAAAAATATTGAATTACAAGTTCTGAAGATAGGTTATGTTACCTTGTCAGTTTAATCACCCGTACATCAGCTATTTGACCTGTACACATCCGTATACGGAGAAAACTTAAACAACCAATTTTTCCCGTAGAGACCTTGAGCTTGTTCGTAGCTCGGAGAAGACTTTCGTAATTGGTCACGTGGTACACACGGATCCGTAGATACGATTTCATGAGGAGGCAGCCTGAAAGTCTCATAAGCTAATGGGTCGTGCCTAGGTACCTAGGGTTCTAAGTTAAATTTGCAGAATTTATATATCGCTTTTGTCGTCGAGAGGTCCGTATAATGAAACATTCTTACTCATTCCTCCTGAGCTCAGTTTACAGCCTTGGCCTTAATACACTTCAACCACATTGGCCGTTTCCATAAATCAGCAATCCTTTTGTGCGCTTTACTAATTCACAATGTTAACAATTCAAAAAAAACTATCTCAGATCAGCAGCATTTTACCCACAGCGACTTTAATCTTGTTCATTCGATGGCCAGCCGTGCCGCCAGCCGGCTTCGTTCTGACGTTCTCCCGCTAAGAAAGCACACACCCAATCTTTCTTAAGTGCGCGCGACGGAGCCTAGCCGTGCCCAATTCTGCCCTATCGCACAGTAGCGTCGCACTAAATAGTACAATAATAAGGTTTATTAAAGTTATTTTATTCGAATTTGGAATTTAGCTTATAATTCAAATGATATCCATATAATTTATACATAATATAGCCCGAATTGTCCATCTCAAAAAAACGGACCGTTACAGTTCAAGTCATTTTCTGTGAAGTCACTCCAAACACTTTTTATTTAGAAATTTCCTTGGAAGCCCGGTAGAGGACTTACGAGATACATTTTTGTGAGGACAGTGGATGAAACACTGACTTACGGTGTAATGAGGTTGTTAATGTTATACTAAGAATTTTGGGTGTTCTAAAGGCTTTGTCTCTATCAGACTGCAAAAGTCGGGCTATAAAAAATAAACTAAAAAATGTTTTACACAGGAACCTAGGATACAAAACAATGTGTAAAATTCGTGAAACATCTGCGTGGTTTGTCAGTGCCTGTCCAGGTTAACAATTTAGAATTTGCACTATTAACCTCGGTAGACGTGGAACGTTCATTTTCTTTTTACAAACATACATATGTGTAGACCAAATCGCTCACGAATTCAGAACAAATATTAGTATGGTATGTTAATGCGATGGCAGACTTCTGTCAATCACATGAGGCAGTAATAAATAGCTACCGGTCCTGGATGCGGGACTAGTTTCCTGACCCTGGTTATCATCGATTTTTTTTTCCGGTTATTAAAAGTCTAATTGTATGCTGAAAGGAGTTTCGATCTAAAAAATTAGCCAATAAAATAAGTTTCATAAAACTAGTGGTGAATCCCGAGTAGCAGAAAACACTGTGGGGAATTCTGCAGAAGTGTTCCGCTGTTTTTTCACGCCGTCCCTCTAATAAGCATATCTCTGTCAAACAGAAATGTAAAAAAAAATAATAATAAGCACTGGTTTTTATGCAGTAGTGGATCCTGTGGTCGTCGAAACAAAATATTGAAAATAGATTTGGAAACCTTTTTATTATACAGTTGATTGATTCGACCCTTACTTGATGAAAATCCATTTTACAAATAAAAACAATATAAACTTATGTTTGATTTTCACAATTTAATTAACTTATGACAATTGTTTCGCCACACAGTGGCTTGATCAGATGGTAAGTACAAGACTAAATTCTTTATTACAAAGTGAGGGTATATATATATCAACTAACTAATCTAGGGTAATAAGATGGAACGGTAATAAAATAAGGTACAAAATAATTTAGAAAATATTTAACAGTGGTGAACAGTTTAAATCTAGCTGGTCATTTATTAAGAACAATAAAGATACAACTAAAAAAAGAACAAAAAAGTGGAGTCTATAAGCTTACATGTGGTACATGCCCTAAAGTATACATCGGACAAACGGGAAGAAATTTTGGAAAAAGATTGTCGGAACATAAACGCAGTTTTAATAACAATAAATTAGATTCGACGTATGCCAACCATTTGCTAGAGGACAATCATTCTTTTAATAATAATTTTGATATTTTACACACAGAAAATAAAGGATTAAAATTGTCACTATTAGAGACATTAGAAATTAATAAATTAAAAAATAGTAATATTATTTTAAATTACCAGTTAAATTTAAACTGTTCACCACTGTTAAATATTTTCTAAATTATTTTGTACCTTATTTTATTACCGTTCCATTTTATTACCCTAGATTAGTTAGTTGATATATATACCCTCACTTTGTAATAAAGAATTTAGTCTTATACTCACCATCTGATGAAGCCACTGTTGGGCGAAACAATTGTCATAAGTTAATTAAATAGTGAAAATCAAACATAAGCTTATTTTGTGTTTATTTTTTATTATATATTGGTACTCGTGCTAGATACAAACAGCACAAATTAGAACCGTGAAAATTATCGAATATAAATTATTACATACAAAATACTAAAACGTTGATTATTTACTTCCATTTCTATTTTAAGTTGTCACCTCAGCTGACACATATTTTTAAATAAGTATGCAAGTTTTGCCGTCATCGCTTCTGCATATTAAATGTTTATAAAATTTAAAAATCGCAACTTCACGTTATGACCGACACTGACAGCAGTTTGTTATTAAAAGGGAATTTTTTGTTCAGTTTAACAATTCGAAAACCTCATAGTTAGGGCTACAAAAAGTAAATGAACTTTATCCGCTCAATATTTGTACCTGAGATAACTATACTATTATTATATGTTTTTTAAAGTTCTTCACATGTGTTTTCATATTACATGTTCAGTTTGCCAATCGTTAAATTGATAAGTAATAACCGAAGACAAGAAAAATATATTATTTAACTGATAACTTGGGCATATTTAGTACAAAGGAGGTTTTTACTTTTTTTTTTCTGTTTACGAAAGCTGGATCGTTCAATTTGTTTCAGGTGTGATGAACATAATGAAAAATTGAATCGAAATGTCCACAAGAAATAAATCAGGGAACAAACATGACGACCACAGCGTCGAGACATTGGCAGAAGTTTTTCGCTGCTTCATTTGCATGGAAAAACTCCGAGATGCTCATTTATGCCCCCATTGTTCAAAACTGTGCTGTTACGTTTGCATTCGGAGATGGTTGACAGAACAACGTTCGCAGTGCCCTCACTGCCGCGCGTCATTGCACTTGCACGAATTAGTAAATTGTAGGTGGGTTGAGGAAGTTACACAACAGTTAGACACGTTGCAAGCCGTCAGTCTTAATAGTAATCGACAGGACGAGAATGATCGGGACAGATGTTCTACTCATTTGGAAAAGTTATCTGTTTATTGTTGGACTTGTCGTTGCTGCATCTGCCATCAGTGTGCATTGTGGGGTGGCACTCATTCAGGTCATACATTTAAACCGCTAGATGAGGTGTACGAGCAGCATGTTACACAAATCAAGGAAGAAGTTGCTCAGCTTCGCAGACGACTGATGGAACTCATCAGCATTGTACAGGAAGTCGAAAGAAATGTTGAATCTGTACGATCAGCCAAGGACGATCGCGTACGGGAAATTCGCAACGCAGTAGAACTGATGATTGCAAGGCTTGATTCTCAGCTTAAAACTAAGCTGCTGACCCTTATGGGACAAAAAGATTCTCTTACCCAAGAAACTGAGCAGTTGGAGCATTTGTTGCATGAAATTGAACATCAGCTGCATACCTGTACCCGCTCGGAACTGATTTCTAAAAGTAGCGAATTGTCTAGAATGATACATGGTATTAGGAAAAAACCCATGACAAGTTTCGTAACTGCTCCAGTCCCAGCTGATTTTCACAGCGAAATTGTACCATCGTACGACAGCAGCACTTTTGTAATGCATTGTT
The DNA here is from genome assembly GCA_029963845.1 of Rhamnusium bicolor. NCBI lineage: Eukaryota > Metazoa > Arthropoda > Insecta > Coleoptera > Cerambycidae > Rhamnusium > Rhamnusium bicolor. The sequence continues at coordinate 650,966 of JANEYF010003051.1, read as the reverse complement.
TTTCTCAACTGCAACGAAAAGCCGACCCTGTCTATTCCACTCCACTTCATTGCAATGGGCTTTGTTGGAGGTTGAAAGTCTACCCAGATGGCAACGGAGTGGTCAGAGGTAACTACTTGTCTGTTTTTCTGGAACTTAGTGCAGGGTATCCTGAGACATCCAAATACGAGTATCGTGTGGAAATGGTGCATCAAGCAAGTAGGGATTCTTCGAAAAATATAGTCAGGGAGTTTGCGTCCGACTTTGAAGTAGGTGAATGTTGGGGGTACAACAGGTTCTTCCGTTTGGATCTACTCGCTAGTGAAGGTTACCTCAACGTGGCACTAGACACATTAGTACTTAGATTCCAGGTAAGGGCACCTACTTTTTATCAGAGATGCCGTGACCAGCAGTGGTATATAAATCAGCTGCAAACTGTTCAACATCAGTATATTTCCCAGATAAATGAATCCAAAGAACGTTTAGCAGCTGAGATTTCTAGAAATGCTGTTGCGGCGACTCTTGGTTCAAAGAAACAGGGCGACGTAACCAATATTGCTGTAGTAAAGAATATATACAATGTGCCAACGACGATTAACAATGCTGAGACCCAATCCGTTCCCTCAACATCTCATACTGTTGTTCCTGACAAGTCATTCTCTAGTGATCTTGCCAATTTCGCAAAAAATTTAACCTCGCCTAGTTGCGGTCCCGCAACTGTTCAGAAGAAAAATGAGGAATGCCCTTGTTCTTCCAAAAACAAAAATGACAATTCAGTTTTATCCTCAGCTTCTTTGCAAAGACAAACTGTTGTGAAGAAGCCGACAGAAAATACGCTGCGACAAGAACCTCACCACATATTGGGCTTGGGAGTGTCTCTAAGTTCGCCAAATCTGCTGAATTCTGCGGTATCATCTCTTATGTTATCGAGCAGTAGCAGCGAAAGTGACTTAAGCGAACCAGAGCACTTGTTGGAAGACTTCGAGCAACAAGAAGCTACTCTAATCGGTACCGGTGACAACTCTAATGATGAAAATGATGTAGATGTTGAAACGATGTCGGGTGAAAATGACGTCGAATATGCAGAATTTTCCATGGCTCAGAGAATGATGGCGCGGGACCCTAGTTCGGCAGGCAGCAGTGTCACAGGCGCCATGGCTTTGTCACCAACTGGTCTAATTAATTCTTTCGAAGAAAAGCTGAAATTGCTACAATTTTTTGGCAACAGTCCTCAGGGTTTGGCGGCGACAACACCTGCATCTTCGAGCACAACTGCGCTTTTAGACATGACAGCCTCAAATTTAGACTTGGCTTTAATAGGATCAGCCCTCTCTATAAAAAGTGATGATCCTTGTACCTCGCACGAAAACAGAAAGAAGTTAAAACAAAGATTTAAGGCTGCCGAAATACCCGCAGTTCCAAGCAACCCAACTGGGATTTGGACTGAAACGGTTCCCATATCACACAACACGAAAGAATCTGTCATGGGACCACTGGAATCATTTCTGCGTTCTATAAACTGTTACCCAGAGCACGATCAGAGTCGTAAGAAAGAATCCCCTTCCAAGGAAAAGAGGAGGCATACGTCTGGTCAGCCTTCAAAATACTCTATAGCCCTTTTACAACCATCTTCCCCACCTCCATTGAGCGATAACGTTGACACTTGCGTTCAACCTTCGTCGTCTACGGGCTTTAGCTGGACACCTGCGTTACTTAGCCAGAGACGTACTAAGTCTCCTAGGATGCCACAAAGTGATCTCTCTATGCCTGAGAAGGAGACTGGCAGATCTGATGACCACCAGTCACATTCGGCTTAGGCAATTTGAAACTATGAATAGCATAGGATATATTAGTATTAGGAAATTGGGCAAACGGCTCAGGGGATATTAGAATGTGTAGTATTATATATGGGAAAAGAATATTAAGTTGTAATGTTTTATTGTTATTATTTCATGTATAAATGGTGACTTGTCTATACAAGGTGATTCAGTTGGGGTGAATCAAACTTGACCTGGTGAGAATCATGTCCATATGCGTTGCATAAAAAGCGTTGCGGCCTCTTTAAAGGGATCGTAAATTACTATTACAATTTTTTCTGTATAACCTCGGAATTTTGAGAGGTATTAAAATAAATGGTAATATGTAGATTAATGGAGATGCACTTGTTGGCTAAGCCGTTATTTGTATCTCATTTACAAGGGGCTATTTCAAGTGGTGGGAGGTGGTTTTTTCTCTAAATTTTCGAAATTATATGGAAAAAACTGTAATACATGCCCACTTTTAAGAAGCAGTAAATCCCTTACTCTAAGCTTATGGACACTATCTTTTGATGATCCACCACCTAATGAGGTTTGATTTATCTGAACTAATCACCGTGTATACGAGTATATGTTCCAGACTAAAGGACTTCTAGTTTTTATTGGATACACAATAAAATATATATGGCATCTAGGAAAAATTTTTCATTATAGGAATTATTTCAGTATCAAAGTTTCTAAACTTCTTCGGGATTGTCTTGTAATAAAGGCTATCTATCTGTTATATATCTATTTTTATATTATACTTTATTGAGTGTCCCAAAAATAAAAACACGCTGTATGTACATGCATTTATTTTTAAGTATAAAAAATCGTACTAGGTACAGATCACTTTTTATTTTCCTAAATACGTATATTACAATAAAAATTATTTTTTTTTATAAATAAAAGGAATATAAAATAAAAGCTTTTTACTGATTTTGCAAATATAAATATCAGTTTAAGTTAAAATAGAACATTCCATAATCAGATAATTCCTGTTTTTTTTTTTTACATTTGTTTCTGAAACTACCATATTTTTAAAATGAAATAAATAAGAATAGTGAGCACTAACTTGGAAAAGTGCATAAATATTATTATATAGTTACAATTGAATAGTCAAGGGTTATATCCCGAGTGCATCAAGTTTAATCGGTTAAACTGTGTACGTCACATAATTTTAAAAATTTTGCTTAGCAAACGACTTGAGTGTATAATAATTTGATTCATCTAAAATTATTATACATGAAAGCATTTGCTCAAAAGCAAAATTTTAAAAATTGTGTGACATAATTTGTGATTAAAATTGATGCACGAGGGATATAATATGTAAAAATTATTTCCAGAATAGAAATCGTTATAGATAATAAAATGCACAGTTTTTATTTTATTAATTTTTATTTATTTCATAACAATTATTATGTAAAAATTACATTGACGTTTCGTTTTTTTTTTTTTTTAATAGAGACAATTCAAATTACCACTTCCATGGCCTGTTATTTTGATAAGCTCTTGCATCTGTGTTATATTCTTTATTAAGTTACTGACAGCTGTGGTCAGATTGGAATGATTAGTTATTTTTACAGTTGTTGTATCTAAACCAATCACAGGGTTATATTCTAATCGTCCTAAAATGGCAAAAAAGACTTAGTTAAACAGTCGCAAATAAAAAGTGAGCCGTTTTTTTACCTGTTGTCTGTCCTCTGTTATCAATTTCTTCTTTAAAGTGATTTGTTACGCAGTTTGCGGCTTCTCCGCCTCTCCAAGCGAGCTCAACTGCGATAATATGGAAAAGTTTTTTTTGCAGTCCTTCAGGAGTGTTTTCATTCCAAAGCATTATCATTTTTTTATGATCTCCTAAATCTAACGCAACTGAAGAGGCTTTTCTTTTCGTGATATTTTTCTGTAAATATCTTCTTTTAGCATTACGAGCATCCCTAGCGCACTTAAATTGGATATCCTTAAATGGATCGAAAATGACGTATTTTAAAAAATACATTTCCTGAAGCATTTTGCAGTTATGTTCCACATGGTTTGTTCATTTTTATTTATGTTGGTTTATTTTCTCATCTGAACTTATTATGGATTATTGATATTCGTTTATTGAAAACACAACATACAAAATTTATGTATACAAACAATACAATAATGATAAACTTTTACTTTTACAACAGACATGCTAAAACGTATCTACACAAGTGTCGGTTTTCAACCACTTTTTTCTTGTCACATTTTTTGCGGCGTTGTCGGCTCTCACTTCGCCGGTATTATAGAAATCTGCATTTGCACAAACAATGTTTTTCAAACCAAACATGGATTTTATCACATTTTCCTTATAATCGTTACCATCCCTCCGTCTCATATTGAAAGTCCAGTCTTTAGTACCAACGCAATGTAATCTATGGTTGTAGTGGCTTCAAATTGGTATCCTGTTTCATTAGAAAAATCAGTAAATTGGCCCCATACCGACTTGTGCGTTTTTGTTGTGTTAATAGGAACGCTTCTTAGGATTTCTTTGTCAGCTTCGGAAAGTGAAACATTTCCGAAACGAATACCTTCTTTATTTACTTCCATTTGGCGATGTAGGCCAGCATAAATGACACTGACAATTCAAACTATCAGAATTGTTAAGTCGGTGAGTATCGCATAGCAACGACAGGCCAAAGCTTACAAATGAACAGCTAGGTGAAAAATAACCAATTATTTTTGGAAAATAATCACGTGGTACAAAATTCATGTTTCTTGTTGGTTAGATTTATGATGAGGAAAGTAATCAAATATTTTTTTTATAAGGAATTTACTCAGATAATTAAACAGTATTAAAAAAAAGTTTTAGAACTGTGCTGTAATAAAAAGAAGTTGTGTGTGTGCTTATCTTACATAGCAGCTTTTCTTTCATAAGCAGATTTAACCAGAGACGGACTTTGACGATCAAATGGGGGCGAAGACATGTTTTTTTAATAAAAAGTATAAAAATGCTAATCAGGAACATCAGAAATTGAATTACATACTCGTATATATAGCATTAATGTTGAGGTTCATTATAGTTTTGGGGGCTTGGCCCCTCGTTGCCCTCCCTTACATACACCTGTAGATTTAACAATGGAAATTTTAAATTATATGTTTCCAAAAAAAGTAGCTTTTGGATAATTCTTTTTCAGTACCGCTTATACGGATATTTATTAATTACTACAATTCATTTCATGAGATTATCGACGTAGATTGGATATAAGACATACATAATCTTTTCCAAGAAAAATTCTTTCAATGTAGCTACTATCTATAAGGCAGAAATTTCCAAATATCGAAATGTGATTTCTGTGTAATTTACGAATTATATCACATGATATAAACTTGGTGGGTATCTATAATCTATTTCTTCGAATATACATATATTTATTTTAATTCTGGATATTTTATTTCATTTTATAAGTTCTATACCTATCTTCCCTGAGCTAAATGAATATTATAAAATAAGAAAAAAAATGGTTGGGCTGTTTAAATGTGATTGTTTTAGTGATTTAGTAGGTAATAGTCGATATCAATCAAATTGAAAGTGTGATTCTCAACAAGTAACAACATTAATATTAATATAATTTATTTTGTTAAGTTTTACAGAAGACAATATCTATTAGTGGCCCTTTTAAGCAATCGATTTTTTTCTGTAGTAGTAATAAATAAAAGAAAAAAATTACTAATATATTTTTTCGTAGGTTATAAACTGTAGAATGAAGAAAATTTATTGTAGAAATAAATTGGATCAGTAATAAAAATGTTTTATTTCCTCACTTTACTATCACCTATGCTTATCATAAAATGTTACACAAAATGATTAGCTCCTAAGACAAATGCAATCTAGGTTATTAAGTATTTTTAATAAACAAAATAATTCTCTTATATACAATGGAGATACTTTGTAAATTCGGACAAAATGTGAATAGTCGCATTTTCATCATTTATGGCCCTTGAAAACTCAATTAATAATTAATACTTCGGAAATCGTTATTTCTAAAATTTCTACATTTGTAATGTAAACTAACCATTTTTCAAAGATTTTTTTTTGTAGTACCTATATACCTTAAAACTAATTCGGTGGGCATGAGTTCACTTTTTTGAGAATAACTTCGAAATTTTAAAGTGAAAAATTACGAAAAAAAGTTCAATCTATAAAGAAGATTGTCCATCAGAATTTGACATTTTGACAATATACATATACAAGGTAGAGAATAAAGAATTTATATAGTGTAAATATCTATACTCCTGCTCAGAACATTGTGATTTTTTACAAAGTTCGAAACAATATACCAACTACGATCCACAAAAAAATATTCTCTCACTAGTCTGGTAGAGACTAAAATAAATGTTTTCTTTTTTTCTTTAGTGAGAACGACCCACGGAGTAAGATCTGCCACGCACTGACGATTTTATAGTGACAACCACAATAATATATAAAAATTGGATAAACACCGCAGACTGTTGATTCCCCAACAGATTCAATTTGTAGTCGTAAGGCAATTATCTCTGTACACAACACGGAACCTCAAATTTTAGTTGTAAAAGGTGTTTCAACAAGAGCGCAAGATTTAAATTGCGCGCCAGTTTGGCTGTTATGGTGTCACAAGATTATGCATGCCAGGTCGATAGAAGATAGATGGGAGTTAGTAAACATGGAGCATTGCACGATAGAACAACGCGTCCTGATTGTCAAACATTATTATCAAAATGGTGAAAGTTTGATTGCCACGATTCGTAAAATGCGTCCAATTTTCGATCGAAATAATGTTCCTCATTCATCTACTGTTAAAAGAATAATCGAAAAATTCGAAAGTGCTGGTTTGGTTAGTGAGTGAAACACACGACACGAGCTCATAGAGGTCGTTCAGAACAAATCATCACGGCAGTACGCGAGAGCATAGCCGAGAGTCCAGGGACGTCGATTCGTTATCGTGCACAAGAATTGAATGTTACAACAGCTCCTCTTCAGCGTATTCTCACTAAAGATTTGCATCTCCATGCCGACAAAGTCCAATTGACTCAATAACTTCTGCCAACAGACCATGCACAGCGAAAAGATTTCACCAATTGGATCCTTGAGCAACAAGAAGTGAATGCCGATTTTGCGGACAAAATCATTTTCAGTGATAATGCCCATTTTCACCTCGATGGCTTCATTAATAGGCAAAACTGCCGCATTTGGGGCTCAGAAAATCCACGAATGATTCATGAGAAAGCAATTCATCCAAAACGCGTCATTGTTTGGTGTGCATTGTAGTCTGGAGGAATCATTGGGCTGTTTTTCTTCGAAGACGAGGCAAGTAATGCAGTAACGGTGAATAGCGAACGTTATCGTGCTATGATAAGCCAGTTTTTTGTGCCTCAATTGGAAGATATTGCTCACGACGACATGTAGTTTCAGCAGGACGGTGCCATTTGCCATACCGCCCGTGAAACATTGACAGTCTTGCACGAGTCTTTTCCTGGTCGTGTCATCTCTCGGTTTGGTGACCAGAATTGGCTGCCACGCTCTTGCGATTTAACACCTTTGGACTTTTGGCTGTGGGGTTATCTGAAGTCACAGGTTTATGCCAACAAGCCAGCGACCATCGAAACATTGAAGGCCGAAATTAGACGCTATATCAACGAAATACCGCCACATGTATGCAACACAGTTATTAAAAATTTCGCCAAAAGAGTACGCATGTGCCAGCCATTTATCAGATGTGTTGTTCCGTACATAACTTCCAAATGTCTACATTATAACTAAATAAATATTTCAATACTTTGCTACAGAAAATCATGTTTTAGTGAACATTCAAATATTGCGCTCTTATTCAAACACCCTTTACAACTAAAAAGCGTCAGTGCGCGGTAGGTCTAACAAATTCTATGATTTTAATCAAATTAGGCCTGCCGCGCAGTGACGATTTTTTGTTATACAACTAAAAGTTGAAGTTCCGCGTTGTGTACAGAGACAATAGCCTACGACTAAAAATTGGATCTGTTGAGGAATCAACGTGGACGGTGTTTATCCAATATCCATACATTTTTGTGGTTATCACTTTACCAACTTTTAGTTGTACAACTAAAATCGTCAGTGCGGCAGGCCAATTTTTCTGGATGCTCAATCTTAATTTGGCTAATTTTTTTGCCCGTACATAAATTCATAGAATTTGTTATTCTGTGGGTCCCTAGATAAAAAAAATATATTTATTTTAATCCCTACTAGACGAGCGAGTTTGAATAATTCTTTGAAGAGCGGAGTTGTCATTTTTACAAGATATGAAAGAGTTTGTAAATAAATTGCTATTTTGATTCTGTTTACTGAAAAGTCATTGGCGTATGTTCAGAAAAGTTCTGGGTACAATAGGTCAAAATATTTACATTCTGTATAAATTTTCTGCCCTCTACTCATGGAGTTCACTACGCTCATATAAATAATTGTGGCAACCAAGTTGGCCGTCTGTAGGTCTAACGGGTTCTGAAATTATTAAAAAAGAAAAAACAAAAAACCGTGGTCTCCACCTTCAGGGAGGTTCTTACTCCATACAGGTGTATTTTTGTATTTATTAAGTTTATCCACGGTATTTTGACCTCAAATCTGTGGTCAATCGTTGTCCATAAATTTTCTAGACACCCTATATAGACTTTCCGAGGAATGGCGAATTAAAATTATGATGAAAATCTCGTTAAAAATTGGTAGGTAAGTACATTTTTTATTATAAGTTTTGTGATTTCTTTACAATCGTTTTTCTTCAATTAGTCTAAAAAAAAAAACAAATTTTCCTCAGCATGTGATACAATATTAGAAAGCTCTTTTTGAGCGCAGAAAAATGAACAATCCATATTGGCTGGCAAAAAAAAGTTAGCTAGGGTATCTAGAAAACAAAAAAAACAATAGAACATTCGATTTTGCAGCAAAATATTGGTCCCCAAAAAAGTGTCTCACATAATAATGTAAGTCTGGAACATGTTTGATCAAGGATCATTTCTCTAGAGCCCAAAAAAAATCACAAAATTTTCCTTTCTCAGAAAATGTCAAAAACGGTTTCAGTTAGCCTTATTTTCTTGACATGCAGATTCGGAATCGGCGTAAAATTTATTAAAACTTATCCCATTTAGCTGTCTTTGTAACTTTTATGGTTTCCGAGATCCCAATGGTGAGCATCAAATTTGGGACACAGTATACACTACTATATTCAAAATACGAATGATAGTATTGTTTCAAAATGTAGATAATATTTGTTCCATGTTGCATGAGTTAGGTATTTTAAATTGAAATTATCCAGTCATATATTTAAAACATAAATGTTTTCATTTGATTTCTCCTCTCACGTTAAAGAAATTAATCATCATTTTACTACAGTTGTCGGGAATAAAAAAGATTGTTCCAATCAAAGGAAAACCTCTCCCTTTGAACAAATATAATAAATAAATTGGTATATTCAAAACAAGAATACTTTTGTGTATCCATCACTGATTTAAGCTATGAAAAGTAGTATGTCATAACACGACTCAGGGAATTTCAAATTAAATCGTCAAAATTTCAGGGAAAACAATACTGTATGCATAATGTAATAGTAATAATAAGCTGTAAAGTTTTAGTTGTGTTTATTTGCGCCCTTATTTAAATATAACTGAATGATGGTCTATTTCTCTTCGTGCCCAAACATTGAAAAATTCGATAAGATCCAGTTTATTGTTCTAGATTTAAAGGGGTTGGCCCAAAAGGAACGAGGGTAGACGGAGAGGGTAAGAAATCAAGGTGGAAATCTTCCATATACTTGTTTCGGTCTAATATTGATCAAACTAAGTTGTCATCGAGTATTTAAGTCGGATACACGCGAACTTGGAATTATGGTTTTACTATTTATTTGCGTATCATATACACGAGATTTATTATACATTTCCATTTTTATAGATATTTTAGGGGAGAAATTATGCATGAGGGTGCCTTCAAATGATAATGATTATCATATTACCGTAGAAAAACTATAAACTTTCTTAAAAATAGTCTGTTAGAATAGGTATTCATGTTTTATTGTTCTGTATGGAATATACAGAGTGGGGCAATAGTGCGTCCGACTTCTATATCTCGAGTTCTATGATAGGATAACTAGAAACTTGATTTAAAAACATAAGGAAACTAGACAAAAAGTCTATAACCGGAAATTGTTTTCGAATATATAGAGGGAGCCAAGACGATTCTAAAGAGTCAAGTAACCTTTTTTTAAATGAAATGCCATGTATATCAGTACATTTTTTGAAACCTCTTTGTGGCCTCCTTTCACTCCTGTATTATTATTGACTTTCTCCCAACCACTTGGATGTAATGTTTCTTTTGTTGAAATTATACCATTTACACGTGTATATTAAAAATATCACTACAATCGCAACTATCGATTTTAAGAAAAAATATGTTAGTACCTGTTATGAGACATCTGTGTGATGATGACACTCAGCGCCACTTTCACTTTCTAAAAGTATACACGGTGGCCAAAAAGGATTTTTAAATTTACAACTATTTGAACTGAATTTTCTCAGTTTTTTCCAGTGGAACACCCTGTATATTTTTGAACAATGTGATGTATGATAAACGAACATTTTTCGTACGTACATTCCTATGGCTGTTTGTGACCATTTTCAATTTATTGCAATAACTGCAAAATCAGCAATAAAAATTAAAAATGATGTTTTTTATTATAATAAGCATGTTATTGAAACAGATGGAACTGTGAGTGACATTTCGAGTTAGTTCTAAGTTTGATGAAACTTTTGTCCATTTATCTCGAGAAAGAATTCTAATAATGACATCTCACTTAACTAAGTCTGACTTAGACGTCATTGCAACTTGTTATCAAGAAAAAATTGACGTAGCAGAAGAATTGCGGTAGAATTTCCAGGGAAGAAATGGTCACTATTTAAAACAAATCGTGCTATTAGGCGACTGATAGAAACTGGATTAATTTTCAGAAAACCTGGGAGTGGAAGGCTTCTAACTGTTACAAATAACGAAAATTCTGAAATTATACGTAAACTGTCTCTGTCGCAAGAAAATAAACCGGGAACTCGTTTATCACAACGTAAAATAGCAAACAGAAAAAGAATCAGTCGCAGACAGAATATTCAAAAATAATTAGGTTTTAAATGTTACAAACGCTTGCAAACCTCGGCAATTTCACTTAATGCAAAAAATGCGTCGATCATAACAAGCATTAAATTTTTTTTCCAATAATTGTGGACAATCTATCATATTGTTTAAAAGTTTAAATAAAAGTACAACACTTTGCATGTCTTCATAGAACTGTATGAGAAACGATTTAGCAACAATAGCTGATCATAACCCTCAGGGTATACATATGGTCAATTTTAAATGACAAATTTTAAAAACTTTCTTTGAAGAGTCCAAACTACACTTCCGTACTCAAGCCTAGGTCGTACCTGCGTATTGTATAAAGTTCTTCCTGGTAAACCAAACTATATTGCATTTACTGATATTTGCTGCACCAGTTATTGAGTGTGTTTAAGTCTGCCTGTAATTTATTACAGACTATTAATTTTATGGTAAATTTTCAAGTCATCAGCATGTAAGGGAGATGGATATTGGAGGTCAAGTACGATATCATTTATGAATATGATAAACAATAAGAGGTTCAATACCGAACATTGCGGAACGCCTGATTGAAATATAAATTCCGTATACCTATGACCCTGTTATTGTACAAGTTGATTTCTGTTACGAGGATAGGATTCAAAAAAATAAATTAATTCTAAGTTGAAGCCCAAGGAATATAATTTCTTAAGAGATTTTGGCCCAAATTCCTGGAAGGAAGTCTCTTATTGGTTGTGAATGAGGTTGATGGTCACGTATGGTTCTTTTAAACATATCACACGTGAACAATGGGATTGAGGTCTGGTGATCTCGGTGGAAGTGGAAGTGCCGGAATTCCAAGGTTTTACAGTGCAACGGTAACGATTCTTGTGAACTTGACGATGATTTCTGGATTAATGTAACAAAATCACAGGGTTGGGTGTTAGGTTTTCTGGGAGACGGATATTGGAGGTCAAGTACGATATCATTTATGAATATGATAAACAATAGGGGGTCCAATACCGAACCCTGTGGAACGCCTGATTGAAATATAAATTCCGTATTGTACAAATTGATTTCTGTTACGAGGATAGGATTCAAAAAAATAAATTAATTCTAGGTTGAAGCCCAAGGAATATAATTTTTTTTAAGAAAATTCCGTATAAATGACATCGACCTGTCCACCATTATCTATGATTCCGGAAAGTACTGTGCTATGCAAAGTAGATTCGTAGTTGTGAACGTTGTGAGACAAACCCATGTGGATTGATACAGATGCTTCGATGGACTTACGGATAAAGCGTGATGTAAGATAATTTCGAATACCTTACCAAAATTATTTATAATTGTTGTAGAGCGGTAGTGTTGTATATCAGATTTACTGCCTTTTTTGTGAATTGAGACTTTCCACTTATCAGGAAATGTATTTGTTTGCAATCATAAGTTAAAAATGTGACAGAGTGGACAGGGGCTCCTTTAGAATAACGTAAAATTCACAATCACAAACCACTTCTTAAAAATTCCTGAAAAAATTGTTGAAATCCAACAGACCGGACAGTAAGTTGACCTACAACTCGGATTCCACTATCCTGCCAAAAAGCTCGCGCAATACTTCACGACTTCTTAATAATGATCGATTTATAAAAACCAAAAAAAAAAAATTATTAAAATTTTAAGTCAAAAAAAAAAAAATTGTTTGACCAGAGTATCTTTTTATGCTTAATTTGATTTTATTAAAATTAAAATTAATTTTAAAAATTATTTTCAAACGACGAAAGTCGAGTTATAAAAATTTTGAAATGAATTTTTTCTATGTCCTGGTGGACTGTCAAACTGTTTTGATGAAAATTATTTTTTTGTAAAAATTTTGACTGTCGATTCTTAAAACTCAAAAAATTTCAATAAATTCTGTAACTTGTATGGCAGTCTAGTAAACATCTGGGAAACTTAGAACTAACCAAATTTTGTTAAAGAAATGAATTTTAAGTCGAGTTGAACTTTTATTTTAAAACATAAAAATTTTTTTATGTAAAATGCGGGTCGAGAACTTTTCTCAAAAGCTTAGCCTCGCAAATAATAATTTTAAAAATAAGGCTCAGAGTATGCAAGTCACTTACTTACCTGTCCTCGGAGATCTCGGAAGAATATGTCCTTTTTTTAATAACGTTTGATTTGTAATTTTTTGTTAATAGACAGCCTACGTCTGTAGGGGCCAAATTTGGGTTTTCTAATTTTAATAAATAAAAAACAACGTAGTGTTTTACAATAAAACCTGATGACGGAAGACTCCTCAAGGCAAAATCCAGATAAAAACTGTCGAAGAAGTGCTTCTGTTTTTCTGCGGTGAATGTTGTAGAAAGAAATATTTCATATGTAGTGGACGCCCGTCTTCGTATCTTGAATACCAAAAAATAACCCAGCCTCGTACGTGGAGAAATTTCTTAGTACCTATCTTAAGACTGGGGTCCGCTGAGATCTAATTACCTATAAAGCTGCCAACGAAAGACTGCTTTTAGGGCTTAAGACCAGTTGGTGGTAATTAATAGGGTTCACAACCGATTTAAAATTAATTAATTTTCGTTCCCGAAGGGACTGCAAATCTATTAATGCAAAAGTAAAAAATTTATACTTTTAAAATGAATTTAATTTTACGACGTTCTCGCGTTGCTGCTGGGTGGAGAATCGTTTCAACTTGTTTGAACATTTTGTATTTATAAGGGTGGTGTCGTCACCCACTGCGATGTTACCATGATGTCATCTTTTGTTGATATCCTTTTCGAGGCACGTGCAGCCGGCATCGTTTAAAATTTATTTGATAAAGTACTGAAATTTAGCTTTTACTGTTTTAAAAATTTAGGGTCTCTTGGGTGGCAATCAAATTGTTCCGATCTGTTTGTAATTGTTGTTTATGAGTTTCTGTATGATTCTGGTCATTTTTATTTATTCGAATACATAGCGACGCCGGGCGTCGAATTTATACTGTGGAGCGGTTTTGTAATGAAAATTAATTTTACTGTTTTTGCTATAAAAAATCAGAAAATTGAGATGAAAAATTGCGGTTTGAAGTTTTGAATATGGTTTTTTATTCTTTATCTAATTTGCTGAAAAAAAAGTGGTGTCATTTTGTACTTTGAGCCTTTGTAGGTTTTGTCTCGGGCATTTTTTAAATGTTTCTTATGGCTGAGGGCCTTTTATTTCATCTGGGTGATTTTTTTGATAATTTAATTTTTTCAATTTTGTCCAATTTTTTTTAGAATTTTGGTTCTACAACAGCGTAAAGGTCTTTGTGAAACCGCGACATTGTTATATTTAATACATACATGCGACGCGTACACAACCAGGTCCTGAATATCAACGGTTAAGATATACGACGTAAATAACTGATCGAAGTTCTCTAATTTATTAATAACAAATTAATTTTAACTTTAAATATCAATTGTACGTAGTGACTATTTGAAAGGGGAATACCCGCTGTAGAATGAACTGTCCCCCTCTGGAAAAATCATGCGGACGCCCATGTTTAACAATATTAATACGCTTTTTTTGCCTCAAGTTTTTAACAAGTAATGACGTCCTTAACTTAGAAACCTCAAAATAAAAAGATAGAAAACGAATAAAAACAATTCAAAGAACCAAAATTGAGTTTATGAATGCAAAACAAGAAGTTTATTTATTTATTTATCTGTTATTTACATATTTGATACCCAACAATACCGTCACATGTTTATTTATAGAGATAAATTCTCCCTGGTGTATAGATAAATGTAGTACCTCAAAATCATAATGAGTTGTTGACCAACCCTGTTAAGATTGATAATAGATAGCCATAAGGTTAACGTCTACGTAGGTACGCCGATTCTTGTGGTTTCATTGGATCAGAGAGCAGTTTCCCAGCCAATGGAAAGAGCGCCTAAATCGATCTTCTACTCCATTGGCCTTCCAGGCACAGATAAAGCATCGCATGACGTTGGCGCATTAAGGATATCTGATATTATCGATATATTTAACCCCATTAAAAATGGTAGAGCGACTGAAGACTTAAGCATCGGAAATATACACCTTATTAACGTTCTTGCGCGGATATACTCGAAAATACTTACACACAGACGTTGTGAGGAAGTTTTTAAAAATTTTCTATACTCGATTCAACGACTATAATTTATTTGGCTTAAAATTGAGCACAAATAAACGAAAATATATATTTATATTTTCAGTCCAGTCCAAATCTTTTAAAATACATACAAAAGTGATTAAATCTGTTCTATTCAAGTTGCGGGTAATCGATCTATCTTTAAAAGTTCATGAGGTGACCTTTAAAATAAATGATATACAGTAAGATTTAATGACAAGGACGCAATAGATTTCTTTACCTTTGGCTTTTACTATTTTAAAAATCGATAGAGCTATAGATAGACAAAATTCTTAATTGCTGCAAATAAGATTAAACAAGTTACGCTTGCATTTAATATACGTAAATTCTAAAAATACAAAAACTAGTATACAGGGCGAGTCAATAGTGTGTTCTCCTTCGAATAACCTTTGAACCGTTAGTGATACAACAATTTATTAAATACAAAAGCTTTTTGAGTCAATAAGATCTATCATTTAAAATTATTGTGAAATCTACAGGGTGCTTAAATTTTCTGTTACACAAAAAAATACTTTTTTTTAATGGAACACTGTATATTTTGTCACCATTTTATTAAATGGAAAGAGTATTATACAGTGATATTTTGTTTTTTGAATTTGCATGCAACGTTGCCAAGTTTAACATTTTCTGGAAATTTAAGGATTTATAAGGGTCCGTTTAATAATTTTTATTTACCTATGAAAACAAGCTGCGTAAGCAAATATTATACTATTCTTAGTTCATACTACACACTAAGTATTAGTACCTTTTTTACATTATTCTATTTCACAGGGTGTCCATGACGGCATGTCAATTAATGCGAATTTCAAATGGGAGAAACTCTGTTTTTTTAAATAGAACCCCCTGTATTTTTTTTACGTGGTTGGATTCCTCCTTCAAATTGCTTTCTTTTCTGTATAACACTTCCTATACGTAACTGTTGAAGTTTTCGAGAAAATTAAGGTTTTCTCTTTAACCTTGTGATCATAGTAAAAATTAATACAATTTTATCAAGAATGGCTTTGGAAAACAAAAATCGCAGTCAGGCGAAACATTATTTTCTATAAAATCGTAAAGGAAATAGTAAAAGTAGCAAATTTATTGAACTTGAATGACAACATTTACACCTCACCTTAGGTATGTACATAACAAAATAAAAGTGTAATTTTAAACGTAAACAACAAATAGAGGAGAAAAATAAAACAAGTTACAACATATGCTCAACGTGACCTAGTTGTAAATTACAAATTCTCTATGAAGAAATGAGTTACTTACATTTTGCAATATGTTAGGCGTGATGGTGTCGAACGCTAGTCGAATTCTTTGCTGCATGTCTTCTCTTGTAGTTGGTGATGTTTTGTACACTAATCCTTTAATGTACCCCACAAAAAAAGTCCAATTTTGTCAAATCTTGCGACCTTGGTGGCCATTGAACTGGTCTTCCTCGACCTATCCAATTGTCACCAAATGTAACATTTAAAAAGTTTCTTACGGCAATACTATAATGGGGTGGAGCTCCGTCGTGTTGAAACCACGGCCGAGCCTCTGTAAGACATTTTGGGAACACCCGTTTAATAATCCTCCCTGTACATTTTTTAAAAAATCGAGATACATGTTCTCAGTCAAGTGACCATTAAAGAAATGCGGTCCAATTACATATTCACCTACAATCCCTGCCCACACATTGAGTGACCATTGGTGTTGATTATCTACAGTTTTACTAAAATGAGGGTTCATGGTATCATAGTAGTGTAAGTTATGTCTATGAACACAACAATTTTGAAATGTGGCCTCATCAGTGAATAGCACGAAATCAAAAAATTGCGGCTGTTGGTGAATCTTATTCAGTGCACTCACACAATGTTACCCTACGTTCGAAATCATTTGGCTCTAGTTCCTGAAACAGTTGAATATGATAAGGATGAAAGTTTTGTGTCTTCAATATTCTTGTTACAGAAGATTGACTTATATCAAGTTGTCTATTAATTTCTCTCGTACTTTTATGCGGATCTTCAACGACACTTAATGTAACTTGAAACACTTTTTCTTCATTTGTTGCTAGTTTTGTACGTTCATGTTTTTCATAATTTACATGTCCAGTTCGTCAAACCTTTCTCGCAACCTTTCAAATTCAGAATGGCGAAGATGTCTTCGTTCTGGATAACGCTGAATATAAATTCTTGATGCCTATAGCGGATTTCTCTCCCCTTCTCCCAATCCATAAATCATGTCGATCAACTCTTCGTGTGAAAAATTCATAATTTATTTAACAAAAATAATTAACTCAACTAGGAAATACAGAAGAATCACCACCAAGTAAAATTAATTACGTGTAAACCACAAAATATCAGTTTGACAGCACATATTTTGTTTTTCCAAAGCCATTCTTGATAAAATTGTATTAATTTTTACTATGATCGCAAGGTTAAAGAGAAAACCTTAATTTTCTGGAAAACTTCAGCAGTTAAGTATAGGAAGTGTTATACAAAAAAAGGAAGCAATTTTTTTAAACAATTATTTTCCCGGCTATTTGCCAAAAGATATATGTAATACTTATCTATGATAAGTTTTGTAAAAGTAGTAAATAATAATTAGCAAAAAAAAAGAAATATTTTTCTGCGTTATTATTTTTCATTTCACTCTATATTTTAAACTTTTACCAAGAAGAGAATACTTAAATTATTTGTAATAAATTTTTACCTAATTTGCAATGGGTTCGCGACGGGTGCCGCTCACGGGAGTAGACATGCCGGCGAATTATGAAGATAAAGAAAGAATAGCTCCAGAAGAAATTGCCAAATCAGCAGGATCCATCAGCTAGGACCGGAGGAGGCCTGCTGAGGCACCTACCTACAGTGTTCGCTTTTGCGGATGGGATAGGTAAGAGAGGAGACCCATTTCCTAGATCTTGGTCTAAGCCTACATAGTGATGCATTGGAATATAGTCGTGCTCATCCCGCCATCCAGGTCCCGCAAAACTGCAAAGATTATTGACACAGCTCACTTAATATTCTGGACATCCCCGGGGTTCATAGAAAATCTCAGGAAAATGCACTGAATTTGCGATATGAACAAAATAGTATCCTTATTAATAGGAGAACTTTCGTAAAATTATTAAATTCATTTCACCTGTAATTTACCTAAGTATAACTTTGTATTTTATTTAAATTGCTACAATCATTTTCGTCTTCGTTTATCATCGGTAGGTAATATTATTTTAATAGGATTTATGGTTTTATGTTGGATATCTGGTGACAACACTGGCTTTTTAACTGTAAAAGAGTATGTGAAAATACTGCAAGACATTGTTGAAATATATGAGCGTATTTTTACTATGAGTCTGTTGTGATAAATAATACAAGTATTGATAAAATTTCATTAAAATCGATTTAAGTGTTTCCAAGATACTGTGGGGTCATGGATTATTAACAGATAACGACGAGGACAGGCCGGAACCTTTCAAAAGCCTTGCACACTGGATTCTAAAATGTCAAGATAAGTTAAAATTAATTAATGGGTCAAGTTTTTTCGACTGCCATCAATTTTGCAGTTTTCTAAAATATTTTTTTTTTTTTTAGTAAATAACATATTAAGTTTTTGAACATTGTTCGCTGATCTATTTCACTCTGGTCATTCGTATATACTGCATTCTTAACAATTCATACTCGATTGTTCATTCGTGAAAATTAACATTTCAAAAAGTGGCTCTTCAGCATAAAACGGAAATTAGAAAAATGTAGAGTTAAGAAAGTTCTAATGAAGCACACGTTGCGAAAATCTGGCGGCTAGTGCTTTCGAAGTATTCCCCCCAATTTGACGAACCTGATATTTAAACACCAAATTTTGAAAGATATGTAATATGTAACACAGACCGAAACCTTAATACATACATGTTGCTCCAGAATCCTTAGCGAATTTTATACATACGCAGAAGAGGTGCGTACAAAAACTTTGCATTTTCTACATCAGTAGTAATTTAATTAAGTTTAAAAAAGTCATGGAAAGTCAGGGAATTTGTATGTATAAAAGTCGGGGAATTGATTCCTTGTTCCATCTTTGGTACAGTCTTAGAAATTCTATTAATGTAGGGTAACGATGTACTTTGAATCCAATTCGATATTAAATGATTGTCAGTTTGGTTTCAGAACTAGCCACTCAACAGTAATTGTTATTAGTGACATAGTCGATGGCTTTGAGGAAGGTTTGGCGATCTCCACTAACTTATGTGACTTTAGCGAGGTTTTTGACTGCGTCGTATTCGATACTGGAGACAAAGCGTCCCACTTGAACTTTTTAGATGTTATTCATTAACCAGAATGCAGTGTGTCTGTGTAAATAATCTCAGTTCAAGCTATACTAACATTATGCATGGAGTCCCTCTGGGATCTGTGTTAGGACCACTCCATTTTTTAATATTCATTAACAACTTTCCAAATTGTCTAAGCAATAGTAAAAATTTTGTTTGCGGATATACAACCCTGGTATGTTCTGATAAAAATGTACAAAATCTTGCTCAAAAGACTACTTTAGTTGTGAATACTGCTGAAACATGGTTCTTCACTAATGGATGTTTAAATAGAGACAAATTCAAAACATATCATCATCCTATTGTTAAATTGTTAGGTATTATTATTAATGATGGTCTTAGATGGAATAAACACATCGATCAACTTTGCAAAACACTCCGCAAAAAGATCTATCTATCTATAAAATATATGTCCGCATTTCCTGATGCCGAAAATTGTCTTAGGCATTCGAGTTTTGAACTTTTATATTTTTTGAGGGGTAATATCAATACACGTGGGAAAACACTTGAAAACAATAATTGAAATATGGCAATACTGAGGTTTCACATAACATAACTTTTAAATTTTGACTGAGATATGTGCGGTGGGGATATACCAATTTCTGTTTCAAACATATATGTTTCGGATACCTGAGTGAGGCATAGTTAAACATAAATTAAGAATACGCGTAACTATAGGTATGATAAAATCATTCAAATTAAGCTGCAGTTGATATGATGTCTGGTTACATCAACTAATTTTTGAGATCAAAATTAATTTTCTGAACTGCCTTGTGTACCTCAGAAGCAGAAAAGTTGTGATGTAGCTGAATGTCACCATATACATGTAACTTTACAATACTTGTGTGTGACGAATAAAAATATTGAGCCTCGTGGCACACCAACAGAAACAGATAATGGAGTTCAACTTTGTTCTTGTGATGGGTGTGAGAGGTTGCTATTGTTATTATTAAATTAATAGATTCAGCACCCAAATCAGCAGAGTATAAAATAGCAAAATGAACCTTGTGGTTTAGGGTGTCGAATGCTTTTGAGAAATCCAACAATATCAATGCTTTTAGTAAACCTTTATCGTTTGATACCGATTACTTCCAAACATCATCAGTATATGTAGTATAGTAGTAGTAGGGCGCTGTAACGGGTAATATCGTCCGCCATTTTGGGTCCTGTTGGGTCGAAGTAAACAACACGGTGTATATGTATATACAGGCATTCGTGTCCGAAATATTCAGTTTTGAACAAGTTTTAAGGAAGTGAAAATGACTGAGTGTCATCACACAGATATCTCATGACTGGTACTAACATATTTTTTCTTAAAATCAATAATTGTGACTGAAGTGATTTTTTTAATATACACGTGTAATAGCAAAATTTCAACAAAAAAAATCATTACATTCAAGTGGTTAGGAGAAAGTCAATAATAATATAGGAGTTAAAGGAGGCCACAAAGAGGTGTCAAAAAATGTTCTGATATGCATGGCATTTCATTTGAAAAATGTTACGTGACCCTATAGAATCGTCTTGGCTCATCCTGTACATTCGAGAACAATTTCCGGTTATAGACTTTTTTGTCTAGTCTACTTATGTCTTTAAATCAAGTTTCTAGCTATCATAGAAGTCGAGATTCGAAGTCGGACGCACCATTGCCCCACCCCGTATATAGCTAAGGATTGTTTCCATTTATTTGAAAAATACTACTCTAATATACAATTTAAAATATGTGTTAAATATTTTATGATGTATGAAAAACATAATTTTATAATATTGATGTTTATTTGATCGTGTCCAGTAATTCGTGATGTATTTTAATTTAAACTGTTGATAATAATCATCACTAATGAAGCGAAAGTGAAATTTATCCTGAACTGTACAATTTGAATAAATAAATAAAATTGGACAATATTATCTTATTTACATTAGTAGTAGGGCTGGGAAAAATAATCGATTAATCGAAAAATAATCGATTACTCGATTAATCGATGATTTGATTATTTCTTCTTATATAATCGATTAGTCGATTATTTGATTAATCGATTATAATCGATTATTTTTCAATAATCGATAATCGATTATGACTTTTGATAATCGCCCAGCCCTAATTAGTAGTAGGGATGCTGTTAATATAGTAGTTATTAATTGATTGGTTCCGGGAATATACTACGTACTGTTTTTCATAGGATTAATATTTACATGTTTTATTTCGTGCCATATTTGTTTACCGTTGTTTATTAGTTTATGTTTAGCCGTTTTCTAGTGTTTTATAGCTACAGTAATACAATTCCTAATGCTTTTATTTCAGTCTCTGACGGATTTTGTTATTTTATACTTAGTTTTTACTTCTCTAGGGACATCAACTAAGTATCATTATTTCAGTAAGTCAAGGTGTCAGAGGTTTAAAAATTCTGTCTGTTTTAAATGGATAATGTTAATCAAAAATATTAATTATGTTATTGTTTAATATAATTTAATATAACAAAATCCTACTTCGGTGACATGAAAGGCGATTAAGAAAACATGTCCGATTTACTGTCAATATCTTGTAAAATATAAGATGTGCTCAAAAATTAATTTTTAAATTATTTATGACAAAATATCACCCATATTTCTACAACTATCCTCCAAACTACAAACCATTTTGCAAAAGAAATGTGAAAAGTGGATTTCGAAAGGAAGGGACGACAATAAAATCATTCTTAATTTTGTGTCAGTTTTTTTATAACGTTTTTACACATCCTTTTATAGGTAGTTTTCTTTACTTATTTCATCCTGCTTTTATTTACTCATTGCTACGAATTCTGTAGCAGTATTGTCCTTATCTAAAACAACACAGATTATACGGTAATGAAAATCAAATTAATAAAAACTTCTCAACCCATATGTTGCAGAAAGTTTGATAAACAAAAATCTGGTCCATCAGTTACTATCGCATTAAAACAATGCATGCGTTTATATTTATTTTGGGGGAAAACGTAGATAGTTTAGAAATTTATTTTAATATAAAACTATCTGCAGGATTTCTGTTTAATACTTAATTAATTATAGTCGATGTTAATTACAACCATTGAAAAATATCACGCATCTAAGACAATAAGAATTTCAACACCGTAACATAAAATATTGATGCAACAAAGAACTAAATATTAATCCACCAGTCATCGTTGAAATTCAGTGAAATTATTCTAATTTTACCCCATTCTTTAAATCTCCAATAATGGTAGCCAGGCAACGGTTAGTGGGGGTAGAATAACAATTTACCTCAAATACACCAGTGAAGATATTTTACTATAGCCAACAGTTTAAGATACCTATATGTTATAGAGATATTTTTATAACGTTTGATAATGATAATCGAGATATATTAAAACGCATCATCTAATTCAATTGACACTTCGTGTGACGTCGCACGACGTAGTACCCGACGTAGTGTGAAAATTTGTGAGTAGTCTATTTATTTTATGATTAGCTCTATAGCTTTTGCGGGGAAGGTGTTTGCAACTTGAATAATGATAAATACGTAAAGGTTCTGCCGATTTGTTTTGTGGATGTATAAAAAATATCTTAGGTCAGTTTTGTGTAGTGCTATAACGGCAGGTTTGAATGTAAGTAACAGTGGGGTCTGGACTAAGTGACTATAGGAAAATGTGCTAGTGACACGAAATTATGGAATTTTGGGATATGGATGATCGACGTGAAACAAGACATAGGAATTTGCAAGGTAAAGTTTGAGTATTGTAGCACTGAGCGCATCGTAAATTTGGACGAGCACATTTGTTTTAAAAATTTAAAAAAAAAACAGGAACATCCTTTTTACAAAACAAAAAAAACCGCTGAAAAACAAAATTTTTCTGTCTGAAATTTCATAATTCGTCGAGATTCGTCTAGAAATGCCATAAAAATTTTCAAAATTTTTTTCAGGAATACATAAATTCACTGAACGGTGAGGAAGTAATATGTAACGGACGTTTATTACACGGGAGATCTTGGCTCTACTTCTAGGGTCGGCGGATTAGAAGATACCATTTCTTCCGAACACTCGCGTGGCATGGAATTTAACTGGCACATTGATAAAAAAAACATTAGTATAAATCAAAAATACTTTTTCGGTTGCCTATGGAGAAAACGCACTCAGTATTGAATTAACAATAAAGTAGCGTCAACTTAAAATGTTAATATGATCCAAAATATACATAATTTACAATCCAAATATATATATATATATATATATATATATATATATATATATATATATATATATATATATATATATATATATATATATAAAAACAAAACAAAACAAAAATTTACATAGAGTTTAATGCCAGTTCCCTCACAGGCATTCAGTAAAATCTATAAATGTGTTAATTATAAGCCTAAGATCAACGATAGAGTAGTAATTTGAAGAAGAAGAAGAATATATTTATTTAGAGTTTTCTAATATATACAAATAACAAGTATAGAGTACATATAGTTTAATTATAAAACATCAAACATCAACTAAGAATGTCAGTACAATGATTTAATATATTTATTAATAGATCTTTTAAATTGGCTTAAATTATTACACATTTTTACAGATGCAGGTAATACGTTATACTCATTTAAACCCTTATAGAATAGAGATTTTCTAGTGTTAGAGTAATTACATCTAGTCAAATGAAAGTTACTAATAGTCCTGGTATTATGATCATGTACTTCTGAATTATATACAATGAATTCATTAAAATAAGAAGGCAAGAGATTATTTAATAACTTGAAAATGAATATCATTGTCATATAATAGAATCTTTTTGAGACACATGTCCATTGTAACATGTCAATCATTAAAGAGATACTAGTATATCGATTACATTTAAGTATAATTCTCATCCCACGATTTGGTAGTTTTTTTAAAGAAGCTATTTTATTCTGGTCAAATGAGTACAATAACGTAGCACAGTAATCGAAGTGTGGTTGAATAATACTATTATATACAGTAATCTTAGACTCAACTGATAGGTTTTGCGCAATTCGACTGAAAAAATTAATTTTTTTTGTTATTTTTTTATAAACATAATCAAACTGAGCATTGAATGATAGAAAGTTATCTAACATAAATCCTAAGTATTTAAATTCGGATGTAAACCCTATCTTACTATGATCGATAAATAAATTTACTTGAGCAATATCTATTAAATGGTATTTATGGGACGTTGTGAGAATCATTGCTTTGGTTTCCAGTATATTTAGTTTTAGTTTATTCATATTGAGATAATTAAAAATGGAAGCTAAAGAATAATTCATCTTATTAATGGCTTCATGTAGATCAGAACTTGAAGTAGATAATAATGTGTCGTCGGTAAATAAATTAATGAAGTCACACTCATGATATGAGTTGATATCATTAATATTAATTAAGTGGCCCCAGGACACTGCCCTCTGGAACACCAAAATCATTAGATATTTCCAATGAATACACATTATTTATTTTAGTAATTTGTTTTCGTTCGTTTAAGTATTCTTTAAACCATTTTAGAACTATATCCCTGATACAATAACTTTCCAATTTTTTTATTAATATTTCCCGATCAGTGGTCTCAAAAGCACGTTTAAGATCTAAAAACACAGCTATTACTTATTGGCCATTATCAATGTTTTGTTTCCATTTATTTACAGTAAGCTGTAAAGTAATAAGTAATAAACTGGGATGTGATGTAAAACAGTTTCAATAAATGAAAATAATTTAGCTAATATGTTAATAAACAATAAAAACAAAACTGAAAAATTGCAAAATACAGGATTATCTACATATGTGACTGTGATGCTATACATTGGACAAAATGAACGAAATGCGAAAAAGTGATTGGAGGAGCACATAAAATCTGTTGCAAGCAATGTATGTATGCAGCACGTGCATGTCAATACATTTTATAAAAAATAGTCATCTCATAGATTTGAAAAATGTTAAATTCGATGTTAAACTACTCTATGCGGAAGAGAAAGGAAAGAAGATGTTAAAAACAGTGAAAATTTAACGAATGAACAACAAATTTTTACCGATTACTATATTTTAGATAAAATAATTTAGATTTAAAAAAAATATGTTTTACTGTAGTTTTGTGGTAGCAAATGTGATATAAGCAATGAGGACAAATTTTACTCTTCGAAATTCTATATACTCTTGACAAAGGCCTAAGAAGCCGAAACACGTGTAGAGTTTTTTTAATAAATTTCGAGACATTTAAAAACAAATGATTGTAATATGAATAACTTTGAGTAATCCTCTTCTGCGACATCTACTATGTTTATTATAATAAATACGTGTTCTTTGATTATAAAAACAATTTAAAAATGCATATATTTATCTATTTATTTGCGTTTCGAATATTTTTCATAATTTTTCCTTCATAAATATTTTTGTCGATATCTTAGTTTGGATAATCGCATTTTGTATGTTGATAAAAAATTTCGGCAATTGGCATATTATGTAGTTAAAAGGTAAACACTCAGTCATAGCCTAGTCATTATCGCAAATAATAAATGTGCCTCATAAAATTCAAAATGAAAAGCCAGTAAAAAAACTTCAAATGTAAACAATCAGTCGTGGTTATCATTGCAAATAGTAAACGTATCTACCTCAAAAAAATCTAAATTAAAGTAAGTTTAACAGTATGCTTTGTGTTAATACAAATGAGGTATGTTATTCGACGATATGACTTATTTTTACTAACACGCTTTTATTAGCTTCACTTGTATGTTTGTTTGTTTGTTTGTTTGTCTGTAACCGACTCTTTGGACTCGATTTTGACCCACTTTAAACGGACAGATTTAATTGAAACTTTGTACACTTACGAAGAACCGGTAACAATACAATAATTTGATAAGTTTATATCATTATCCTGATCAGGATCGCCAGTCCTTTCCTCACGTATCCTCTGCGTGAGAGCAAGAGGCTTAATATTGTAAGTATATTCCGTGATTCTCAGTTCGGTCGTTGGCCGAGCGGGCAAGTCTTAATCGACGCGAAACGACGGACTCCTCGGGCGTGAGTTCAAATCCCATGGCTGAAATAAAAAAAATATTTTTTTTTTCAGAAATATCTGTTGGATCGTAATATGTTATAATATCAGCATCAATAAGCAATATAAATATAGTTTAAAAAAACTACAAAACACGCTTTCATAGCACATCAAACTAAAAAGTGAAAAATAAATATAGTTTAAAAAAACTAAAAAACACGCTTTAAAGCACATCAAACTAAAAAGTAAAAAATAATTATTAATATAAACTGACAATAATAATGAACGAAAAATACTAGTATTATTGTGAAAAAAGCGTGGGGCGCTTTGTGCCATATTTTTCGTATATCGAGCAACCCACGCTTTTTTCACAATAATACTAGTATTTTTCGTTCATTATTGTTTTCAGTTTATATTAATAATTATTTTTCACTTTTTAGTTTGATGTGCTTTAAAAGCGTGTTTTTTAGTTTTTTTAAACTATATTTATTAACCATTAGTATGATTTAGAATTTTTATCAAAATTTGATCTTTTCAGTATTATTATTAAATATAATATGCCTGTCTAATTGTTTAAATTAAATCTTGGACATACTCAGTTTGAAAATTATCTACTTCGTAGACAACAGTTTACGGGTTTCAAAGGAAGGTTTTTATTTATTTATTTATTTATTTATTTATTTATTTATTTATTTTACATACACATGCCCCACAAAATTTACTTACAATTACAGGGCAGAAATGGAGTACTACCATGATGTACGTGTACAGAGTGGGCAAATTTCGATGTTTGTATAGGGTAACTCGGTAACTGTATGAGATACAAAAAAAATAGAAGACACATTCTCAATCTCTGAGACAAATTCACTGGCGAAAACAAAAATTTGATATCGTCTTTTGTTTTCGAGTTATAAACAAGAGTTCGATTTTTCGACTTTTAGATACATGTCAATTATCTTAGTTGTTTGTAAAGTTATGAAAGAACAAATTTTACATTCTTGAGGTACTTTTTTTCTGTATAATACAGTGGCGTCGAGAAAATTTAAAAAAAAGGTGCAATTTCGAGTTATGACAGTCGTATTTTTTTTAAATGTTAATCTTAGTTGGCTACGGTTTAGTTAAAAAGGAAATTTTTTCTCTTTCAAATTATATATCATATGTAGGGTCGCTTTTGATGTGTAAGTATTTAATAGCGAAAATAAGCTTTTAGTAGATTACTTTTTCAGTTTTTTTTTGTTTATTCTAAGTAGGCGGGTGTCATCTATGACAGTGTTTATCCGTTTGTCAGTAAATTGCATATTAATAATTTAGTTTCCGTCATAATTACACCCCATTTAATCGTAAAAGTGAAGATGACTTACGAAAATTACTAGAAATATGATATGCTAGAATGCTTTATTCAAAGTAATAACAATTGTAATATTGCATCTGAAATACATTTCAATCGCTATGCAGAAAGAAGACAACCTAATAAAGCTATTTTTAAGAGGTTAAAAGAGAATCTCATTAATTGTGGGCCCTTCTACAAGCCAAGACCAAAAAATTACAACATGAACCATTATAGATATATCGAAACATTTTACTATTGAATGCTGGTAGAAGCTAAAAAATTAGATTGTTTTTAGAATTTTTTACCACTTACCGAATTTCATTGAGGTAATGGTATATTTACTATGAACTTTACGACATTTCTCTGTTTGGCAGAAGAATAGATTTTTAAGGTTAATTTGTCATTAATCTTTATTTGGTGTCTAACTTTATTACTTTCTGTGATTTGACTTACATGATTATGTTAATTTTAAATTTCTTTTCGAAATTGTTTAATTCTACCGTCAAGAAATACTCGAAAGATAATAATATCTTAATTTGTTTTACGATTGGATTCAAAACAGTCAATACTGATTTTGATTGCTGCCACGCCAGTTTGGAATTCATTAATCAAGTATAATTTCCTGTTTCCGTCCAAAACGGAAGCAGCTGAATTTGACATTGAATCGAAAACGGGGTTAAACATTTAATGTTGTGATTGGCTAATAAAAATTCTTAATTTAAAACTCAGGTCAACCATAACTGTACATCAGTTTACACACAATAGAATAGATTAAAAAAAAAGCGATTTTTTATTCCAAAATTTAGTGTGTTTTACTTAAGAGTGGATAAAATACAATAAAACAAACAAAAATTATAAACTTGCCACGGTACGTCTCACTCACTAATTTTGATTAAGGTATTGTTTTTAGAAAAAAACTTTTCTAACTGTTGTATTCTCCAAGTATTTTCATTTATTTACATATTTTTTTGTTTTCTACATTTCACTTTTTTTTTCAAAAATTAATTGTATTTTCAAGTATTTCCGATGTATTTCTACCAAAAGCCCATATTTACACACTTATTTCTTGGCCAACTTCTCCCAGGAAAACAAATGCATTTTTGTCTACTATTTATGTGCCGAAGACGATGAAAAAATCGAACAAGAAACAAAATGCTGTTACTGGCACCATGTGGGAAATTTTATATCCTAACAATTAACATTATCTAAATATATAGTAAGGTCCGATAAACAGCCCCGCGGTTATTCAGGAAAAATTTTATCCCATAGAGCGCATTTAGGAGTCTGTAGCTCCATTAGGAAACGTTTTGAGACCCATATTGTCAGAACTTTTCCAATTGTTTGTACGCCCTTAACATGCCGCTGAAGTTTGTTGGCGTAAACTCCCTCCGATATACCGTTGTTTGATGTAAAAACATTCAAAATTTATCTTTAATTTAAAAACAATTAACTGTGTACTGGGTATGCACCCCCATTTTAATCCTTATTGTAGAATATACGAAAAAATCATAAATAGAAGAGTTTTAGGAAATTTTCGGTAGATTTAGATTATGCTATTGGAAAAACAATTGAACATCACATTAAATAGTTATTGACCACACTTATGTTCTTTTAAATAGAACGCTATGTATATATTATGATATATACACATGATATATTATCTTTTATAGTTTTGGAAATATTTAAAAAAAATATCTGCAGTCCACATTCACTTCAAATTCAAGTTAACTGCTTCTCAGCAGGAGCGTTTTTCAACTGTTTCAAATGACATTTCTGTAAATGACAGTATTTGTAATTGTTTCGTTTGCAAGTGTTCGGTTATGCAAAAAAATGCAATATTCTGAGGTTGACGTTATGACAATAATTGTCAATGTATTTTGAAAGTAATAAAAATGTGTTGCGTACAAGACAAGAATATGCTCGAAAATTTCCTGATGAAGATTTCCGTCAAGAATGACGTTTTCAATGATCGCCAAGAAACCGGTTCCCTCAAAAACTTAAAAAGAATGAGTTCAAACCGTGAGGGAAGAGATTTGGAAATTCTTCTATATTTTCAAGAAAACCCCTACTCCTCCATAACTACCGCCCAAAGAGATTTAAGGTATTCGCATGGACAGATTCATAGGATTTTAAAATAGAATAAATTTAGAGCGTATAAAAGTTTACCCGTGCAAAAATTAATTGTCGGACAAATTGAACAGAGATATGCCTTTTCAGAAATAATGAAAAATCGTTTGAATAATGATCCTAATTGTGTTTATAAAATTCTTTGGAGGAATGAGGCATCAATCATCACATTTGGTATGTTTAATAGACAGAACAAACGCTATTGGGCAACAGAAAACCCACATTCTATAGCAGAAGTAAAAACACAAGGGAGGAGATCCCTGCACGTTTGGTGTGGTATGTTGGAGAACAAAATCCTGGGACGAATATTTTATGAACGGAATCTAAATGGTGAAATGTATTATCAGTTTCTCTTGAATGAATTAGAACATATCTTGCAGCAATAGATTTCTGAATATGACAATGCCAATATGGCAGCAAGACGGAGCACCACCCCATAATATTGTTGCAGTTAGAATTTTTTTTAAATAATATATATAAAGAGTGGATAGGCAGGCAAGGAGTAATAAGATGGCCCTCAAATAGCCCAGACCTAACTGTCTTGGACACATTCTTGTGGCGCTACCTGAAGAATATGGTTTATGAAGACAATCCAGAAGATACAGACGTTTTACGAGAGAGAATAGTAAACGAAATAGAATATTTAAATAATGATAATCACTTGATTAGAAATAGTATAAAAAATTTAGAAAAAAGATATCGGCTATATTTTGAAAATAATAGAAGGCATTTTGAAAAATATTTATAGTTTCCTCTCCTTTTATTAGTTATATAGTTATTTATTTGTTTGTTTTAATATTGATTGTATATTTCAAAATAATAAATTTGATGAGTTAATTTTCCTTTATTCGTTTTTCATTTATTCGAAATGAATGCTGACCGAGGATATTTTTTTAAATATTTCCAAAACTGCAACAGATAATATATCATAAGTATATATTTTCGAAATCAAAATAATGGACATTTCTAATTTATTTAATGCAATGTTGTAATTGTTTTTCCAATAGCATAATCTAAATCGGTAGAAAATTTCTTAATACTTTTCTATCTATGGTTTTTTCGTATATGCTATAATAGGGGCTAAAATAGGGGTGCACAATTTCACGTGAACACCCAGTACCTATAAATATTCGTTGATTAGTCTGACAATTATTGGAGCATAAAAGTGAAGCATTTCTTCGCTTAGCAATTGAAAAGAAAATCCACAATCCTTTTACTTTCGCTAAAAATGGTAATTAATATAAACATCATCTTTATTTTGCGTGCGCGAGTGCATGCGTATATTTTATTTTGCATTTTTATTAATCCGTTTAAAAGATTTGCTCAACCGTATAACACGGTGAAATGAGATTACAGGTTATTTTCACATTTGATATTATATACAGGTTGTCCCCCTAGTGCGTATTTGTTCCATAACTCTGTAACTATTACAGATAGAAAAAAAAAGTTAACACAAAAGTTCCTCAACATTCATCATACTCTAAAAATAATTTTAGTTATACAGGTTATTTCGTTTTGGCTGGGTAGTAATCAACTTTGTTAAGTTAAATGAAACATCCTATATATTATTGTATATTTGGTTAGCAGACGTCAACAAGAGCTTTCCAATGAACTACCGTAATATGTACTTTTTTTGAGAAGTTCTGGAATTATTTGAAATTATATAGAAATTTCGACGTATGTATAGGGTGGCCCATTTTCGAGCCTCATCATTGATATCTTGGAAACCGCAAGAGATACAGGATCGGTTAAATTATGGCATAGTTGCGCAATTTTATGCTTATGAAAATGCTGTGTTGGAATTTGGAAAATTCCGAATACTATCCGGAAAAAAACGAAATTTCATAAAATCTTTTTTTATTTTTTTCTGACGTTATTTGAAAACACATTTTAAAACGAATAACACTTTTGCCACTTTTTATCTTCTACAAGATGGCGCTATCAAATTTGAAATCAGACGTTTCGTCTTCCAGAAACCATTTTTTTTTAAATACGGACCTGGATTTTTTTATTTTATTTTTTGTTACCTTTGGACAACCTAAATGCTATGAACCATCACAAATTTTGATTTTCAAACGTTTCGATGACAAAAACTGACATTTTCCATATTAAAAAAAAAAAATTAATACGGCACTGTTTTTAAAACAAATTATTCTTTCAAAATTCTAAATTAGTTAGTTAGGTAAAAAATAAATATCTAAATTTATGACACTGATGAAAAGCTATATTAAAAGCGATAAAGTCATTATAATTATAACTAACTTATTGGTAGGTAACTAATTTAGATTACAATAGTAAATACCAATGTAATATTTTTTATTTATTTCCAAATCCTAAATGCGTAAATAGGATTTTAAAGAATAGGATAAGTCAAATACTTTTATTTCAATCTAATGTGTCCGTCCACCTCGTTTATATTAAGCTTATTTCTGTAATATTAACAGAAAATGAAAAAAGCAGCCTTGATATTAAAACAAGAAATCGCCCTAGCTTCTTAAAATATGACAGTTTAAATTTTTAAATAATTTGAGATAGTAAAAATGGTGTTTTCCAATTCAGAAAAACGTGATATGCTTCGGATTTATTACGGTGTCAATAGAAATTTGCAAATTTCATGTGAACGATATTTAGATATATACCCCGAGCGTCCACAACCCCATTATTCGTATTTTAATACTTTGGACAGAAATTTTGGACTTTTTGGTAGTTTTGGTAAACCCCGAAATGCTTATGGTGGACGAATAGAAGCTGAAGATGAAGAAGTTTTGTTATAAAATGATAATATGCATTTTATTACATATAATATTTTGTGGTAAAATTTCACCGAAACGTTTTATTAAAGGTTGCGGAAAATCCTATGGGTTCCTCTCGGCAATTTGCCTAGAATCCGAATTCAGAGTATTCTCAAAAAACATAGGTATCATCCCTATAAACTACATGTCAGCCAAGAATTAAGGCCAGGAGACAGTGAAAGAAAGATTGAATTTTGCAATTGGCTTGATGGAAAATTGCAACAAGATGGCGATTTTTTAAATAAAAGTATCTGGACTGATGAGTGTAATTTTTCGACATGCGGTCTTTTTAACAGGAACAATGAGCATTATTATGCAGTGGAAAATCCGCACCAAAATCAACAAGTGCGAAGGCAGGGACGGGCATCATTTAATGTTTGGGTTGGGCTGTATCGAAATAAAATCTTGGGGCCAATTATTTACGATGGAAACTTAAATGCTGAACGCTATCTTAATTTCATCCGAAATTATATATTAGATGCGCTTGACGACGAGCCTTTAAATATGCTTCGGCAACTGTGGTGGCAACATGATGGCGCACCAGCCCATAATGCAAGGGTCGTCACACAGTTTCTTAATGAAACATTTCCTAATCAGTGGATTGGGAACCAAGGGGTAGTGCGCTGGTCTGCTAGAAGCCCGGATTTGTCCCCGCTGGATTATTTTTTATGGGGATTTTTGAAAAACTGTATCAAGATACTCCACGTGACATAAACATTTTGCGCCAGAATTTAATGTTAGAGATAACAGATTTAAGAGCAAGAGGAAGAGTAATCCAGCGGGCGGTTAGGGGCAATCTGCGAAGACCCATGCGAAAATGCATAGAGGTGCAAAGGGGGATATTTGAGCATTTACTTTAGGTTTTAATTTTATTCCTTTTAAAGTTTAGGTACATTAATTAATTATTATTAATATTATTTAGCGAGAAGTAATAATTTGTTTTATAAACAGTGTCGTATTAAATATTCTTAAAAAATACAGAAAATGTCAGTTTTTGTCATCGAAACGTTTGAAAATCAAAATTTGTGATGGGTCATAGCATTTAGGGAGTCCAAAGGTAACAAAAAAATAAAATAAAAAAACCAGGTCCGTATTTAAAAAAAATAGTTGAAGATGGTTTCTGGAAGACGAAACGTCGGATTTAAAATTTGACAGCGCCACCTTGTAGAGGATAAACAGTGGCAATGACGAAGTTTTGTTAGTTTTAAAATTTGTTTTCAAATAACGTCAGAAAAAAAAATAAAAAAAGATTTTAGGAAATTTCGTTTTTTTTTTCGGATATTTCAGAAAGTATTCGGAATTTTCCAAATTCCAACACAGCATTTTGATAAGCATCAAATAGCGCCATAATTTACCCGACCCTGTATCTCTTGCGATTTCCAAGATCCCAATGATGAGGCTCGAAAATGGGCCACCCTGTACACCATTACAAGAGATGTTGTATTCGTCTAATATGAAATATTTTCAAACGTTTCGATACTTCATATTTATTTTCAATAGTTTTGACAATATGGTCATTTATGTCAAAATTTTAAGAAATAAGAAATAAAAGTTCCCTATTTTTGATACATTTTATTCAAATTATAACCAATAAATAAAGAGGTTAATATTTTGACTATTTTAAACTCTTTCATAAAATATTTGGTTCATTGATAAATAATAAATGAGCGACTTTCTTTTCATACATAAAATAAAAAATATGTGTCAAATTTGCTGCAGTTAGCTATGAGGAATTAGCAAAAAAACGGGAATAGCAAAATAAACTTAAAAAAATTTCAAAATTTTTATTGAATTATTAATGAACAAAATAACAAATCTAAGATATTTTCTTGTTCATTCGCTCTATATTTAAAAATTACAAGTTTAATTTCAAGTAAGCGATAGAAACAAAAGATAAGAGACTGCCAGAAGTCATAATTGATTGTAACAGTTGTGACAATTAGTAGTTGTGGTTTTGTGCGTTTAATACAATAGAAATAATTATTTAAAAAAATGAATTTTCACGATAATGGATTAGTTGATATGCTTTATATGTTGGGACAATGCAATAAAAATTCTGTATTAGCATCTAGAATCTACGCTGCTACATATCCAGATAGAAGACACCCACAACTGAGTGCTTTTGAAAGGCTGAAAACTTGATTTCAAGCAACATCGAGTGATATATAAAAAGTATTCACGAACTCATGAGGTTAGTGGAGAGGAAAATCAGTATGCAATTTGCACTTCCATTGTAGAAAATCCTAATGTACGTGTGAGGCAGCTCAGTGACCAACTAGATATTTCAAAGAGTGTGATAAATAGGGTAGTAAAGAAAAATAAGTTCCATCCCTATCATATACAACGCCACCAGAAGTTATCAAACCTCGATTTTGAGAATAGACTAAGATTCTGTGATTGGGCATGAATTAGAATTAATGAAGATCCTCTGTTTTTTAACTTCGTTTTATTTAGTGACGATTCTACATTTTATAACTGCGGTACAATTTTCATTATTACGTGACAGAAAACCCAAGCATAATTCGGGAAGTTGATACACAAAATCGTTTCAGTGTGAATGCATGAGCTGGAATAGTGGGCCAACATATTATCAGACCATATTTGTTTCGACATCTAACAGATCGGAAAGACTTAAATTTCTTGCGAAATGAATTAGGTGACCTATTACTAAATATACCACTAAATATCATAGTTAGACTATGGTTTCAACACAATGGTGCACCAGCGCATTATAGCGCTGGGGTGAGAGAGTACCTAAATGAATGTTTCCCAGAACGCTGGATTGGTCGACGTCAATGATTTGAAGAATAAAATAACAAATGCATTCAATACAATTACTCCCCAAATGTTAATGAATGTTACTAGATCCTTCCACGATAGAGTTAATTTGTGCGCAAATCAAAACGGTCAACACATTGAACATTTGTTAGAATAATAATTTAATTTAATTATTACCATTTTATTTGCGAATTAAAGTTATCGCTCGCCACATAAAAGTTTGTGATAGTCCAAAATTTTGTGCTATGCGCCTGGTACTAGTTACAGCATTTATAACATTTTCAAGATCTTGACAATTTACATCATGCGGGCGAATGGATCTAGAAGAAGCGGCAGTACCAGTCATGCGAAATCTTCTAAATAATGTACTGAAACCGGCATGTGACGGTTGACGTCTATTAGGAAATCTATTTCGATATTCTCTCGCTGCATTACAAGCGTTTCGATTACAAAATCCACAGACAAAAACAATGTCAGCAAATTCTTTGTTAGAAAATGGATTCATTACTAAGTAAAATTGCACAAATACAAATTTTAATAAATCATGACAAAGTTTTTACATAAACAAACTATTTTTGACATAAACAAACTGTTTTTGACAGGTGATTATTTTACCTAAATTTTGTTACGCTAAATCATGGCTAATACGTTTTTTCAACTTAAAATTTTTAAAGACGCTATAACTTCTAAACGAAGAAAGATAGGACCTACGTTTATATGAACATTTCTTCATGAAATTAAATTTACTTTTCATTGCCAATGTTTGTAAAGAGGCTAATGTTTCACCCTGTATAGTAGACCTTTTTACAAAGAAAAAGTGAACTTTCCTGATCTTAATGTAAATGTGGCTTCTTTGAGAAATTTCCAGCATTTTAAATACGCTCCAGTTAGGTCTGTAGACGTAGAACGGTCGTTTTCAGACTGCAAATGGATTTTTAATGACATGTGCCGAAATCTAACTCCAGATCATTAAGAACAATTCATTACTAATAGTACTTTTATTCCAGTGCCACAAAATGATTGTTATAGTGCAGTAGTGATCTTTGTTAAATATTCAGCATTCATCTGATTTTGGATATTACAAATATCACCCGTCAAAAGTATCACAGCAAGATATCGTCTGTTTTGTATTGTACATCATTTTTGTACATGAGAATATTTGTGTTCGCACACGAGCTGATTTCGTCCCTGATAATCCTGAAAAGACTACTTAAGTTGCGGTCTCTAATCATAACTCATAAAAGATAGATGTAAGCAAAAAAAAAAGAACGAAGAAATTTATAAAGGAATTGAATAATTTTGTCAATACAGAATTTATTTTTAAATAAATCTTTCATTAAGCTGTTACCAAATTTAGGTCGGTTAAAATTATTCTTGCCCATTGATATTGGTGCTCCTTGGGCTCCTGAGGTCCCCCGACGTTTGAGCCCATCCTAACACCGCTGGGGTCCTCTGTGACCGCGGTGTATCGCGGTATAGTATAGCTACGCGACTATATTCCTAGTAAAACGCACAAAGAGAAACTCACAATTTTTCATAGTTAATTAATTATGTAGTTACGTTTTTATTTGCATAAATTGCAAGGGGAAGTTTTTAAAGGTTGAGGTTGCTTTTTCAACCCTTATTTCTTCGTTTTTCAGGTTTAATGAAA
This sequence comes from Rhamnusium bicolor, assembly GCA_029963845.1. Lineage (NCBI taxonomy): Eukaryota > Metazoa > Arthropoda > Insecta > Coleoptera > Cerambycidae > Rhamnusium > Rhamnusium bicolor. The sequence continues at coordinate 613,995 of JANEYF010003051.1, read as the reverse complement.
ATCTGATTCCTCGTTACGGTACACTAAAAGGTTGTCTTTACAAATGTAGATAAAATTCGTCATTTTAGGATTAATTGGCTTTAAATAATTTGTATGCAGCACCATTTGTTGGCTCATGAAAGTTACAAACTGAGGAAGAACTTTTTATTGAAGTTTTCAAATAACTTTATTTTTGTTTAACGGAGAATTTTTTCGTATAAACGCATTTTGGAGAATTTAATAAAAATAACACCCCCGAATTTGGCTGCAAAGTTTAGATACACTTTGTATATAGAAGTATATGTGCGAACATTTTTTTCTTTAATAGTCGTGAGAACATCCGTGGATGATTTGTTATGGAACGCTTGTATACCAGATATCTTCTTATATAAAAGTAAAGGATATATTTTTGCAACTTTTCTTCAGACTAATGCCGATTGTTGTCTTACAAAGAACAAAAAGTTGTTTAGTGCATTTTCATTTAATATAAACTACTACGAAAATGCTGTGACAGGTATTCATTATTTTTGTAAACTACATCATATTATACGTGTTAGAGTTCGTCGCTTAACTTATAATTGCACTTTCCTATATAATTTTTAATAGAATCATTTTAATAAAAGAGCTATATGCGATATTGCGTAACGCCACACTTTTCATTATCATGCACTACTTTTATTTTCTAATCGAAATGCCTAGTAAATTTTAACACCTTGTATATTAAAAAACAATATGCTTTCTATCGCACTTTCTTTGGGTATTAAGCCAAACTCGTATAAATTACTCAAAAAATTTGTTAAGTAAACTCTGCGCCAAAAGGATTAATCAGAGGTTATGTTTATCCAAAAAAATGTCTTACACCTATTAAAATATTAACCGGAAAATTAAATTATTAAAATGTAAAATATTTTGGGTTAGAAAAGTTGACGTTAAAAGTTGACCTTAAAATCATAGGTACGTATTTCATTTGAATTCGAATCAGTAATATCCAGGGTTTATGCAACAGTCGAAGTGTTTAATTACATATAGGGTTAGTAAAAATACTATACTTTTTTCTCGAAAACAACAGAGGTTGCCACTTTAATTTTTCCACATTATACTAAAAAGAAGATGGTCTTCTCTGCCATTGATCAGTTTCCAAAAAGCCCATAGGAAACATGCAATATGCAAATAATGTGTAAAAGTGGACAAATGTAAAATTCGATACAATAATTTTTATCTCGAAAACATCAAAGTGTGCAATTAGAGTATGTAAATATGTGCCAGAATAAATATGTGGGAAATTCGAATTTAGTTTGCCACTCTGGATTTTACTCGAAGTTGTAGTGTGCAATGCAATTCTGTGTACACAAAAGCAAGTTCAACCAACCACATTTTCGAATTCTGCACAGAAAATTAATCATGCTACGTTTTTTTTTTTTTGAGATTCCTCTGGTAATTTTTGAAAAAATGCTACATCCTTTATATGTTGATATTAGCTTAATTTAACTCGTGCATTTTTCCAGTAAATAATGAAAGTAAAACAGTATCAAATCCTGCTCATTTGGCATCAGGATTTGTGTACTCGTCACTTAAATTTGTTTGTTCAATAAAGCCAAGTTTATTGTTTACCGGTTGCCGTGACTACGACCACATTGTTTTCCATTCAACATGCAAATTATGCTATTATGTAGATTACTAACAGGTAGTCTTAATAATATATATGATAAAACAAAAGAAAGGAAGATTAATGGTATGGTATAACAAACAAGTATTTGTGAAGATTGTGACAGTAGAAAAATATTGTGTGTAATTTCCAATTTTTACGTAAAAATGAAAGGGATCAGGGTATTTCCTAAGTAATACGTATTAAATAACTGAGGAGGTGATTCCTCAAATTAATTCATGAAAACAAGTTCGTAAGAACATGTGACCAAAAACATAACATTGTCGAGATATTTTCAATGCCAGTGTTGAAGGTCCACGAAATATTTTTTGAAATATGGTCACTCCACGTGGAGATATTGAGATGGGATTCGGTACATTTTGAGTTTTGAATTGAAATTATTTTGATAATTAAACTTTTGGAATATTATGGCCAGTGACGTGGTTACAGAGCTACAAAATTATATCGAAATTTTCATAATGGAAATTTGAGTCTATTTTATAAAAGTCAATTCTATTTTAACCAAAGAAGTCTTGCATTTCGATAAAATACATTGACCTCGAGGAATATACCTACAAGAAGAAATGCTACGAAGCTGTAAATAGTTTATTTGGCAATCAACAATGAAAAATATTCACAGAAACTTCAGAAAACGACCTCCACCAACCATGATACATCCTTCTCCGTATAGATAGACGAGCATTTACAAAAATACTAGGATTGTTTCGTTTTTTTTGCACAAGCATTAATAATCCGGTTTCGTAAATCCTCATTTTGAACGGAGTTAGTATAGATTTAAAATACCCAAAAAAACTCCAGAGGATTAAGATCTGGTGATCGAGTAGGCCATGACAGCGACCAGAATATGCGGTGTCCAGAAATTGACGCGAACTGAGGTTTAAGGTAGGGAAATGCGATTAATTATGAGTTTTTGTCGTGGCGAAAATTTAATCTAACACATCAAATTTGCTTGTTTTCAACAAACAACTAATAAAACTAGGAAGAAATTCCTCAAAATCGATAACATATTCAAAAAATATGACAGAAGTCAGAAAAAAAGAAGGAGAACAAGAGGAAAAAATAAAAAAATGGAAGAATAGCAGAACCTTCTGTATAAACTGAATTTAATAAGTGTTGAGAAAATGGAACTGGTTCCTATTTATTTATAGTTATTTTTTTATTTTTTACAAAAAATAATCAATCCGAACCTGGTACATGAAAATTCATGAATTTGACTTAAGGATCTAGATGAGAACAAATCAAAATTTAAGGCAAACACAATGCAACAAGGTAATAGTATAATCAGCGAAATGTGTTACAGGATCGGTAATTTTTTCGTGGTTGCCATGAGAGAACGTAAAAATTTTAAGGAACCTGAAAGTTATTTGCTTAAAAAACAGTCGACAGACTTACACAAACGCATAGACACATACAGACATGCAGAGAAACAAACTGTTTTTGAATTTTTGAGTTGTGGAATGATTTCATTAAATTACAATGCAATTTTTTACCCAACACGTAATAAATATAAAATATAATACTAATAATAACAAGGCGATCGTTTCTTAAATCTCTCTCTGTTTTATTGCAGGCCGAGGAACGGATTTTGTAGGTGGCATTGACAATGAGGCTTTAGATTTTTCCCAGTTGGAGGACTTCATAAACAGTGAAGGATCGCAGGGGAACAGTTCCTACTTTGGGGAATCCCTGAATTCCACGCCTACATCAGGGAAACTTTTAAACGTCATTGTTGAAAATAAAAGAAACACAAATGGGTGAGTAATATTATAGGTACCTTTTAAAATTACTTATACAAAGTTTATTTCATGTGAGTGAAAACTGTTAAGAAATATAAATTATTTTTCGTGAAGGATATTTATATCTACTACACCCTCTTATGTTGAGTGCAAGAAAAAAATTCACACAGGATTCAATTATGGATATTTTAACAAGAATTTTAAAATTATTTTATGCTGGATTTGAGCAATATAAATTATTTTTCTTGAGGGATATACCTTCTACATCATTTAATCGTGAGTGCAAGACAAAAATTCAAGATGCGTTCAATTGTAAACAGTCATATTTCATCAAAATTTGAAAATTTATAGATTTAAAAAGTACATTATCTTCTGTGGGGATGTTTATATCTACCACACTATCTAATGATGGATATTAGAATGGTCATGCGGCGTCGTAGTTATTTTGTTAAATAGGGATGTTATTCTGTGCCTCTGTCATTTAAAATTTTTAGTTGTTATGAATTTATTTATACCATATTTGATTCTCTATTTTTTCGCCTACGCTCATACCAAACGCAATCCTCGTCACAAATTATGCTTGCCGTTATTTTAATCATATGTCATCCATGCTCCTGTGGTCTTCCCAAGAAGAATAAACTAACAAGGAGTGCTTAATCAGGTTTTAGCCAATCAAAACTTAAGGCGTCACGGTGACGTCATTGGTAGCCAATTAGAGGCTCAAAAAACATAATATAGCGTGTCCCAAATTATTACACTAACAATTTTAAATCAATACAATGATTATAGTGTAAGATTCCATAATAAAGGTCGTTAAATAATTGTTAAAAAAAGAACTGAGAATGTTAAAAACTTTATAAAAATCAGTGATGTAAGAATATAAAGAATGAAAATATAAACTTGAAACGAACAAAATCAACAAAATTGTTGGTATATAGACACTGTCAAAACAATATGTATTATATCTAAATCCCTATATCGGTGTACCCGCATAAATATAGTGTAGAATACACTTTTTTCTAAAATCACTTGGCATAATTAATCCACATAAAAATAAAATAGGGTTAGATTTACCTGATTATTTAACGTTGACAATCTAGCCAAAGAAAATTTTAATGCACAATATAGATTTGGAAGTAGTCTTTATTATCCTTAATTATTTACAAATAATAACAAAGCATACAAACAAAAATTCTCTCACGTGGGTCATGAAAAATAAGAAAACAAAAGAAACTGCGAAGAGTAAGAGTCGAAAAAGATGCTACAAGTAAAATAGAATTAGCACACAAATAACTTAGCATTTGTTGAGGCTACAAAATATATAAAATTGTTTAAATTATAAAACAATATGACACAGGATAATTTATTATCCATTTTTGTGATTTTTAAGTATGTGTAGTTATGATAGATCTTTATATGTTCCCACGATATAATATTTTGAAAAAAAATATATTTTACATAATATCTATAAACATTTTAATATTTACACATACAAAACAAGTTTGCAAATATTACAAGTAATACAATATTACAAGAAGATTCAGGTACATTTTTTTATAATTATCTGTTATACAGGGTGAGTCTTAAGTGTGTAGTTATATTTAAACCACCGATTCTTGACATCTGTAGAAACCCTCTGACACATTTTTTAAATTCCCACGTGACTTTCAAAAAAATATGATGAAACTGTTTTGGAATTGCTGGTTACTGGAAATATTCTATATCTTAGCTAAAATGATGTAATGGATTAAAGCAACGTTGCCGCATATCTTATGCAATTCTCTCACCTAGGCGCGATTTTACAATCGTGAGTTAACATAAGTTGGAGGTTACCTAGCATTATATTTTCACAAAAATCGATGAGATTCTAATACAAACCACTTCAACTAAAAGTTACTTTAGCATAAAATATTTGTTGCTATAACCACTTCCAAAACAAATGTAAAATTGAAAAAATTCGAATTCTAAAAGTGTGAGTTTAGTTAACCCACGATTGAAAAACCGAGCCCTAGCATTAAGTTCATTCCCGAATTTATAATTGGATGAAATAATTTAAAATAATTTTTAAACATTTTGAAATATCTTTCAATGTGAGAAATGTACAATTTTGACTTTTTCTTGCTCCAATCAACATTTCTTTTTAAGCGTTTCATATGTAATGTACAACTAAAACTAATTTTTCCGATGAATAGTAAACTTTGTAGGGAATCTCGAGAGGAATTTAATGTTCCCATTTAATTTTTTCAAAGTTTTTAAAAGAATTATTATTTTTAAGAAGTAGGTACTTACCCTCTGCTATTACAATAATTTGAAATGTGTTCAAGGAATAAATCAGCTCACTACTATTTTAATTAGCCTCTAATAGTAAAACACTGAAGGTGCAACACAATAACAATCAGGTGATGAAAAATAGTTTGCAATATTTTCACACACTTCTGTCAGTTTTTACACTGATCATACCTAACAGTTAGCATTTTTTTCCTCCATAATACTCTGGACGCTTAGGAGGATAGTATACGTCATTTTTTATAAAAAAGATCATTTTTTTCTTGAGAAAACAGCACTTTATTCGGGATAGACCATTACATGATAAAAATTCAACCACGCCATAATGTGAACTGCGATATTAGCGTGGCGTATGTAACCCATGATCTTCACACATCTAACCACGCACCTAATCAGTGTTGCCAGACATACCATTTTCATGGTATTTATACCATTATTTTCCCTTGTGTACCTGCTCTATTTTAAGTAATAAAACTATTATTAAAAAATTTCTACCGTTACACCAATATTAGCAAAAGTTAATAAAAAAGTAAAATTTAGATCGTCAGCCCCGACCTCGGTCAGTTCTTCCATTAAAAAAGAGTAAACTGAATTAAATTTTATACCGTGTACGTAGATCTTTATAAATCGGAACCTCGCGTAAACAGCGCTAGTTGTGCAAGCCCAAATAAATAATAGTCTTATGCTGTGTTCTGTGGTTTCTGTTGCGATGGTAAGACCCGTTTTTTCAATGCTCAGTTAGCTAAATTAACCGTCAGTTAGGTCAATAGAAATTTTTTGAAAAGCATCATGATTTATTTATAATGAAATTTATAACCTATGTGAAAATATCACACATCTGGCAACACTACACCCCATGTAAAAAATCAGTGTTATTGAGAGTTCGCGTACCTGTCTGCATGGGCATTTACAAAAAATGTGTTTAATACCGTTATTTATAGTTTTTTGTAATTAAATTTGTGATTGATTCGAAGTTTTGAGTTACTATGTTACCGAAATTTATTATTTATTATTTGTTCCTTTGGTGTTTCATTTTGTGAAAAGTGGTGATTAACTACAGCGACTAATTTTATTATTCTAATGCTGGATATGTTAAAGGCATATTTTCAAATAGATGAAAATGCTAGACAAGCAAAACGGCTATGGAATGCTATCCAAACGTCAAGCCCATATGATATATTCATGTAGTAACTGTTGTACTAGGTAAGTAAACAAATCTGTTTTTTTCGTTCTTTTAAAGTATATGCGTCTTTTTATTTTCAACTTTGATTCATTTTTAGAAATGAACCATATTAAACTTAAACTATAAATTAGAGACAATAATAATAATTTAAAATACACAGAAAAAGTATTGCATATTTTTAATATTTGGTGCTTACGTGACGAGTTCTGTTTATTTATAAAAAAAAGTGTCAGGATTGCCTAATTTTACAAGGAAAAATATATAAACAGATACTTTTAACACCTTTTACGCTCTCCACAAAGGACTAATCAATCGCGCCTTGGCCGCCTTGAGGTTTATTTCTTATTTTCGGCCAATGCGTACAGATATCATGCTTTCTTAAAAAGAGCTCAATGTTTTGTAAACTATTACATTTGTTTTGGTGCGGCGTCTACACTGATATTAAATAAGTCTAATATCGTCTCACAAAATGTCCATGACAAAAGGGTAATAATTTTTTTTAAAAATTTAAAATTTGCAATCCATACAATGCATGCCATTATAGGATAATTGTGATGACGAACTCTAGCAGTGGCAACACTGCCTTCAGTTCCATCATTTCTGTGAACGGCGTTTACAAAGTTATCCAGTGACTATCAAAATGTCAGTTGCTGGAGGACGAAAAAATTATCACATATTAAAAATTTTGTTTTGTTCAAAAAATATATTGAGGGTTAAAATATAACTACGCTTTTAAAAATCACCCTGTATTATATTCCCTTCATTAGTGTCAACAATAATGTTTTGTTCATTTTCATTTTGTTCTTGTAAAATTTTATTTACTTCAAAGCTCCCGCTTTTTCTTCTACCTTCTCCAAGATATTGCCGACAATAATGCTTCTATCTTCTCTCTGACACTCGCCATTCTTAAATAAAATACTGGGAATAGCATTTCTTTCAGTATATTTTATAATACTCCAGTTATAAATAAATTAAGGTGTCATGAAACATTCACGACATTATTCATTTAAATATTAATTGTTACAAAAGAATACAATTTTTTTTGTTTAGTTTTCAGATAACCTCAATAATTGCATTTAAATAATGTTACAAAAAAATAGACAAAACTAATAGGTATGTACATCAATATTAAATAAATGGTGCAAACCTTTAATGATTAGGAAAAAGTTAGACAAAATCTAATTACATCTTAGTTTCCTTCGTAAATCTCTTTAAAAATCGCACTTCTCAAAATGTATCGAACAGATTTGGTTTAAAGTAGAACTGGCATTATCTTCACAAAATAAAAACCATTTCTTTTTCAGCTCCACATTATTTGGAAATCTGTGGTAAGATAATATTTATCGTTCCATCACTTGTATCGAGACAGTACTTTATACAGCATCTGGTAGGCATTGTACCCTAAAATAAAATAGAAAAGATTTAATTTAATATTCCTACTTTTTTGATAATATAGATTGTTTTTAAATTGAAACGAAAATATCAAATTGATTATTCATCGTAATTTTCAGCTTGCTGTTTTTGGTTACGATTATATATTATTAGAATCCATTACCTCTTGTTCATTTTAGCGGAAACAGAAAATATTTAAACCTTTATTTGTGAAAAAACCGTTGAGGCCTAGTTACCTAGTTTCCAAAAAATTACCCTTATTATAATGTTGATGTAGTAAAATGCGCATGCATTAGAGTCTGTCTTATATGATATAGTTGTATCACTTAAAATTGCTAAGGTATTTTCATTTATTGTAATAATACAGTAATAAACATAATTAACATAAAATCAGTAAAATTGTATTTAAAAATCACACAATCTGCCACTATGAATACCACGAAAATAAACGGCCATTGTGTCTACACTGTCTACCAGTGACGTCAGTTTGACATTGTCTGTCATTTTCTAATTTGCTTACATTGCTAAATGGGGATTAAACACTCCTTGTTAGTTTAATCTTCTTGTGGTCTTTCACAGCAGATATACATCCATGGTACTGCTCGGGAATGAACTTTAAAAAACTGATTGCTATCTTTAGCAGCTGTTTTCACGTAGGTTATTTGATTGGAATTGCCTTCATTTTATTTTTTCTTGTCAAAACGGAAAAATAATTTTAAGGGCAATTTTAGTTACGTGCACCAACCGCCTTTAAATGTTTTATTGATCCTGAAAGAATATTTCGAAAATTTTAAGCGGTTCCAATTTCATGCTCAAAAACGTAAAATTTCAAACCTCCAAATTTTAAGATTTTCGTCGCTTGAGTAATTGAAAATCTGACAACTTTCCGATGAAATTGGATCTTTAGGCGTCCTCTCAAAGTTTTAGTGAAATATTTTCGCCAACATATGAAAACTGGCTCAATTGAAGTACCATTAGTTTTTACCGCAACTCGTCATTTGTAATTGATCTCGAAAACAGGGGGGTGATCATGTTTTCTGAATCACCTTGTATAGTCATTTGAAAGAAATCCAAACAGAACCAAGATAAAATACAAACTTAGGGCGTGTACCGTAATTCCAATATTTTAACCAAGACCCCGGTTCGCCGTACCATAAATCAACGCGCCTGAAAAGTAAAGGAATTACGGTACGCGGTTTCCTGAAAATGGTTAACCGGAGCAGTCGCTCAAGAAGTTCGGTTGTTTGCGGTAAATTACGTATTTGAGGTTAGGTATTAAACGTGTTTTTATTCGAGCAAGTTTGAAGACCCTTTTAGTTGGAATTGGAGTAATTTTATAGATATTTTTGTTGATCGTGACTATGCAAGCGGAAATGTTTTCAAATTTTTGTAGTTATATAGTACGACATTACACAATCCGTCCCGTAATTCAATCGCACATTTCAGTTACCGGAAACAACCGTAACCGCGGTTATCGGTAGCATTTGTCAAATTACGGTACACGCCCTTAACAGGGATAGGATAGGCTTTTTAAAATTTTGTTTTATTGTCGGAGCTACTATGGTCTAAATATATATACTTAAAACTAATCCATAACTATACAGTAACTGTAGGTATAAATCAATACGTAGTAAAATAGTTATAGAGCGACAATATTAACAATAGACCTCATTATAGGAAATATGAAGTTAAAAATTGATTTCCCTCAAAGCAGTCAAGTTATTTGTTCACCCCAGCTGATTTGATAAACATTAATGCTCTCAACTTACCTTTCCAGAGTATGGATATTGTGTACAAATTAAATGCGTAATTTTTACTGGTCAACATAAAAAAATTGAATGTTTCATAAGATATCTGGAATTTATGCTAGGAAAGGAGAGACAAGTTTCTAGAAATTACATACATACATGCAACACTCGTTGCATCTACCATCTCCGCCGTGCGAAAAAAAATCAGTCTGGCTGTACTCGGTGCGTTAAAAATGGACAGTAATTTGACCAACTAGAGGTCTACTCCCAGCAAACATTTTGGTTTAATTACGTATAATAAATTTAGTCGCAAAGCTGGAATTAACATATTTAAGTAAAATTTATGTCGACGCCACGTGGAGAATAAGACGACGTCGAAATTTAGTTAAGTTGACTAAGATAGGTAAAATTACATATTATGAAACTTCCTTATCATTGCACAATATGTTTGGTTACCAATACGTATTAAGGTATATTTGACTTCATTTCGACGTTAATTCGACATCGAGTTCATTAGTTTTAGGTAAAATCTACGAATTTATGTGCAAATGGCAAATGACTCCTAGTAAAAAAAAAAAGAAGAATTTTATACGTATTTGGTATTTTTCTCTATAAGTAGTAGCAACATTGTTGACAGTAATCAACAAAATTGAAAAGACACCTAATTCGTAGTAAGATAGAAAATAAATGAATGTCGGTGATAAAAATAAATCCAATTTAACTTATTACTTTAACTATTTAGGTACAACCGGGAATTTCTGACACTATGCACTATCAGACGTTCCCGGTTGTTGAAATTAATGCGCCGAAATTTTTTCCGTGCATATTAGCATTTGTATTTCGAAAAATAACTATGCATCTGCAAAATATTCATTAATATGAAAATTCCTCTTATCACGTAAAAAAAATTATAATTATAGAGTCAGCCAAGTTTGTTATAGTTGTTGAATTGACTTAGCAAGTATAATTATATGTAACTACAAAGGATAATTGACTAAATGGTTAAAGTCAGGTAGATAATCTAGATAGAATTTATCGACGTTGTCGACCTAATATTACTTTAAAGGAGCGTAATAAAAGCGACCAAATAGGGTGCTATGTAGGTATGTATAAATTTAGTAGAATTTCCAACATAATCTACCAATTTAGAATATTCTACCATTATGACGATTTACAGTCACCAAAGAGGGAAATATTACCTAATTATACTACCTATTTCGAGTAGTGGTGAGAGGTGTGAAACTTCTCGTATGGTCCAAATGCTACTATCCGACCGACATCATAGATGTCTCTGTGGTGGATAGCGACCTTCGTTCAAATCATATTTAATAACAGTAGTTTAGTCCACCTGAGCTAGAGATCGCCGCTCTCGGTACTTGCTTCGCAAGTCGCCATCCGCCACAGAGACATCTATGATGTCGGTCGGATAGTAGCATTTAGACCATACGAGAAGTTTCATACCTCTCACCACTACTCAATTTACCTTAGTCAGTATATGACTAGCAGGTTGGCCACTATCATTTGTCTGTTCCATAACCTATGGCATACTGAGGAGAACAAATAAGTTCGAAACCGGTCTATGTCTAGTTAGGAATTGACAAATGATATTGGCTATCGATCTATCATGATTTGAAGGTGTAATCCAATGCAGGTCGGAGTATTTGCCCGCTGAGTAGTTGTTTCGTTCAAATCATATTTAATATACCTATTTCGACTTTAAGAGAAATTTATCTTTAAGGTAATTTGTGGTAGATTTTTTTAGCGGTTTTCCCTTGCTGATTTAGTTCTAAGTAATTTCAAGCAAAATAGTGTATAAGGTAGATTTATTGGTATTATTTACGTAAATTTAAATATAAAGTAAAACCAATAGGTAAATTTCTATGGGAAGTGTATTTTTCCAGCTTTTACGTTATAACTACCTCAATAAGTAAATTCGTCTTTTACCAACTCGAGGTATATCTAATTTTATGGAAAATGTTTGCGGGGCTGGAGCCTAAAATTTTTTTAAGCACGGCAAAACTATCTTGATATGCAATAACTACCAGTAGGCGAGGCATTTTCTCAACGTATTTTCCTCCGCTGGGATAACTTTTTGAATATTTTCTTTATTTTAGCCATTCCTTACCTGAAAGTCCACCGGATAGCAGCTCAGAACACCCCTACAGTCCCCAAGATGGCTGTGAAGCACCCATTACGGCTGCCGAATCGATATACACTAATCTCACACAGAGTATTTATAAACCCACAATATTAAGCCCTATTTTGACGGATAATTTAATACTGGGCTCACATATCGTCGTTACTGATCAAAATAGTGAACATCAGTTGTTGGATAACGGAAATATTCTTCAAGATAACAGGTTGCTGGTAGGCGGAGACATAAGAAGTAATACGACAATTTTAAATAACAGAATTATTCAGGAGAACCTTCAGAATGATCCAGGCATCCTGCAGGACAGGATAATTCTCTCGGAAACTAATGTTCCTGGTGGGTAAATTATATTCCAGTTAACATATTACTTCTATGAGAATTGTTAAAGAAGTTTTTTTGAAAGTTAAAACTTCTTTTGCGACTTATTGTGTGAGGATTATCAACTTTTGTTAGATTTATGAAGGTCACCCACAAATAACTCTTAGATATGACCTCCAAAAGTAACTGGTCATTTGTAAAATAATAGTGTTATATCACTACACTTAGCACTTTTTAAAAGGTTGAATGTTACCACTTATAGACTTCACAATGAATACGTTTTGTATACATTCTTTATGGTGGTGTACAGTATATGCAATATGTATCTGCAACGTGATATAATATTTATATACAAAGTGTATGGGTTAGACTTTCACATTTTACTTATTTTAATATTGTGTATTTTCAATAGATTTTAAGAGCATTGTGGTACCAAAATTTGTCAACGCAGACCAGTCAAAAAACAAGCGCGCCACAGAAATGATGTTTTTTAGAAAAAATAAATCTAATTTTTTTTCTTGGATACACAAATTTGAGTGATTTACTTGCCAATACATAAGTGACTACTTTATTAGTGGTTTTAAACTTAAAAGTACCTAGCATAATTAGATTGATCAAAATCTCCTAAATTCACATTTTTATTCACTTTATTTTTGCCAACGTCACAATGGCGGCGACAGTAAGTACGTTTGTCCTCAAGCTGGTCTTAAAAAATTGCAGTTGTCTAAAGCAATCTCGGCTATTCTGGAAAATTCTAAAGTAGATATGCATAAAAACTATTTATGGACCGTACATAAATTCTCTTCAAGACGTTATTTTCCCATGTCAGATGGCCAAATATAGAGTTTACAAAAGACATTATGAAATTAATATAACCTGACATCTTGTTCTTAAAGACAAATTACAGATATTTTTTTTGCACCGTTAATTGTACGATTTTTATGATACTTATAAATATCCCATCAATTATTTATTTTTTTAAAAACGATAAGACCTCTTTTTGCAACTTCTGTCAGCGTTCGATACAACTTTTCATAAGTACTCTCATTTATGCAAGTTACTTTGTAAACTGTATCATTAGCTTTTTTTGGCCATCAAACATCAGAAAATAACGTCTTGAAGAGAGTTTATATACGTTTAAATAAATAGTACTTATGCTGATCTATTTTAGAATTCTCCAGAACGTTTGTAACCTCGCATGCAGTAATTTAAAAATGATTTAATGTATTGGACCAATTAGCTTATTTATTTCTATTTTCTTTCAAATCATCGAATAAAAATTGCAATTTTTATTAATTTTTTTAATTGAAATATTACTGCAGATAATACTCGCCCAATACTACTGCCCACAACTGAATCCGCCCAAAATTTTGATAGAGGCATATATAAAAATGAGGACTATGAAAAGAATATGGTGCACCTTAGTTACAACCACAATATTGATAGTCTACAGAGAGGAAGCATAGAAAATAATTTATGTGAACAAAACTTAGATAATATACAAGGTGTCTATACTAACTTACAGTCTGCACCTA